>JASAOG010000139.1:897500-1497500 GCA_030265305.1 Biomphalaria pfeifferi
TACTTTTATACATTTAGTAACACTGTGCCATGCAGCATTAACAACTACAAAATTTCAGTTTCAAGGCGACTTGTATAAGACAATCCAGCCAATCGAAAAGAACTTTTCCACTCAGACATCAACTCTCTGCGCCATGAAATGTGCACAAGAGACAACGTGCCAGGCTTACCAGTATGATACTGAGAAAAAAGTCTGTGTACTGGGTAATACATTTAGAAAAAAAATTGGATAGTTAATAAATATGTTTTTCTTGGTATTTAAATTCTGATATTTATAGAGGGTACAAGGTAAAGCTAGCTTACATAGACCCTGCGATAATTGGGGGCAGATGATGTAAAGGTTATATTTTTCAATATCCGAAAGTTGACTAGGGTGCCATAGGGCTAGTTCAACGACCAAACGCCTACACATCCCCAATGTATGTCAGGAACCAATTAAAGTTGGACTTAAGGGAGTTCTAAAGTAGAAATTCGAAATCTCAGTCTACACTAGAACTCAGGCTCGATCCCGCTCGATTTGAAAAACACGCACTTAACCACTTGACCACCATGTGTTCTATTATTTGTTTTTTTATGAAGATGCGCAGAACTGACCAGTCCATGTCCCGGCGATGAACGCTTATCTGGAAGTACTGATATATTGCTTGAAAAGTGAGACGTTAATGAAGAAACTAACCAATCAAGATACGGAATGTTAAGTCTTGTTCTGTAATAATGCCAAAATCCAAACATGTGGTTTTCGCTCGGTGTGTCTGTCGACTGTGAATTCTCGGCAGCACAAACGTAATGCAAAGTTTGTCTTCCAACAGTCTCAACTTTCTCAAGCATGGTCAAGTTGGTATTTTATTATGTCATTAAAGTGACTGCTGATGTGCTGCAACTTGACAGAAACTGGTTCATGAACAAATGAACACACGAGAAGGAGGCACTGATTACACATATTTAATATGCAGTGTGTCTGGTTCCACTTACAGACGTTATTTTAAAATACGCCAAACAGTCAAAGATCATCTCAAAGTTGTGACTTATAGCGCAAATGAATATGTATTTCTCAGTCCATCACATCTCACACAAAAGAGGTAAAATTTACACCAACACTATCGCTTGGGACTATTACGGAACAAATAGACAATTTTCTTGATGAGACCAACAGCATTACGTATATCTGAAACGTTTTTGAATGTTTTTTGAACACAATTTTGAATGCTACCCAACACGGGGTAGCCATTGTAGCCTTGAATTTGTAGTTTGTCCATGTGAAAAATGTACGTAATGTATTCGCCGACAATGACATTACACACAGGCAGTGCGTCTCTCTTAACAACAAGACCAATGAATTCTTCTCGAGTACCATCGCCATTAACCAATTCAACGTTCAAACACGTCTGTTCAGTGCCTAAGATGTATGCAGTTTCATTATCGAAATATCAAGAAAATGAAGGTAATTCATATGGCTGCTGCTGGTATATTTTGGTTTCTTGCTGTTCGCAGATTACTGCATAATATATAGAACAAAAAAAAAAAACAACACAAAATACATAAATTTTACAAAGAGAATTAGATGACTTACAGAAATGGGAATCAAATTGAAGCATGTCTTTCCACCCAGAAAAATGTAAGTTATTAAGAGTAACTAAAAAAACTAAAACAAATTAATACTACTTATCTTATTCATGGTAAACCAGTAACACAGAATAAAAACGCAAAAATACCTAGGTGTTATATTAAATGAAAAACTGTCATGGAATCCCCATATTGATAAAACTATTAAAAAAATCAACTGTCATGGAATCCCCATATTGATAAAACTATAAAAAAAATCAAAGCATTAGGTTTTAAAAGAAATTTCTATAATTCAAATAAGAGCATAAAACTAAAATATTATTTAATCAATTATAGAATATGCATCCTCTGTTTGGGACCCCTCAACTCAAGAAAACATTAAGAAACTGGAACAGACACAAAATAGAGCAGTGAGATTCATAATAAATGAATATTCATATTTGACTAAAGTAACACCTTTAGTAAAATCACTAAATTTAGAAAGCCTTCAGGACAGAAGACTTAAAAGTAAAGTAGCAATTATACATAAAACACTGAACCAAAATCCTCAAATACAAAAACAAAATTTAATTAAAATACTCTGAAAGACACAAATTTAAAGGCACATTCCTTGTCCCATATGCTAGGAGAAATTTGTACAAATATTCCTTCTTCCCTAGTGCTATTAGAGCATAAAATGGGTTGCCTGAGCTAGCCAGGAAAACCAGTGACTTGTGTTAGACACCTAGTTTATAGTATTAGTTATTTAGCGACGCACCATATGTGAGCTGGCGCTCCTAGATCTAATTTTTGACCTAATTTTATCTAAATTATATTATTTATATAGGCCAGGGCTATGATTTTTGTAATTTAGTGTCCTTTTTAATTTTTATAGTTCAGTTCTGAGTATTTTGTAGTTTCCGCTATTTATAACTTTCTGCTAGTTTTAGTCTTTTTCTGTTATTTGTGTTTTACTCGTAGAGGAAAAGTAGTTTTTAAATTAGTTAACTAGCCTTAGAGCTGTGGATGTTCTTTGCCTATTTTTTGTCTCTGGTTAGTTCTGCTTATTTTTTACTTTGGCATTAGCGTTGGATTGGTTGTTATTTTTTTAATATGTGCAGGTCTGTAAACGGCATAGAGCCCCCATATGAGTATAGAATAGAAATAACTTTTTATCTTCCTTTTTGTATTTTTGTAGGATTTAAATTTTAAGATTCTCTTTTTAATGCTGTTTAATTTGGTATATAATGTTGTGTTGTCGTGTCTTTAGTAATTTGCTAGATTTTATTGTTGTGTACGGCTAGGTAGAAATTAGGGAAATCGGTAGTCCAGTTTAGTTTTAGATAATTAGCGTGACGTCATGCTCTCCGATATGTTCGCGCTGACCAGTTATAGCTAGCTCCGGAACCACGTTGAGTTCTCTTTTGTCTTGACCAGTGGTCAGTGCTGACAGTGGTGCCTGTATAAAGCTAATTGTGTGTTGTATAATTTCAGCTGGGATCGCCTGTAAGTTGGAAAATGTTTTTATTTTTACTTTGTTTAGTTTGTATTTGTATTAATTGTTTCTACATCTATTGCTATAGTCTAGATGCAGACTGATTAGTGTAGTGGCATCACTGGCTAGTTAATAAGCCATGAATACCTCTGATGGAACCGGAAGTTCCGTAGAGTTGGGTAGCGTTACCCCCTTTTAGCCATCCTTAATGATCCCCTTATTGTTTTTCTATTGTTTGTCTATTTGTAAATATTTTATTATTTTATGTCTTATAAAAGTATTTTTATTAATATTATAATATTGTTAGGATAATAGTTCTAACAAGTTGGCATGTTGCCGATTTTAATTTTTAATGTAGAAGATGGCTGCACGCTCCATGATGGCGGCTTTGTTAAGCCAAATCTAGATTTATGTTTATTATTATCTGGCCAACATGTGTTGTGGCGTAAGCTTTTAAGTAGGTATCATAATAATAATAATGTATGGCTTTCTATTAGCTAAATGAAGGTAATAGTATTTACCTCATGCATTTAGGTATGTGTATGTGCTAGACTAGGTCTAGTTCATTATTATTTTGTTATTATTATATTATGAATAATTATGTCTTATGTTTTATGTATTTGTAATTGCAGGCTATAATTCCTGCCTAACTGTCTGCCTCAGTTATTACTGCCTAACAGTCTGCCGCAGTTATTACTGTTGCCCTATATCTGTTGCCTTAAAGCTGTTGTTTTAAGGTCGCTGTATAGCTGACATTATTTCTGTGTAGTAGCTTACGGCTGTAGTTTTGCCAAATAGCTGCTTTATTTGTTAGGTTCAGTTAAGTAGGGTAGATCAATAGTTTAGTAGTGTGTATATTTAGTTTTATTACTGTTGTTTTTGTTTCATGTAAATAAAGTATATATAAGTTCCTTTTATAATTTCAGTACGTTTTTTTATTTTTAGTTAGCTAGTTTAGTTTAGTTTAGTTTGATTGTGCTGTCTGGTTGCTTAGGCGACTCTAGCCCCTTGGTCGCAGACCGAGGTGCACTGACTGGGCCCACCCAGTAGAGCTACCACCTGCCTACTGTAAAAAAAAAATGAACAAATGTTGAGTAGCAGATAACAAAAAGGCCTCACTCAGTAGCGCCTCTTCCTGACCTGCTCTCACATAGAAGACGTATATTGAACAAGACTAGTGACGTTTGGGATATTTTGGGTTAGAGACCGGAAAATCAGTTAGCGATAGAATCCTATAGGGTAAAGACGTGTTTATTCTGACAGAGACTTTTACTGTGGCCTTTTCTTAGAATAAATATGTGATAAAGTGTTTATCAGTGTTGACCACATCTCTTTATTCGTGAAATCGATCATCTTGTTTATTCTGTATTGTTGATCAACTACATTGAATACATCCGAACAATAAAACTCAAACGTTTGCAGAGTAATTCGTTGAAATTCAACAGTCATCTATAGTTGACCTTAAGACAGCCTGAACAAGTACATCACAGTGGCGACCCCGAACCTCGAACCCAAACCTCGAACCCGAACCTCGAAGCCGAACCTTGAACCGGACCTCAAAGCTGAACGTTTGCTCAGGTGAGGGTCGTGCACTCGAAGATATAAAGTTTCATCGGAGTACGGCTGTACACAGCATCATCGCAGAGTGACTTTGTTTAGGCTATGTCGTTAGTTCTACATGCAGTCGCTCGTACGTTCAACGAGCCGTTAACTCAGGGTGACCTTCGTCAGGACAGTGATCATATCAACGTCTGGTCTACTCAACGAGTATATTATCAACGCCTGATCTTCGTATGCGGAATCGACCTACAGCCAGAGGAACCGTTCATTCATAACGGGTGAGAGATTGTCAGAAAACCTGTTGGACATATTTTTTCTTCACTTGCGAAAACAGTAATATCAAGTTTTACCTCGGCAGTTGAGAAGGACAGTTTGCCCGCTGTCAGAAGTATTGTGAGTACTACAAGTTTGTTAGCTAACTAAATCGCTATGTCGTATCCTTTGAGAGATTCTTGTGGAGCAGTTGCTCATTGAACCGGTTGCTTGCCACTAAAATAAAGGTCACTGCGTTTAACCTTTAGAAGGATAGTGAATTCGTATTTGTCGTTGCTGAACATTGATCTATTGATTATACGTTGGTCTAGACAATATCTAGACTTGTTAGTGTTGAAGTAGTGGAAACAGCTACATCCACTTATTTTTTTGGTGAAAACCGTTAATCGTATAACGGAACGTCGTCGGAGGTGATCTTGGTCTCACCTTGTCAACATTGGACATTACGGACATTTTGGTCTAGTGAAACAGCATACAACAGCAAACTTTGTCGTACTACCAGATTAGCAGCAGAAGCTGTGAACTATTTTAGAAAGTCGTTATTTGCCGCCCAGATCAAGTCATCGCAAAGAAATTCGTTATTCGTCAGTCGCCCAGATCAAGTTGCCGTCAAGAGACTGTTATTTGTCAGTAGTCGTCTACACAAATCAAGTCGTCGCCAGGAGAACCGTTAACCTATTCGTCAGTAACTGTTTACACAAAGTCGAGGGAACTACACATACGGTCATCAACATTCGTCTAAGAAACTGAAACATTTTGCTGTGGCATATCAAGACATCTGGGGCATTACGTGGGATACTCGACACGGAGTGTATCCACTGGCAGCACCGGAGAATAGAGGCAGAACTGGAAGAGAGGCAGTGGAATTTGCTGTAGATCTATCATATTCGAGAATCCGAGCATAGGGATCTTTCTTATCGAAGCTAAGTGCCATTTTTCTTATTAGTATATGTTTAGATTGCCCTTAGAAATAGATTTTGTCTAAATTTGGTACGTTAGCCTGAGTAAAATCAGGTGGTGCGCCTTAAACTGCTGGGGAAAGACGTAATTTAGATGAAAATCTAGATCTATATTATACGTTTAGGATAGTGATTAATTTGTTTGTGTAAACGTCATATCCGTTGTTGCTTGGTTACTTCGTGACGTTATCAATGTGTGCCATGTTGTCATATCCCAACCCATAGCGATAGTCTCATTTAATTATTTCATTTGTGTATATTATATTATATTATTTATTTTTATTAATTTAATTAGATCTGTTATTTTTTCACTTAATGATAAAAAATGCAGATAAGATTCTTTTATTGTGAATCAGACTAAAATACATTTTTAGTTTAAGCGGTTAAAATCAAATATGATTTTGCCATGAGAATAATGCCGTAACTGGCATAGTAGTCAAACATTGTCGTCTGGCTAATTTTAGATCCACAAATTCTTGTACATTTCGTTTGTACATCTACTGATCTAAACTCTAATTTTAAATATTAATTTCAAAGATGAATGAAGGTAGTACATTCTAGATATATATATTGTTAAAGATATATTTGATACATATTGTATGGTCATATGTATTTTATATGGTTAAATAGAACCATAATTGGCATAATTTCTGGATTAGATTTATCTAATCTTCTTATCTAGACTAAGACTTCACTGTCTTCAGACACTTCAGTCATCAAATTTGAAATTGGTCATAGTTATTCATACTCATAGTCATAGTGCTCTTGGTAACTTTAGATCTAAATGGTACTATTATATATACTATAATACACTAGATTTAAATTTGTGTGATATTAATATACAGATTTGAATATAACTCAGACTAGATTTACACATATACTGAATCTATAGAGACATACCACTTAAAACTTGTATAAAATTGTGAAAAAAACTTAAATATAAAATAAGTTTAAAGTATAGCCATAACCAATATAGGCTAAGTAAAAAATATATATAAATTTGGGTGAAAATATAATACAATGGCTACATCCTCATATGTGGACCTTAAGGAGGTTAAGGAAGCAGCTATGAAGGATGGAAAGGCCATGGAGTTAAAAGGAAAGGACTTGGCAGCTTATGTACAGCAAGTTGTGACGGGAAGAAATGGAGCGTCAAGATAAAATAAGAAGGGAAAAAGACAAGAGATAGAGAGACAGAAAGAACATCAAAGACAAGAGATAGAGAGACAAGAAGAACGTCAAAGACAAGAGATAGAGAGACAAGAAGAACGTCAAAGACAAGAGATAGAAAGACAAGATAGGATCAGAAAGGAAGAATACGAGAAGCAAAAAGAGGTCTAAGAAAGGCAAGACAAAGAGAGAGAAAAAACCAGAGAGCATGAGGCTAAAATTGAGAAAATGAGATTGGATGCAGCACAAGCCAGAGCTCAAACTGCACAGACAACTCAAGCTCAAGGAAATAACACAAATAATTCAAATAATGCTACCACACAAAGAGACAACCCTAATTTGCAAACATGGCTAAAGAGGAAGATACAAAGTTTTGATGAACAGAAGGATGACATTGGTGATTTTCTGAAAAGATATGAGGCAAAAATGTCTACATTTAATATGCCAGAGGAAGAATGGTCTGAAATACTGATAGACTT
Organism: Biomphalaria pfeifferi; assembly: GCA_030265305.1. Classification (NCBI taxonomy): domain Eukaryota; kingdom Metazoa; phylum Mollusca; class Gastropoda; family Planorbidae; genus Biomphalaria; species Biomphalaria pfeifferi. The sequence goes on from JASAOG010000139.1 coordinate 904,978, forward strand.
TGTCCATGGTCAGGCTCTAACAATATGCCAAAATCATGACCATCATATTGATGATAGCTATCAAGTCTTGAAAAGAGAGTTGTTGAATGCCTATGGTCATAATGCTACAACTTTCAGAAAGAAATATTTTGATAATGTACCATCATTAGAAATAGAACCTCAAACTACCATTAATATGGAGAAGAATTTTTTCAATAAATGGGTAAAGTTAGAAAAAGTGGAAAATTCTTATGAGGGATTACAAAATTTCATTCTGTTAGATAACTTCATTAACAAGTGTGATCCCCAACTTCAATCATTCATTAAAGAGAGAAATCCTAAATGCTTAGATGAAGTAACAGAAATAATGAGAATTTATAAAAATGCTTATCCAACTAATCCATTCTCTACTAAAGATAAGATAAGGTAGACTTAATAGGATACACAAGTGAGAAAAAAGTCAGAGGAAATGATAGATATTCTAAAGAAAATGAAAATAGGTTTGAAAATAGAGATAGAAATGGAAGATCAAAATCTAGGGATAATCATTCTGAAGAAATAACTTGTTTCAATTGCCATAAGAAAGGTCACATAGCTTCCCATTGCAAAAAATCAACATACTATAGAATAAATGATAAGAACTCATATAGAGATAGAAATCAAAACAGAAGTAGTAGTAAACATAAAGATAGGAATCAAACAAGTAGAGTTTACTACACAAATGAAAATCAGGATAGAGATTATAGTGATGAGGATAGTGATATTGAACAACTAAATTATGGTAACACTATAGAAGAAATTAACATGGTTGAGGGAAAGAGAAATACTTTTAAACTATTCAAAGGTCAAGTAAATGGAAAATCTATAAATTTTATCAGGGACACAGCAAGCACAAGAATTGCAATTCATTCAAAATTTGTAGAACCATGGTGTTATTTAGGTTACATGAAAAAGGTTAGATTATTAGATGGCAGTATTAAGAAATTTAAAGCTTGCAAAATTTTTATCAAAACACCATTTTTCACTAGTTACTGTAATGCTGTAGCAATACCTAGTTTGACACAAGATATGTTATTGGGTAACATTAGAGGAATTAGGTCTTGTATTATGAGGGACATTGACAGATGGCAAAACAAATATGAACATTTATTGAACAGAAATGTGTTAAACAGAAATACTAGACAATACAATAGACCTATGAATAACTCATACAATAGAAAAAACATGACTTGTTATAATTGTCATAAGCAAGGACATTTTGCTAGAGAATGTTGGAGTAGGTCTCATACCAATCAGAAGATAGAGTTCTAGTTGTAGATTTGGTGGAAGAATTAACCAAAGTAGAAACAAATAAAATAATCATAGATCAAATGGGTACAGAACTTATGATAAACAAAATGACAGGACAACATATGATGTAAAATAAATAAGTATTCTGAATATGGAATCGTGAACAAGTTTAAACTTGTCTATTAAAGTTTATTTATGTATTGAGAAATAATATGAGACAAATGAATTTTAAATTTAAGTATAATGTTGATTGATCAAGTATAGGACTATATTGATGAGTAAATTCTATGATATGACATTCCATAGAATAATAATGATATGTTTGAAACTTTTAAAGTTATAAAACTAAGGTGAAAGTACCTCTTGTACTTTATTGACACATGGATATTGATTATTGATTAATAATTTTAAATTGGTTATATGCTGTCTAGATTGACATTAATATGAGGAACTGATATTTGTAAATAATATATATATAGTACATTGCTGTTTGATATTCTGTGGTAATATTAGTTAATATGGCACCATTTAAATGTTAGTGGAAAAGGGAGATAAGTAAATTTGATCGTTAAGCTTTTGAAAGTAAGTATGGTTATATTTTTTTGTGAATCATTTCATATATCATTGACAAAAGTTAGGTCGATGGAAAAGGGTGAGTACAAAAAAAAATTGATGAAAAGCGTATAAAAGGGTGGTAAGAAAAAAAATTATTAAATGTGGAGATAAAGTTAATAATTTGCTTTTGAAATATTATATTTTGTCAGATTACTGCCAGAGGAGAACATTTGTGAGAGTTGGTACTGTATCACGTGCCCATGAGATGCCACATTTCCATTATGAACTGTTTATTAAATGAAGATGACTTTGGAACTTTGAAAGTCTACACAGTATTATGATATGAACATTGGCATGAACATCATGAACTGTTAAGCCAAGATGAAGATTTTAGGATGCCATATTCTATGTTTGTTGTCTTTCCCCATAAAATGCAAATGCCCTAGTAAGACATGACAGTAGTAGAAAAATATTGACATATTTTTTTTCAAGGGGGGGGGGGAGGAATCTGTTAGACACCTAGTTTATAGTATTAGTTATTTAGCGACGCACAATAGAAGACGTATATTGAAAGGGACTAGTGACGTTTGGGATATTTTGGTTTAGAGACCGGAAAAAAGCAGTTAGCGATAGAATCCTATAGGGTAAAGACGTGTTTATTTTGACAGAGACTTTTACTGATACAAACGCTTGCAGAGTAATTGGATGAAATTCAACAGTTGACCTCATAACAGCCTTAACAAGTACATCACACTTGGCAGAATTTAAGTATTTAAGTCATTGGTTAATATGCTTGACTAAATGCATGACGCGTGGGACGTAATCATCTTTTTTGAAGTAACGTCTGTATCATATAAGATAAGATAATGCATGTGCTCTATCGATACAAATCTTCGTTTTTAATCAGATGGCATGGAAGAAACTTTCTTCTATCTTTCTAATTAAACTAGTGGAAGTGTTTCACTAGCTATTTTTTTCGATAGCTTTCACAGACCATCCCTCCACGCAGATATGTGTTCCAAGATGACTATACTCTTCAAGAAACTTTCTCGTATATCAAATCAAAAGACAGCTGGCAATGATTTTTCCTACAAAACAAAAAAAAAACTTTTACCATATTCTAGGCCTTTACTAAATAAAAAGATATCTATAATTATTTTCAAATAAAATGAAATTGTCACGACTAACGTGCTATAGAATATTGAATTGAGAGCCTATAATAATAAAGCACACTAGGTCGGAAATGAAGCTCAGATTAATCTATTTCAGTTTATTACAATAATAGCATATCCTTATTAACTTTATATCAGTGGAAGCAATACATGTTAAAGAAGTTGTTTTATAGGTGTTCATTGAAAGGGAAAAAAAACTAGTTAAAATTTGGTTACTCAGAATTCAGAAGGATGCACGTACATTAATTTCTGATAACACTAGACTAGTCATCTACAACTGTACTTCAGCCACCAGTGAAAGCTCTACTAGTTAAGTTGCTACTTAGATTTTAACTGATCTGGTGTTTACTTAGAATCTAAGGATGGGGTGCAACGTTCAAGTGCACCACCTTGCAACCCTCTTGCGGGCGTCCATGAAAACATGTTTTTGACATCAACAGACTATTTTACTTTAATTTATAGATTCTTTTTATTCTATTCTTTTAAACGGTAGTCATCAGTTTCTGAGTTAACATAACTACCATGGTTTTGATTCTAAAATAGCAAATACATATATCTTTATCCTTTACCTCCCCACCTCCCTTATTATAGAGTTCCACTTTATCTCATGCTAAACACACACAAAGCATTAATAAAAGCATTGTCTATTTTAATTTTGGGGGCACAGTGGCATAAAGCTACCGATCCGGAGGTCCTGAGGTTCGAATCTGGGTGAAGTGTCTGATATTGCATTTCGGGATTTTTAGGGCACCCCTGAGAAAAACCAACTCTAACGGTTTTATTTCGGGGAAAGCAACGGCGGTTGGTTTTCGTGTTAGCCACATGTCACAGCGCTTGTTAACAGTGGCAAAGATACGGATGACGTTGACACCACCTGCTCTATAGATCGTAAGAGGAAACCTTAAATTTTACTTTTATTTTTAAAAAACTTTGTTTTACTAATTTTTTATGTTTTTTTTCCCTATATTTTTTAAGGCTCAACGGTGTTGTCATCAACAGTTCAAAGATTCTCTAGTCAGAAACTGTATTGAACTGGACAGTCTTCCGAACCAACATGCAGTTATGTCTTTTGTTAACTGCTTAAATAGAAGATATTCTCTTCATTTAGTTGATCAAGTTGAATTTTGTCTACACATATCTATTGTCAGGTTCTTTTCTTGCTTGGCTCATTAGGGTTACTCAAGAATAATTAATGCTAAATAAACTTCAACTCCAGCTATCCGTGAAAATAATAATAACTTTAATATCCAATAAAAAACATAATGAAAAGCAACTCAAAGGAAATATTAATTCACAAACACCAGTCCAGGAAGAAACCGTCCAACCTTCCTGGACTGGGAAACCAGAACTTATTGACTAACTCACTCTCTCGTACATTCAAGGATGACTTAACCATTCAGTTCACATCACGTGCAAGACTATTTACATTCGTAACCTGGGAGTACAAAAACAAAGGAATATAAATATTATTCATATTGCAGAAAGAAAGTTAAGCCCTGTCATCTTAAGATATATGGAAGTAATTAGCAACATATGTTTTTTTTTTGTTTGTGCTAAAAAAAGTTTTATTATGCACATTGGCGTCACTAGAGATGTAAAATAGCTGCATGTTTGTATATGAACACTGCTCTGATTTTTAAAAATGTTCTAATCGAATCTAATTTGTCCCTAGCACCTTAATATCAGGACGTCAACCAATAGTACCTGTTTAACAAACGATGACTTCTTCCAGCATAAAATATTATTTCATTCTCGCAATTAATGTAAATTTAGTAGAATCGGAAAGTAAAAAAGAGGTCATTGAGATTTCTGAAGATTATGACGTAATGTTATTTCTCTGTAAATGAAGCTCTAGCCAAGATAAAAGAAATGTTACTATGTGTCAGTCGAATATTATGCTTTACTATTTTAGGGGATTTTTCTGATTTTGATGTTTCCATTGCCTCCTAATGGGGACGATTAAGTCACTAAATAGCAAAAAAACTGTAATCTTATGTTGTCTACTATTTTCGACTAATTGTATTGAAATAAAGTCGATATTGGAATATTAAGAGACATTAAGAATTTTTATGGATTTAAAAAAAAAAGGTTTTTGGGATCAACATAATATCTTAAAATGTCTAGAAAATGTTGATCTTGAATCTATATGTGGAGCTCAAAAATATGAAAATGCAGCTTTAATGTCTGGAAGCATTGAGGAGTATATGAAATTTATTAACAACCATATAGAATAGCTATTTAATAAATGTATATAATGTTCACTCAATCTATGTGGTCAACATTCATTTTCAGAAAATTGCTTTTTGCCTAGCGTTTTTGGATACGAATGAAATACTTTTTTTTTGTTGTGAAATTATTGCCACTAGAGGCGTAGCTATACATTTTTTTTTTTGTGATGGGGAGATCTACTAGAAGGCCAAAGATACACAAGAGTAGACCTATCTTTAGAATATTGTCAAAGTGGTGATTAATTAAACGTAAAAAAAGCATTGTGATTCAGTAGAAAAAAAGAAGAAAATGTCATACGAGCGATCACAAGATGCTGAACTCACTATTGAAGAAGAGAAAAACATGTTCATTCTTATGTGCATTGATCTTTTTTTAACTCTAAGCTTCAACTCCTACCGTAAGCAATCATTATTGTAGCAGATTAATTTGGAGCAATCAAACCGAAAAATTCTTTAGTTCAACACCAAACGAAGTATTGTAGATGTCAGTTTTAAAAAATTGCAGTATATGTTGATTATTCAGAAGGCGACATTCAAACAGAAATGAAGGGTCTAAAGGCAACAAAAGTTATTCTTGATTCCTATGCCACTCAGACCTTGAAAAATATCTCTAAACCATTTAACAAAGCCTTCAACCATTTCTTACTATCTGCGTATCTATGGCGTCTTGTGAAAAAGGATTTTTAAAATTAAAATGAAGAACTTTTTGAGAGAAAGGAACAAACGACATTTTCAAGTTTTTTGAAATCCAGAGAGAACCCAGTGTAATTTACTTATGGCTGCGTTGTTGTAAAATTGAACTATAGATTAATGGCAATGTCTTTGATTCCTAAGATTAAGGATGCGTTCACAGTTTCACATGACTACACAACCCCAGTAAACTTTAGATAAATTGTAATCGACAACTGAATTTTAAATTTTATTAGACAATCATTTTATTATTGTTGAGCAATCAAATAACGTAGGGAATTATAAACTATATAAATCTCAGCGCAAAAAAAACAAATTTTTTTTAAATAGGGGAGTTGACACCCTGAGCTGCCCTCACCGGGTGCACAAGCCCTTGTGACGCCACTGATTATGCATGTTTTATAACAAACCTAAAGGGTAAAATTGGCGTTGCATGTATTTTTTTTGTGTAATTAATAATTATAATAATTATAATAAATTATATATAATAATTATAAGCTTATGAAATGTGAGATCTAACAAAATTATCACAATTAACTCAGTAAAATTTATTTGTTACAATGTATTTTTATATGAAACTTCTTGTATGTTTGTTGCTAGGTTATAAAGGCACTTTGGTTGGTGTAGACACAAGTTATAAAGTCAACCTCTTGAAAACTTTATATGTGAAAATTTGGGTAGGACTGGAGTATGACACCGTTACTCAGAAACATTATTGTTCTTATGATGGTAGCCCTCTGAACAATACTTGGAAAGCTTACATCTTTGCTAATAATTAAATCTTTATTCCCAGGTGTTTCCGTGATTTAAAAACTTCAATTCATAAAGAAAATAAACTTTTAATTTGATTTGCGACATTTTACAACTCAAAGATCTTCTTTAGATCTTGCTCCGTATGTGAACTTGGTTAAGTATAAAATATGACATATATGGCTGTCAAGAGCGCATACCTTATGTATTTATATACAAACGTCATTTCCCTTTTACTGATGGATATCAACTACTCAGCTAAGTGGTCAATTTCAATGGTCATCAACTAATTAAGAATGAGCATTTTGTTTACACCATTATATAGTAGTCCGGTTCATGGGATTGAAATTAATAGTGGGCATTTGGTTTATTTGTTTTTAAAGTTAACTCTTTCTCTCCTAACTGACTATGCCATCGTTGATTTCACCAGACTGTGGTAAATAATTACGGAGAGGAAGAGTTAATACTAAAACAAGTTTTAGATTGCATGAATATATATTCAGTAAATGTTAAAATCTTTGTAACATTGAAGGTTACTTATAATGTTGTCTTGTGAGTTTCCACTCTCATCCATCCAATAATAATATAATAAAATATTACAATTGTAAAATAATTTAAAAACTTAAAGCAATGAAGTACAAATAATTTTTTTAACACTGAAAATGTTTGTTTGTAACTTTATACACTCATTTATTGTCTAAGTGTATTATTTATCGCCATATTTATAGCTATTCTGAGTGTCATTTCTATACTTATCTAATTTTATATAGTACAGTATAAGCATTATTTATATATTATCTAGAATGTAGAACTAGATATAATTTTATGTACTTATTTGCAGGGAGGCCATCCTATGGAGCATGCGAAAAAATTGGCGCATTGCATAATTACAAGTGGCGCAAGAAAAAAAAGATAAATAATCGATTTCCAGCAAAAAAGTAAACAGAATTTTATTTATTACCTATTTCGACGCCCAATTTTTTCTAAAACTAATCAGACCTAAATAAAAACATAACAATTTGGTTTTATATTGTTGTTAACATTGGATTTATTCGTCAATATTATTGTTCTTTCTTTTCTTTAACCTTTACACATTTTTGACTCTAGTTGTTTAGTCTTTTGTTATTACAAAAATGATTATAATTACAACTTTTGTAAACATTTTAAACATTTAAAACAAAATAAACCACTATATTATCATTTGGAACTCTTGTTTTTTAGGTTCTTGTATTAGATGTGTTGTTCTTAAGCAGTGTTTACAGAAAGTCTGCTACTGAAGATCGTAACAATATGTAACACACACACACATTCATTTCAATATAAATTAAGTAGAAAGATATGAAATGAATGTGCAAAATGGAGGTCTCTGGCACTACAATGGCTTATAGTAAAACAAAATTATATATCACATTGTCACATGAACGTATCTGTTAGACCAATATGACATAGAGTAGCATTTAAAAAAAAAAAAGTTGATGTAGGTACAAGTGATAAGTTTTGTTTAGATGTATAGATTGTATAGATGTGTACCAGCTAACCCAAATTATTTTAATGATCAACGATCTGACCCGCGGCTAGTGACGGGTGAACTCTATCTAAAAGACACAGTTGTCCAAATGGGGATAGGTTTGGGCAAACGACTGTGTGCTCATGCCTGGGGATCGAGGAAGGCAAAGGGTTCGGGCAAAAGGGGCGGGAGGTAAGTTAGAGTATCAGCGTGCGTGCGTGGTGTCCCGCATGGTTAGGCAACGTAGAGATTATATATGCAGAAGAAAAATACTTGTTTTCTCCCCCCCCTTTTTTTAAGCCGCACTCTCTGTCGCCGCGAAAGTTACGTAGGGTAACTCTAGCCGATTTGCAGAAATAAAAGATTTATCTTTTTATGACTTTTTCATCGAAGGTTAGAAAGTTGGCGTGCGTGAGGGGTGTCCCCCATGGTTGGTCGACGTAGAAAATTACATATACAGAAAATTTAAATCAAGTGTTTTAGAAACAAAAGTAGTCATAAAGATAAAACATAACAACAAAATTAAAATTTTCTTAGACAAAGAAAAACAAACGTATTAGAAAACGAAAGAACTTCAATAATTAACGCAGTTTTTTTTCTAAGAGCTTTTAGAATTGAAAGGTATTGTAATGGAGCTTCATTGTTTATAAGGATGTAGCTCAAATAAAGAAGAAGAAAACCACAATCGCTATTGTAATTCACTTGAGTTGTATCAATAGTCGGTTACTTAAAGATTTATATTCATGACAAAGCTAGCTGAACTAAAATAAAAAGAATTTTTCTTGCCAATAAAGAGGTGTAGACGTTTTTACGTTTTGACTCCTAAAATGGGCGAGTGGCTTTTGGTTTCTGAGACAAAGTATTTAGAATTCAAATTCAAAGTAAAAATCTTTGTTCGTTGTGTTGACCACAATGCAACCTGTCACACACTAGTTTTAGAACCACTGTGACACAAGGTGAACTAGTAGTGATTTAGTAATCATGTAACAACTTCGTGCCAACGCACGAGAAAATTTTGGGTCTGTAATTGACCACGGGGTGATTTTAGTCACTTAATTTTGGACTCCTGAGAGTAAGGAGCTTATATGTGTGTTTTAAGAGTACTCCATTGGACTCTAATGCACTAATATTTCACGTCTATTACTTGATGGCTGAGATTGCCAATTATTGCATACTTTATTATGAAGAATAAATATTTCGTCTGCTGATGGCAAGTCTGTTCTAAGTATACGTGTTGTGGTTCTATTACTTAGCGACCTTAGTAAAACTACGCGTTAACAAAGTTGAAGAGTATGGGGAAGTTTATTAATCACGTAAAGAACATTCTGACCAGGCCAGAAGAGGCCCTAACACAACCCAAAGACATCTCTCTCCAATAGAGGCATCACATAAGGGAAGAGAGGAGTTACACAACCTCGATAACAATCAGTCATAGATCTGTACACATCTGCTCTGTATTTCGCAAGGTCTTACTACTAAAGAAAACTAACATCTGGAAATCGTTTATTATTCATTTGTTCCAAGCAGGCATGCTTTTTCTTGTAATTGGGCAATACGCCACTTTTAAAAGTAGCAAATTAAAGCGAAAACAACTGTGGGCGTAACATTTGTAAATAGTGCTCTGGAAAATAGATATGACCTTGATAATTCAAAAGGCCAAAGCCAATACATTGGTGTCTGGTAGATGCCTTGGCGACGTAAACAAGGGGAGTTGAAATAAAATGTATGCCTTAAGAATGGTTGCGGGAGTACTGTGACATTTCGTCGTAAAGGGTATGTGAGTCTGCTCTGGATGTATATTTTGGTATTTTTAGACATATTTTACCCGCGACCCGCGGGTCTTTATTTGCATATCACTTTCGATATAGTCACTGAGAGTGTTTGAAAAACATTTTAACGAAATAATAATGTAATAAATACGTCCTACGCGTCATGCATACTAACCAATGACATACATTCTGCCAAGTCACTGGTTTTCCTGGCTAGCTCAGGCAACCCATTTCATGCCCAAATAGCATTAGGGAAGAAGGAATATTTGTACACATTTGTCTTACCATATGGGATGAGGGATGCGCCTTTATCTTTCTCTCTTTCAGAGTATTTTATTAAATTTTGTTTTTGTATTTGAAGATTATGGTTCAGTGTTTTATTTATGATTGCACCCTCACTTTTAAATAATAATAATTATTATTAATATTATTCTTACTATTATTATTAATATGCCATTACATAAAAGAGCAAGCAATAGATAGTTTATCTTTCTAAAATATATTTAAAATAAAAGTTAATTGAGTTTTTCATGTCTCTAAGCAGTTGTGGCACTTACAGCCCTTTTTATATTCATTTGTTAAATTCAAAACATTAGATATATAAAATAATAATTTTTAAAAACAAGGTTACAAAGACAGTTTGTGTGGAAACGCAAACTCAAAATCGGCCCCCGAAGTGGTCCACTCAGGCAGGTAAAAAGGCTTTTAAAGAAGGAGGCAGCATTGGTAAGTACATATAGCGTACGTATGTCTTAAGATCATCGTCATGTTCAGTAATAAGCATTTTAGTTTTTTGTCACACATGCTAGTTTTAGCTGATAATAAATTTTTCCATTTTGACTTTTATTGTTATTGTTATTATTATTTTTTTTTGCCAATATTATTTTTTTTTCCATTCGGGTGTCACCCGATTCGGACCGCACTCCCTGCACCCCCCACTACATAGTTACGCCACTGATTATTCTTGCACCCCTTTTACCATCGTATATCTCCAAACGATTAATTATTGTTGACATATTAAACAAAAGCTTCAAGTTTAACCTTTTAATTTTATCCTACAAGTTCTATAAGATGTAAGAGACTTTTTGTCTTCATTGTCTTCTTGAATTTGAAAAACAAAATTAATTCCGACTTTGTAAAGAAATCTTTACTAGTCGGAACTTGAAAAGGTATTTTTTAATAGTCTATTGTTTCTGCTTTAAAAAAAACACTATTGGTCTGAAAGAACAGCAATAATAAAATTGATAAAAAGTTACATACATCAATCGTTTTCTATTGTACTTAAGCTCATAAGAATTTCAGACTAACTTTCATTGATTCACACAGAACCAGTCTAATAGACCGGGGAAATTCTATAAAGACAATATCAGAAAGAAAAAAAAAAGAAAAGAAAAAAAAAAGTGTACTTCTTAAAAGTAGATCCAGATCTAAATCCTTTCGATCTTTTCTCTTGTCAACATTGTAAACAAAGCCTAGATCCATAAAATACTATAGCTTTAATAGAGTTAGTCAACTTTTTTTAGAGGGTCTTAAGTTTGTTTTAGGGCTACAATACAAACACTACGATCTAAGTTGGTACCCAAATAACATTTCTGCCATTTTTTTTTCAAGATTTATCAAGCGGTTTTTATTTCTATTCGTAACATAGATACATAAACCTTACTTTCTACTTTATTGTATAGATAACATATATATATATATCTATCTTTTGCAATGAGATTGTGTAATGTTATTCTAAGCTATGTTAGACATGCTTGATTTACAATTGTGAAACGTAATTTTTGAGTCTACTAGTGATAATTGTCGGAAGCGTGGTCGAGATGCTAAATACGTTTAAACTTAGCCACCTATGAAGGTCTCGAGGTTTGACACCCGTTTCGAGCAGAGTTATGTTTACTTAACAGCTAAAGGCAGCACGGAATGCCTTCTCCCAGACTCCCCTCAAATGAGATTGGACGATAGCGCTCAAAGCATGCTATAGGCATGAAAGTATTGCTATATAATAGCTAATAATTATTAATAATTGTTCTAAGTCTAATTAACCAATTACCGCGGATCAAATTTTAGTCATCTGTAGTTACCTGAGATTATTAATAATAATAATATAAATAAAATAACAACGACAACAACAGCAACAAAAAAACCCCAACTAAACAGAATTAAAAATAGAAATGATAAGCTTTCTTAAAGGGATGTGATTGTAACGAGTGTTATATAATTAATATTGAACATATTTTTTATTAATACAATTAAAAAACCGTTCCCTTTACATTTCTGTGGCATTTCAGGTCTCGAGAGGCGATCTTTTCCCTTTCAACTTCTTGTGTGACTAACGAAGCTGCGGTGGCAGGATGGGCAGCTGTAATGACCAGGAGCCCTTGCACTTTCACACTTCTTTCTACTATTGTTGTGTATGGCATCTGTTATCCAGGACCCTATCTTTATACTTTCTTGCCATGTGGATCTATCCAGTGCCATTTTTTCCCAGGTGGGAAAAGCTTTAGATTTAAAACTAATTCATTTAAAGGCAGATTTGAACACTAATCACTGAGGCTAAAACAATAATTTATGCATTCAAGCCTTTGAGAACCAATAATAAAGAAATCAGGAAAAGATAAGAAATAACTTTTTTTTTTTAAAGTCAACACTCTGATTGGCTAAAAAAATCAACTCCTCAATAATGGGAAGAGACAAAAGCTGAGCTGGTTTTTTGGCTCCCTACGAAGAACTGTCACAGCACCCCTACGACTATTTCTCACAGCACCCCTTCGACAAACTGTCACAGCACCCCTACGACAAATTCTCAAAGCACCCCTACGACAAATTCTCATAGTATCCCCTACGACGAATTGTCACAGCATGCCTAGGACAAATTCTCACAGCACCCCTACGACAAACTGTCACGGCACCCCGACGACGAACTCTCACAACACCCTTACTACTATTGATAGTTGCCAGACACCACTGCATTGGCTGTGGCGTTATGAATTATTAAGGTTAGACAGTTAAAAAAATGTTACGCCCACAGTTGTCTTCCCTTTAAACTGCTAGTTCTAGAAGGAAGAGTTTTTAATATCTTAAAACGTGAATTTTATCATTGCATATTATAAAGTCCTTATTATGTACCATACTGACACATATATCAAATAAGAAAATATGAATCGAATATTGTTTCTTGTCACATTTCTATCAGGTAAGCTTTACATTGTCTCAAATTTTTAACAAAAAAATGAAACACAAATTATATATTAAAAAATACGATATTAAAACGTAAACTTGCTTATGTCTACATGAACTTACAGATTGCTTAAACCTTATAACATATACAAAGCAAATAGTTTTTTGTTTTAAAACAGGTGTCCCAAAAGTAGCTGTGCAGTAAAGAACCTATAGGGAATTTTTTGTTTCTTTTGGTAGACATATCTGTAATTAAATAACATCGACAGAAAAAAACATATTTTGGCTTTATTCAACAAGATTATCCCAACAGTTAAAGAAAAACATAAAAGATACTTAAAAAACAACAAAGTTTATATTAAATGTAATTGTATTCATTAGTTTGGATAATTTATGTAATCTTATGAATGATTGACATATACTTGTAAATCTGTGCGATTGAAATATTTTAGCTTATGTTTATGTTTAGCTTTTAGCATTTTTGATGCGCTATGATCATATCTCTTGTCTGGACCAGTAATAAAAGGGGGAGGAAAGCAATGGTATATTTCTGAAAGTTTGCATATCGTTTTTTCACTTTCACTTCACTTTTTCACTTTTTTCACAAATGTTCACTTAGGGTCAAGATTAATCAAGAAGACTAATTCAACGTATATCAACACAACTGTCAAGGACAATTTCTTTTTCTTGTTCAAGATACCAAACAAAATAGTTAATTACCAAAAGCTAATTAACTAACTGATTAATTTATTTTTAAATTAATTCTCGTATCGTAAGGTAAAATAGCAACATAGCCAAAACTTCAGCTTAATCCGAGTTTGAGTGTGGGAGAAATAACGCTTACAAACATTTTTACCGTATAGACAGAGTTGTTATAAGCTTTGTCAAAACAAACGTTAAAAAAGTCTGGATGTTTGGTCAAGTAATATAACAAGAAAGTATATTTAGTCACTGCACATCAAACTTTCAGACACCTAGTATATAAAAACAAAGAGAGGAATGAAGAAAGACTGTTGACAATTCCAACGTGTTGCTCCTAGGGTCCCAAAAGACCAAGGGGTAGGTGAAGGTATATGAAGTATATCAATTAAAAGCATAAAGATTGATTGCTCTTTGCGGAATGCGCACAGGACTGTCATCGTGCTCATGCCCTACCCGTTGCCTTCCCCCTCGTCCTGCGGGAGGTTTGAACTATGATGTAGATTATCTTATACTTTGAAGAAACATCCGAAAAATGTCAAACATTTGACTAACAAACTATATTTTTCTAGATAAACTAAATCTTCAAAGGAATTATTTATAGATTAATTTTTTTAAGTCCATAGTATATAGGACTAAATTTCGAGAGAGATACAGTGGCCAAGAAAAAAACAGCAGCCTATTGATGTAAGATATCTTATGTTATATAATGCAAACGTCACTTCAAAAAAGAAGATGATTATGTTCTACTCGTCATACATACAGTCATGCATATTAACCAATGACCTAAATTCTGCGAAATCACTGGTTCTCCGGGCAAACTCAGGCAACCCATTCCATGCTCTACTGGCACTAGGAAAGAAGGAGCTTTTGTACAAATTTGTCCTAGCATATGGAACAAGGAATGTGTCCTTATCTTTGTGTCTTTCTGAGTATTTTATTTAATTTTGTTTTTGTATTTGAAACTAAGACACCTTGACTCGCCAGTCAAGCTCTTTATCACTCAGCTATCACGTCGCTATACTTGTAGTTCACACTAATGATTGCGTGCTTATCTTTTCAAGCTTATTCGTCATGTGATCAAATCTATTGCTACGTTTTCCAATTTTTATTTTGTTTGAGGACATAAGTTCAAACAACATTAACGTCATCTTCATCTTTATCTTTTAGACTTCTAGACCGTTTGGGCACCACACGTGATTTGTCTACCGTCTTTCTGCATTCATTTGTATTTTGCTTTGGATAGAGCCTCTTATAATGGCAGGCCCGTCCATTTTTCTATGTTGTCTTCCCATCACATTCTCAGTCTGCCTCTTCTTCTTTTTTTCTGGTACTATTCTCGGAAGAAAGGTTTTGCAATCCCCGAATACTTTGTAATATGGACATATAGTTGTAGTTTCCAATTTTTACAGATCATTTTTGGGTCCAATCGCTGTAGTTACCATGTCTCTAATCTCATCGTTTGTGATGCGGTCTTTAAACATGACACTATCTCTAAGAAAATAAAAACAGAATATAAAACAAGAATTTGTATACTCGTGTATAATCTACTTATATATTTTAGTAACACTGTGCACTGCAGCATTGACTACGACAAAATTTCATTTGTATAAGACAAACTTGCCAATAAACAAGAACTTTTCCAGTGTGACATCAACTCGCTGCGCCATAAAGTGTATGTGGGAAAAAATGATGTAAAGTTATCTGTTTCATTATTTGACAGTTGACTAGGGTGCCATGCGGCCATAACTACGGCCAAACACATAAACTTCCCCAATGTATGTCAAGAACCAATTAAAGTTTGTAGGACTTAAGGGAGTCCTATAATAGAAATTCGAAATCCCAGGTCTACACTAGTACTCAAGCTCGATCACGCTCGATATGAATTACAAGCACTTTACCACTTGACCACCATGTTTTATTATTATTATTATTATTATTAAAATGCGCAGAATTGATTAGTTCATGTTTCGCCCATTCTTAGTGCAAGCTACGACAGCACAAATAATTTACAAAAAAGATAATGTAGCTGGTCATTAAAAAAAGTTTTTTTTAATTGCTTGTTTGTATCGCTCATTTACTTCACTAAATATTTTCAGCCTTAAAATGTAAATATTATTCAACCTATTAAATAATTCTAAACAAAAGCATTCTTAAGCCAGCCTATCAAATATTAATATACGAGTCGAACTGCGGCTTAGCATATGCCACTATTCAATGACGGGTGAACTCTTCCTGAAAGACACAGTGTGGGGTGCGTTTGGGCAATCCTCTGTGTGCGCATGCCTATGCCTGTAGAGCGAGGAAAGCGAGTGCGGACCGGAGGGGGCGGGAGAATGGTTAGAGAGTCGATGTGCGTGCGTGGTGTCCCTCATGGTTGGGCAACGTAAAGAATTATAATTACAGAGAAGATTACTTGTTCTCCCTCTCCCATCTTTTTTTTCCGAGCCGCGCTCTCTGTCGTAGCGAAAGTTACTTGGGATAACTCTAGTCCGACTTGCAGAAATAAGAGTTAGATTTCCATGACTTTTTCATTGAGGTTAAAGAGTTGGAGTGCGTCCGTGCGCTGCATGGCTGGGCGACATATATATATATATATTCAGTTCTTGCATCGTTTTAGGATGAACACAAAACAGGTTAAACTTAGCATTATGCTTGAAAATTGAGACGTCAATGAAGATACTAACGAACCAAGATACAGAATATAAAGCCGTGTTCTGTAATAATCCCGAAAAAAGAACGTGTGGTTGTCGCTCGGTGTGTTTATTGACTGTGAATTCTCGGCAGCACCAACTTAATGCCAAGTTTGTCTTCCAACAGTTTCAACTTTCTCAAGATGCCATTCCTGAAGTGTTTATCAGCATGGTCAAGTTGGTATTTTATTATGTCAGTAATGTGACTGCTGATGTGCTGTTAAGCGGCCACTTATGCTAAGAAGGACAGACTGCAACGTGTTCATGAAATGAGGAATAATTGACGACAATTGAAAGACAAACCAGAAACACCCGAGAAGCAGGCAATGATTACACATATGCAGTGAGCAGTGTGTCTAATTTCACTTAATGACGTTATTTTAAAATACGCCAGTCAAAGATTATCTCAAAGTTGTGACTTAAAGAACGAATGAATTTGTATTTCTCAGTCCATCGTGTCTCATAGAAAAGATGTAAATTTAGCACTAACGTTCTGGCTACGCACAGTTACGGAAGAAATAGATAATCTTCTTGATGACTCCAGCAACATTAGTTTTATTTGAAACGTCATTCAGGTCAATAATAACAAACTTAAGTCTGTCGGATGCGCAAACGACAATGTCTGCTTTAGGAAATTTTTCACGAATCCCATACTGAACACAAATGTTAATGCTAACCATCAGGGTAAGCCATAGTAGCCTTGACTTTGTAGTTTGTCGATGTGAAAAATGTAATTAATGCAATCGCTGACAATGGCATTAGACACAGGCAGTGCGTCTCTCTTAACAACAATAAGACCAATGAATTCTTCTCGAGTACCATCGCAATCCACAACTCCAACGGTAAAAAACATCTGCTTTTCTTGCCTAGCTTATTAGGAGCTACTCAAGAAAAATTATTACTATATAAACTCCAACACCATCTCCAGTTTTCCATGAAAATAATAACTTTAATATCCAATAGACACACATTGAAAGCAACTACAGGAAATATTAATATACAAACACCAGTCCAGGAAGCAGCTCCCCAGGATGTCCCTGCTAGGTGTTTTATTATGTTTAATCTTCGTGATGCCTTCTCTTTTAAATCTGCCATAAAGTGTTTTAGGGATAGTCTTCGGTCTAATTTTACACCAAGATATGTTGTTTTTTTTCCTTTATTTATTGGCTGTGAGTCTATTTTTAGGATGTAGTTTCTTTTTGCTGTTTTGTTGCTGTGACTAAAGATTGAATAAACTGACTTTTCTTTGTTTCCATTTTCCATAATTTTGAAAACGATAGTTGTTATGGCTCTGTTTAATCTGTCTTGTCTATCGTATTTCATCCTTCATTTGTCTTTTGCCTTAAATGGAACCTTTTTAAATGGCAGGCCCGTCCATTTGTATATTTTTGCATCTCCACATAGCATTTTTTGCATCTTCTACTTTTTTTTTTACTGATACTGTTCCCTGCAATCCCCGAATACTTTGTAACAAGGACATAGAGTTGTAGTTTCCGTTTTTTTTACATAGTGAGCTGGTCATTGTGAGGTTCAATCGCTGCAGTAATCCTGTCTCTAATCCCTTCGTTCGTGATGCGGTCTTTAAACATGACACTTTCTCTAAGAAAATAAAACCAGAATATAAAACAAGAAATTGTATAATCGTGTCTATAAAAGTAAAAGTAAAGTTCTCCTTTAGACCTTTTGGTAGTGTATATACCTTTTCTTATATTTTAGTAACATTGTGCACTGCATTGACGACAAAATTTCAATTTCAAGCCAACTTGTATAAAACAATCCTCTCAATCAACAAGAACTTTTCTACTCTGACATCAACTCGCTGCGCCATGAAGTGTGCACAAGAGACAACGTGCCAGGCTTACCAGTACGATACTAAGAAACAAGTCTGTATACTGGGTAATACATTTAGAAAATACTAGTCGACCGGCGGCGTAGCATACGCTGCTATTATGCAGGGCCGGCGTTAGGCCACTGCAACCTATGTGACCGCAGTGGGCCCCGTACTGTTATAAGCCCCATGCTAATCTTAGGTGTAAATTATTAAATTAAACCATTTTATAACTTATAGCAGATTTTTGGCGTCCTCCGGATTTTCCAGGAGCTTCTGGAAATCTCCTGAAATTACAAAATATACGTAAAAGTCCTGGAAATCTCCGGAAATTATAAAAATATTTCTAAAACGCATACAAATCTCCTGAAATATATAGACAAAAATTGTCATTTGGGGTGACATGGAAAACGCCAATCCTACGCGCGATTAAAAAAGGCATTATGCAATACCCGTAATTGTGGAATCTAGAGTGAAAGAAGCTACTAGCGCCTCAAACTAATGAAGAATTACTCAAATCTCGAAGATAAATTAAAACGTTTGGTAGTTTTTGCTATAGAGTGTAATCTATGTTGGAAATAGAATTTTTATAATATGCTGTATGACTTCGCTACACGCAAGACTCGTAAAGTTATTTTGTACGTAGTAAATAATGAATAAAATGCAAAGACGAATTTATTTTCTAATACAAACTCTTAATTTTTACTTATTATCCGTATCCCTACCCAAACTTGGTCACGCGAAATCCGTTTCGCATAGGGCTCCACAATGGTATATGCGGCCCTGCTATTTAGTGACCTTCCATGACCTCACTGTCACAATGGTTAAGTCCGGCCCTGCATTTTTTTTCGCTTTAAAATTCTATGAATAACTCTTGTCCCTCCGAATAAAAGAGTTATCTTTGGTGTCCAAACTCTTGAGCCATAAACAGAATTATATATATATATATATATATATATATATATATATATATATATATATATATATATATATATATATATAGAGAGAGAGAGAGAGAGAGAGATAGATGGATAAATAGATAGATAGATAGACAGATAGATAGATAGATAGATAGATAGATAGACTATGAATAGTTAATGAATATGAATTTCTGGGTAATTGAATTATATTATTTTTAGAAGGTAAAAGGTTACGCTACCTTATGTAGAACTGGCGATATATGATGTAAAGTTTATCTGTTTCAACATCAGACAGTTGACTAAGGTGCCATGCGGTCATCACAACGACCAGACGCATACAATTCCCAAACGTATGTCAGAAACCAATTAAAGCTGATTGTATTCATTGGAGTCCTAAAAATCACGCTGTTTGAAATTCCACTTTACAGTATTTAAACTCCATTTCGCTTGGTTTAGAATACCAGCGCTTTACCACTCGGCCATCATGTTTTATTATGTTTGTTGTTTATTTTTTGAAAGATGCGCAAAACTGATCAGTCAATGTCTCGACCACCCTTAGTGCAAGCCTTGGTATCACAAATAATTTACAAAATATTTGATGTAGCTGGTCATTAAAATTAAGTTTAATGAGTTCCTTTTTTTTAAATTGTTTTTTTTTGTATCACTCAATTACTTCACTTAATATTTTAAGTTTTAAAATGTTAATATTTCTAAAACTATTATATAATTATAAACAATAGGCAAGAACCTAAACCTAATAGAACAAGAACGAAGTAAGATAGTGTTGTAGTCATAAAATCAAAGCGCTCTGAACCGATACTTTCCCAAACACAAGCACTCTTAACATGGGCTATCGAATATTACTATACGAGTAGATAATGATTTTTACAGAAACCATTTTTCTTTCTCCCCACGTCTTGTTTGTCTGAGCCGCGTTCTCTGTCGCCACGAAAGTTACATGGGGTAACTCTAGTCAAATGCAGAAATAAAAGAATTATCTTTCCATGACTTTTTCATCGAGGGTTAGAGATTTGGCGTGCGTACGTGTCCTGCATGGTTTGGGGGACGGAGAGAATTATACATACAGATATATAGGTCAGTTTTATTTTACTTTCGAGTCAACACAGTATTGCAACATCAACAGACATTTTATTTTATTTATAGATTCTTTCTATTCTGTACTTTAAAACGGTCGTCATCAGTTTCTGTCTGAACACAACAATCGCAAATATATATATATATATATATATATATATATATATATATATATATATATATATATATATATATATATATATATATATATATCTTTTACCTACCCTCCTCCTTAATTATAGAGTTCCAAAATATCTCATGCTAAACACGCCAAAGCTTTAAAAACATATTTTCTACTATTAGTGCTTTTCAATAAAAGCATTTTTTTAAAAATTAATTTTGGGGGCGCAATGGCTGAAAGATTAAGGGCATAGTTCCAAGCCTGTAGTCCTGGGGTTCGAATCTCGGTGAAGAATGGGATATTGATTATTTTCGGCGCCCCTGAGTCCAACCAACACTAATGGCTTCATTCGGTGAAAGTAAAAACTGTTGGTCGTCGTGTTCGCCACATGCCACAGTGGTTGTTAACAGTGGCAAAAAAACGGATGACTTTAACATCATCTGCTTTATAGATCGTAAGGTCTGAAAGAGAAAACTTTACCTTTTTACTTTTATCTTTAAAAATGTTTCATTTTCTATATTTTTTTAAGGCTCAACGGTGTTGTCATCAACAGTCCTACGATTCTCTAGTCAGAAACTGTATTGGGCTGGACAGTCTCCCGGACCAGCAATATGCAATGCCACTATTTGGGATGTACAGACAGTAGACGACGGGAAACGTATATGCATTCGGAGTCTTGGCTTCTTTTTCAATTTCTATTCACAATCTGATGCTAATAATATTTGTAAAGGTACTACTATCTACTAGTAATAAAAAGACCAACTACGCCCTTCATTGTATCATGTTTGCGTTAACTGTCCCCTGAGTCCACCCAACTCTAATGGGTACTTGACTAAAGTTGGAGAAAGTAAAGTGGTTAGTCGTTAACATCATCTGACCAATAGATCGCAAGGTTTGAAAGGGAAACTGTACTTAACTACTTAAATAGAAGATATTCTCTTCATTAAATTTTCTACACGTATCTTGGATCAAGTTGAATTTTGTGTACATATATCTATTGTCAGGTTCTTTTCTTGCTTAACTCATTAGGGTTTACTCAAGAACAATGAATACTAAACTCCAACTCCAGCTATCCATAAAAATAATAACTTTAATTCAAATAAAGTACACAGAAAGCAACTCTTAGGAAATATTAATACACAAACACCAGTCTATTAAGCAACCTACTGACCTTCCTTGATAAGGAACAAGGCTAGACCACATTGTTTATAACACTCTTTCTCACATTCAAAGAAAACTAAACCATTCAGTTCACATCACATGCAAGACTATTTACATTCATAACCAGGGAGTACATAGACAAAAAAAATAAAAATATTACTAGTCCACCTGAGGCGTAGCATACGCGCTATTTTGCAGGACCGGCCTTAGGCCACTGCAAACTATGCGATCGCAGTGGGCCCGCTCTTACATAGGACCCGCACTTTCACAGGACACGCGCTAATTCTAGGTGTATAAATTATTAAATTAAACCATTTTATAACTTAAAACAGATTTCCCGTGCCCTCCTGTCGAGCTCCTGGAAATCTCCCGAAATTACAAAATATACGAAAAAGTCCTTAAAATATACGGAAATATATAGGCAAAAATTATTTGGGGTGTCATTCAATATTAAATCTTACGCGCGGCATTATGCATCAGCCGTAATTGTGTAATCTTGTGAAAGAAGCTTTTAGCGCCTTAAAAAAATGAAGAATTACTTGAGGTCATTAACTCTCAAAGATAGATTAAAACATTTGGTAATTCTTGCAATTGAGCATGATCTATGTAGGAAATAGAATTATTATGATTACTGTATGACTTTGCTACGCGCTAGGCTCGTAAAGTAATTCTGTACGTAGTAAAGAATGCATAACATGCATAGATTAATTTATTTTCTAATACAAACTCTTAAATTTCACTTATTCATTACCCAAACTTGGCCCCGCGAAATCCGTTTCGCATAGGGCTCCACAATGGTTAAGTCCGGCCCTGCTATTTACACATATATACATAGTAGATTACTTAATCTCTTTCTATGACTTCTTGGTCACAATGGTTAAGTCCGGTGCTCCTATTCAGTGTTTGTAAAATGGTTTATTTGTTTCCAATGTTCCTTCAGAATTGAAGATAATTTACTTCCTAGTCCAAACCTCAAGCAGGACAAAGGTGATGGGAGCGGCAGGGTTTGATAAATTTAAATGACAGTCCAGCGCGCAGGCAACCATCCGTATTGGGAATACTACTCTTTGTTTTTTTCGTTGGGTGACTATCCGTAGAAATAAGAGAGTGATCTTTCCTTTACTTCTTGCTTGTCCAAACTGTTGAGGGAAGAAGAGAATTATATATAGAGATAGATACCAAAATATCAACTAAGTAATATATTCCCTCTCGTAATGTCTACTTTAGACACTAAAATCGATGACAATACATGAATCAATATAAAAATTAATCAACTAGTTGATGTAATAATTAAATTAATTTTGTTTCATTTTGCTGAAAGAAAGTTGTCATCTTGAGGTATATGGCAGTAATAAGGGGTTCTGTCCATTGGGGCTGCTTTTGTTTTTTTCTAAAGCTTTTTTTTTTTACATGTTGGATAACAAACCTAAATAATGTAACATTGGTGTTGCATGCATTTTTTAAAATTTTTAATTAATAATTACTAAGTAATGAAAAATGAGATTTAAAACAAAATTACCGCAATTAACTCAGTAAAATTTATGTATTTTTATTTTTGTAAGAAGCTTCTTGTATATTTGTTGCTAGGTTATAAAGGCACTTTGGTTGGTGTAGACACAAGTTATAAAGTCAACCTCTTGAATACTTATAGGATGGAACTTTGGGTAGGACTGGAGTATGACATTGTTACTCAGAAACATTATTGGTCTTATGATGGTAGCCCTCTGGACGATACTTGGAAAGCTGACATCTTTGGTAATACTTTAATCTTTATTTCCGTGATTTAAAAACTTCAATTCATACAGAAAATAAACTTTTAATTTGATTCAATAATAAAAAAAAAATAATTATTAAATATATGCCACGCCCAAATAAAAATGACAAACATTCTAATGAAATGAATTAAGACACGAAATAAAACTGCTACTTGTGTACCTTATGACAAAAACGTACCACTTCAAGGTAATTTCAACACAAGGGGATTTTTTGTTTACCCACATCATCTAAACAACAACCGTTTTATCGGCATTATGGACTTTCAAGTAGAAAAGTGAAGAGAGTGTTTTACAGAGCAAGCTGTAATTTATGCTCTAATGTCTGAGTGTTATTGTACAGTGTTTCTCGAATACTGATCCGCTGACCCCAAAAGATCTTCGAAACGATCTTAATGGGTCCGCAGAAAAATGTGAATACAATCAATCGTTATACTGACCTTCGTCGTCGCAAATTGTGGGAAATGTAGACCAATAGTTCATTATCAAGACCTGTGACGTGGCAACAAGCTATTGGTCTCCACTCAAACAGGTTACGACGTTGATTGATCTCGCTTTGATTCGATAAAATACGTTATAAATATTTTTGGGAATATTTTCCTATGGCTTATCTGATGTACAAAAAAATAAGTTTTGATAAGAGAAAGATGTTATATTATCACTATACACACTAACAATACTGATGTTTAAAAGTTACACTCCATTTTTATTAACGTGAAAACAAGGAGAGACCAACCAGCAGAGACTAATACACAGTGAATACACACTACTGACACACTTAAGAGTAAACCGTGAACACGTGAACATACTGAACAGTAGAACAAGGGAGACTACAAGAAAACAAACAAACACGCACACAACATACATAAACATAAATCCACGTATAAATGTAACAGAGGAAGAGAGAGACAGACAGACAGACAGGCAGAGACAGATAGAGATAAATGTGAAGGAAAAATCTAACATTAGCATTAACTATTTTGAAAGTTATTTATAAATCAATGTATTCGTACCTGCTTATATACAATGTAACTTCCTTTTTTTTTGTCTTTTTAGGAGAAACGTATGTAACTGGCTACTGCGCGACATTCTACAACTCAAAGATCTACTTTAAATCTTGCTCCCTGAAATTTAGCTACGCATGTGAACTTGGTTAGGTATACGATATGACATATGGCTGTCTAGAGCGCATACCTTATGTATTTATATACAAACGTCATTTCCCTTTTACTTATTGATATCAACCCTTCAGTTAAGTGATCAATTTCAAGGGTCAGAATAAATAAGAATGAGCATTTTTTTACACCATTATATACACCATTATATATTAGAGGAGGGGTTGACTTTGAGAATTAATAGTGAGCATTTGGTTTACTTGTTTTTAAAGTTAATACTAAAACAAGTTTTAGATTGCATGAATATATATTCAGTAAATGTTAAAATCTTTGTAACATTGAAGGTTACTTATAATGTCTTGCGAGTTTCCACTCTCATCCATCCAATTATAATATAACAAAATATTACAATTATAAAATTTAAAACCTGAATGCAATGAAGTAGAAATGATTTTCTTAACACTGAAAATGTTTGTAACTTTATACACACATTTATTATTGTCTAAGTGTATTATTTATCGCCATATTGATAGCTATTCTGAGTGTCATTTCTATATCTTATCCAAGTTCCAAGCGAGTTCTTGAAATTTCATCATTTGGAACTCAAATTCAAATTCTTGTATTAGATTTGTTGTGTTAAGCAGTGTTTACAAAAGGCCTGGTCGAAAAGATCGTAACAATATATAACACACATACTCACAAACATTCACTTCAAAATAAATTTAGTAGAAAGAAATGAAATGAATGCGCAAAATGGAGGTCATTGGCACTACAATAGCTTATACTTAAACAAAATTATACATTACATGGTCACATGAATGTATCTGTCAGGCTAATCTGACATCGAGTAGTCCTTTTTTTTAAAATATAATTTTGATGTAGGTCCAAGTGATGAGTATTGTTTACGTGTAAATGTGTACCAGCTTAACCAAATTCTTTTAATGATCAACGAGCCGACCCGCGGTTAGCATACACTGCTATCTAATGGGTGAACACTTCTTAAAACACAAAGTTGTCGAAATGCGGGTGGGTGGTGGGTTTGAGTGCGCATGCCTTGAAAGCAAGGTAGGCGCTGGTTCGGGCGGGAGGGGGCGGGAAAAAGGTTAGATATTCGGCGAGCTTTCGTGGTGTGCGGCATGGCTAGGAGACATAGAGATTATTTATGCAGAAGAAGTTATTTGTTCTCCCCCCCTCTTTTTTTTCTGAGCCGCACTCTCTGTCGCCGCTACTTGAGGTAATTCTAGTTATACTTGCAGTAATAAAAGATTTTTTTCCATGACTTTTTCATCGAGGTACGTGCGTGGTGTCCCACATGGTTTGTCGACGTACAGAATTGCATAAACAGATCTTTTAATATTAAGTGTTTTAGAATTAAAAGCAGCCATAAAGACAAAACATAGCAACAGAATGAAAATCATCCAAGACAAAGAAAATCAAACGTTTTAGAAAACGAAACAACTTCAATGTTTAACTCAGTTTTTTTTTTTTTACGAGCTTAACGGAATTAAAAGGTATTGTTATGAAGCATCATTGTTTATGTGGATGTAGTCAACTAGAAAGCAGAAAAACACAACAGCTATTGTCATTCACTTGCGTTGTGTAAATAGTAGGTAACTGAAAGATTCTAGTCAGAACAAAGCTATAGCTGAACTGAAATTAAAAGCATTTTTCTTGTCAATGAAGAGATGTATACGTTTTGGCTTCTAAAAGGGGCGGGTGGCTGAGTGGTAAAGCAACAACTAATTTTTACATTTGATTGTCATTTAAATGAGTTTGCTTATGAAACAAAGAAAGTACAAAAATAATATTCATATAATTAATTTGTTTTATTTTAACAAAAAAAAATATAAGAGATATTCATATTACCATCATTGTAGATATGGTAGTTAAGTAAAACACATAGTACAATTTTTGGCGGCCCCCAATAGGGAAATAGACGCTATTATCTTCTTATCTTATCTTAACTTATCTTATATAATACAGACGTTACTTCAAAAAAGAAGATGATTACGTCGTACACGTCATGCATTTAGTCATGCATATTAACCAATGACTTAAATTCTACCAAGTCACTGGTTTTCCTGGCTAGCTCAGGCAACCCATTCCATGCTCTAATATTATTAGTTTAGTGTGGTCCGTCCGTCCTATTAACATTTCGTAAACTAGAAAAGTTATTGAAAATCCAATATCATGACCATTGAAAAATCTGATGCAATTATGAAAAAAAAAAAAATCTAACTATGCAAGTAACTTTATCATAAAAAGATATCATTTTTACAACTCTTCACAATTAATAAAAACAAACACAGGCGGCTATTTAGTAAGGGAGAAAAATATTTACCATATTTTAAATACAATGTGTTGTGTAATGCACAAAATGTAAGACAAATATTATTGTTATGTTAGAAACGATTGAGTATTCTTTCTCTGACACTGCCGGGATCGAGTTTCGTTAAAAATTTTATTAACGGTAGCTTTTTTTTTTATATCAATGAACAGCATATAAGGGCGATTGAAATCTACCGTTTTGGCGGTCTAAATTTATAATAATAAATTATTATTAATTATTATTATTGTTATTATTATTAATATGCCTCTCCAATTGTATATTACCACTTCATAAAAGATGAAACAATAGACGATCTCACTTTCTAAAATATATATATAAAAAAAAGTGAATCCAGCTTTACATGTCTCTAGGCAGTTGTAGCACTTACAGACCCTTTTATATTCATTTGATCAATTCAAAACATTATATATAAAATAATAATTTATAAAAACAAGGTTACAAAGACCGTTTGTGTGGAAACTCAAACTCAAAATCGGCTCCCGAAGTTATCCACTCAGGCATTTAAAAAGTCTTTTAAAGAAGGAGGCAGCATTGGTTAATACTATTATACTGTGGATGTTTCATATACATATAGAATACGTATGTCTTAAGCTCATCTTCATGTTCAGTAAAAAGCATTGAGCCAACTTATTAATTTTTTGTCACACTTGCTGGTTTTTTTTCATTCCAACTTTTATTTTCTAGTTTTTTCCAATATTATTTTTTTTTCCCAATCGGGTGTCACCCGGCGCGGACATCACTCCCTGCACCCCCCACATAGTTACGCCACTGATTATTCTTGCATCTTTTAACCATCGTATATCTCCAAACGATTAATTATTGTTGTCATATTAAACAAAAGCTTCAAGTTCAAGCTTTTAATTTCATCCTACAAGTTCTATAAGATCTAAGGAGACTTTTTGTCTTCATTGTCTTCTTGAATTTGAAAAACAAAAATAATTCTGTCATTGAAAATGGATCTCCACTACTTGCATATTGAAAAGATATTTTTACTAGTCTATTGTAGCTGCTTTTTTTTTTAAACGATGGGTCTGAATTTACAGGAATAATTAAATGTATACAAAGTTACATGCATCAATTGTTTTCTATTGTACTGAAGCTCATGAAGAGTTTCAGACTAACTTTCATTGATTCACACTGGGTCAGTCTGATAGACCCAGGCGATTCTATACAAACAATATCAGTAGAAAAAAAAATACAAAAAAGGCTATCAAGTCTATTCTTCTGTTGTTTGTATATATTTGTGTTTCGTCGTTTATATGTTTGTGTTATATATCTATCTTTTGCAATGAGATTGTGTAATGTTAATCTAAGCTATGTTAAACAACGACATGCTTAATTTAAAACTGTGAAACGTAATTTTTGAGTCTCCTAGTGAAAATTATCGGATGTGTGGTCGAGAGACTAAGTACGTTTGAACTTGGCCACCTATGAAGAGGCTCGTGGTTCGACTTTCATTTCAAGCAGAGCTGTGTTTACTGAGCACCTAAAGGCAGCACGGAAGACCTTCTCCCAGACTACTCCATCCTCAAACTCACAAGTGAGATAGGACCTTGCTATAGGCATGAAAGTAGTGCTATATGATAGCTAGTATTTATATAACTGCTCAAAGGTCTAATTAAACAATTGCCGCTTTCTGATAAGGGATGTTACTTTAACGAGTGTTATTAATATAACTAATATCGAACCTATATTTTATTATTATAAAGCCCTAATACAATAACAAAATTCCTTTACATTTCTGTGGCATTTCACGTCTCGAAAGGCGTTCTTTCCTCTTTAAAACTTCTTGTGTGACTAACGAAGCTGCGGTGGCAGGATGGGCAGCTGTAATGACCAGGAGCCTTGCACTATCACACTTCTTTCTACTGTTGTTGTATATGACATCTTTATACTCTCTTGCCATGTGGATCTATACAATGTCATTTTTTCCCAGGTGCGAATAGCTTTAGATTTAAAACTAATTAATTTAAATGGTTGTGAAATTTCAACACTAAACAAAAAAAAAAGTCCACGAAAGATAAATGGTCAACCAAAGAAAAGGGTCACCCAAAGCAAAAGGTCATCCACAACATAAATGAATGATATTCTGATAAAGACAGGAAAGATTTGAGAAATTTGATTACTCCAATTGTCACAGCAAACCTACGAAAAACTGTCACAGCACCCTTACGACGAAATGTCACAGCACCCCTACGAGGAACTGTCGCAGCACCCCTACGAAAAACTCTCACAGCAACCCAACGACGAACTGTTTAGACACCCTTACTACTATTGATAATTATAAATATTAAAGTCAGCTCCCCTTGTTTACGTCGATAAGGCAACGACCAGACAATCACTCCATTGGCTGTGGCCTTTTAAATTATTAAGGTTTTGTCTGGTTTATAAGCGGACTGTTCTTCTTCTTGTAGCTTTTTTGCTGCTGAGCTGTGAGCTCTTTTGCAGACTGTGCCTAGGAAAAAAGTGTGTAGAACTTTAAAAAAATGTTACGCCTTCAGTTGTCTTACCTTTAAACTGCTAGTTTTATATGAAGAGTTTTTAATCTCTTATAAAGTGAATTGTATCATTACAAACTATAAAGTTTTTTTTAATTTTGTATCATACTGACACTTATCTTAAGAGATAAAATATGAATCCAATATTGTTTCTTGTCACATTTCTATCAGGTGAGCTTTACATTTTTAAGTTGTTAACAACTAAAGAAAACACACATTACATATTTTTAAAAAAATGCGATATTAGGCCATCCCATGATTAGACCTTAATCTTGTGTGAATCCGCCCTGTGCTGTTGCTTAAACCATATAACATGCATAAAGCAAATAGTTTGTTGTTTTAAAACGGGTGTCTTATAATTTGATGTGCAGTAAAAAAAAAAACTAATGGAAAGTATTTGTTTCTATTAGTAGACGGTATGTGTAATAAAATAACACCAACAGAACAAACAATTTTTTGGCTTTTTTCAACAAGATTAATCACAAAAGTAAAAGAAAAGCATAAAAAATACTTTAAACAAAAACAAAGCTTATATTAAATATAATTATATCAATACGTTTGGATTATTATTATTGCAATTTTATGGAGGATCAACCTAGCCTTGTAATTATGTGCGATAGAAATAGTTTTACTTATTGTTTTTGATTAGATTTTAGCATTTTGAATGTGCTATGATCCTATCACTTGCCTAAGATCAGTTGTGAGAGGAGAAGGAAGGAAGGGAGGTATCTTTGTGAATAATTGCATGATTGTTTTCTTTAAATCCATAAACAAAATGTTCACTTCAGGAAAAGATTTCTCGAGGAGACTAATTTAACGTATACAAATACAACTGTCAAGTACGATTTCTTTCTCTTTTCCAAGACACCAAACAAAATAATTAATTACCAAAATTTAAGTAACTAATTAATGTTTTTAAAAATTGATTCTGATATTGTCAGGTAAAAGAAATAAATGTGCAAAATTTCAAGTTAATACGAGATTGGGTGTGGGAGAAATAACATGTACAAACTTTTTCACCATATAGACAAACAGTGTGAGTTCTTAAAACTTTCTGAAACCAAACGCGCAAATCACAATGTGGATGTTTGCGCGAGTAATATTAAAAAGAAAATATTTTGTTCAGTCACTGCACAGCAAACTTTCAGACACCTGGAATATTAAAACAAAGGAATGGAGATAGACGGTTGACAAGTTAAGCGTGGTGCTCCAGAAAAACCAATAGACTACGGGGTAGGTGAAGGTGTATAAAGTATATTAACGATGAGCATAAAGATTGGATGCCTGGTGCGAAATGCGCACGGGACTGTCATTCCGTGGTCTCGATGTTCCCATTTTCATGCCCTGCCCAATGCAATATCGCGACGTCCTGCGGGAGGTTTGGACTATGATGTAAATTATCTTCAAATTTGAAGAAACATCCAAAAAATGAAAAAAAAAAAAGACTAACAAACTATATAGTAAGTAGTGTAAATAGACAAGATTTTAAATGAGGAACTGTGGCCTAGAATCTAGAACAAAGCAGCAGCCAAATGAAGTAAGATATGAAGCTGAGACACCTAGGTTCGCTAGTCGAGCGCTTTATCACTCATCTATCACGCCGTTACACTTGTAGTTAACACTAATGATTGCGTAATTTTTTTTTTATAAATTAATTCGTCACGTGATGAAATCTATTGCTACGTTTTCCATTTTAATTTTGTTTGAGAACAGGCCGGCACCACACATGATATGTTTACCGTCTTTCTTCATTCGCCTGTCTTTTGCCTTGAATAAAGCCTCTTGCAAAGGCAGGCATGTCCATTTTTCTATGTTTTCTTCCCATCGAATTCTCTGTTTGCCTCTTCTTGTTTTTCCTGGTACTGTTCCTTGAAGGAAAGTCTTTGAAAGCCCCGAATCCTTTGTAATATTGACATAGAGGTCTAGTTTCCGTTTCTTTTTTTACATAGTTAACAGGCCGTCGTGGGGTCCAAACGCTGTAGTAGTCCTGTCTCTAGTCTCTTCGTTTATATTGAGGTTTTTAAACATGACACTATCTCTAAGAAAAAAAAATTAAAATCAAATAATAATTTGTATAATTGTGTTAAAACCTACTTTTATACTTTTAGTAACGCTGTGCCATGCATCATTGACAACTACAAAATTTCAGTTTCAAGACGACTTGTATAAAACAATCCTGCCAATCGACAAGAACTTTTCCACTCAGACATCAACTCTCTGCGCCATGAAATGTGCACAAGAGACAACGTGCCAGGCTTACCAGTACGATACGGAGAAAAAAGTCTGTGTACTGGGTAATACATTTAGAAAATACTATGGATAGTTAATGAATATGTTTTTCTTGGTATTTTAATTCTGATATTTATAGAGGGTAAAAGGTAAAACTAGCTTACATAGACCCTGCGATAACTGGGGGCAGATGATGTAAAGGTTATATTTTTCAATATCTGAAAGTTGACTAGGGTGCCATGGGCTATTTCAACGACCAAACGCCTACACATCCCCAATGTATGTCAGTGTATGACTTAAGGGAGTTCTAAAGTAGAAATTCGAAATCCCAGTCTACACTAGTACTCAAGCTCGATCCCGCTCGATTTGAAAGACACGCGCTTTACCACTTGACCACCATGTGTTCTATTATTATATGTTTTTTTATGAAGATGCGCAGAACTGACCAGTCCATGTATCGGCAATGAACGCTTATCTGGAAGTTCTGATATATTGCTTTAAAAGTGAGACATTAATGAAGAAACTAACCATGTTAAATCTTGTTCTGTAAAAATGCCAAAATCCAAACATGTGGTTTTCGCTCGGTGTGTCTGTCGACTGTGAATTCTCGGCAGCACAAACACAATGCAAAGTTTGTATTCCAACAGTCTAAACTTTCTCAAGCATGGACAAGTTGGTTTATGAATATGTATTTCTTAGTCCATCACATTACACACAAAAGAGGTAAAATTTACACCTACATTATCGCTTGTGACTTTTTCGGAACAAATAGACAATTTTCTTGAGACCAACAGCAGTACGTATATCTGAAACGTTTTTCAGGTCACTGATAACAAACTTAAGTCTGTGGCACGTGCAAATGACATAAACTGCTTTTGGATATCTTTCATGAAACCTTGCCAGAACAAAATTTTGAATGCTACCCATCACGGGGTAGCCATCGTAGCCTTGAATTTGTAGTTGGTTCATGTGAAAAATGTACGTAATGTATTCGCCGACAATGACATTAGACACAGGCAGTGCGTCTCTCTTAATAACAATAAAAGACCAATGAATTCTTCTCGAGTACCGTCTCCTTCAACTAATTCAACGCTCAAACACATCTGTTGGGTGCCTAAGATGTATGCAGTTTCATTATTGAAATATCATGAAAACAGTGGTAATTCATGTTGCTGCTGCTGGTATATTTTGGTTTCTTGCTGTTCGCAGATTACTGTATAATATATAGAACTTAAAAACAACACAAAATACAGAAATTTTACAAAAAGAATTACAAAAGTTTTACAAAAAAAATTACAGAAATTTTACAAAAAGAATTACAGAAATTTTACAAAAAGAATTACAGAAATTGGAATCAAATTGGAGCATGTCTTTCCACCCAGAAAAATGTCAGCTATTAAGAGTAACAAAAAAACAAAAAAAATTTATTCTACTTATCTTATTCATGGTAAACTAATAACACAAACTAAAAACGCAAAAATACCTATGTGTTATTATAATGAAAAACTGTCATGGAATCCCCATATTGATGAAACTTTCAAAAAATCAAAGCATTAGGGTTTATTAAAAGAAATTTCTATAGTTCAAATAAGAAAATAAAACTAAAATGGTATTTAACCTTGGTTAAGTCAATAATAGAATATGCATCTTCTGATTGGGACCCTCAACTCAAGAAAACATTAAGAAACAGAAACATACACAAATAGAGCAGTGAGATTCATAACAAATTAATATTAACATTTGACTAAAGTAACACCTTTAGTAAATTCACTAAACTTAGAAAGCCTTCAGGACAGAAGACTTAAAAGTAAAGTAGCAATTATACATAAAACACTGAACCAAAATCCTCAAATACATAAGCAAAATTTAATAAAATACTCTAAAAGGCACAAAGATAAAGGCACATTGCTCGTTCCATATGCTAGGACAATTTTGTACAAATACTCCTTTTTCCCTAGTGTTATTAGAGCATAAAATGGGTTGCCTGAGCTAGTCAGGAAAACCAGTGACTTGGTAGAATTTAAGTATTTGAGTCATTGTTTAATATGCATGACTGAATGCATGATGCTTGAGACGTAATCATCTCTTTTGAAGTAACGTCTGTATCATATAAGATAAGATAAGATAATGCCAGTGCTCTATCGATACAAATCTTCGTTTTTAATCAGATGGCATGAAAATAACTTTCTTCTTTCTTATTTAAACTAGTGTAAGTGTTTCACTAGCTATTTTTTCGATCGCTTTCATTGACCACATCTCCACGCAGATATGTGTATTAACATGACTATACTCACGTATATCAAATCAAAAGACAGCTGGCAATGATTTTTCCTACAAGACAAAAAACAAACAAACAAGAAACTTTTACCATATTCTTAGCCTTTACTAAATAAAAAGATATCTATAATTATTTTCAAATGAAATGAAATTGTTACGACTAACGTGCTATAGAATATTGAATTAAGAGCCTATAATAATAAATTGCACATGGTATACATGAACCTCAGATTAATCTATTTTAGTTTATTACAATAATAGCGTATCCTTATTAACTTTGTATCATTAGAAGCAATACATATTAAGAAGTTGTTTTATAGGTGTTAATTGAAAGGGTAAAAAAAAACTAGTTAAAATTTGGTTACTCAGAATTCATAGGGATGCAAATACATTAATTTCTGATAACACTTGGCTAGTCATCTACAGTTAGACTTCAGCCACCAGTGAAAACTCTACTAGTTCAGTTGCTACTTAGATATTAACTGATCTGGTGGTTACTTAGAATCTAAGGATGGGGTGCAACGTGCAAGTGCACCAGCTTGCAACCCCCTTGCGGGCGTCCATGAAAACATGTTTTTGACATCAACAGACTATTTTACTTTACTTTTAACAGTGGCAAAGATACGGATGACGTTGACATCATCAGCTCTATAAATCGCAAGGTCTGAAAGAGGAAACTATACGTTTACTTTTATTTTAAAAAGAATGTTGTACTACTTTTTATGCTTTCTTTTTCCTATATTTTTTAAGGCTCAACAGTGTTGTCATCAACAGTTCAACGATTCTCTAGTCAGAAACTGTATTGGGCTGGACAGTCTCCCGGACCAGCAATAACCTATGCCACTACTTCTTCCAAACCAACATGCGATACTTCGATTTGGACTTTACAGGGACTATCTAACGAAATACGCATTTGTATTCGTGTAGAGTATAATTTCTATAAAAAACTTGACGCTAATAATCTTTGTAAAGGTACTACTATATAGTATCAACTAACAATAATAACACCAACAATGCACTTTCACTGTATCATGGTTGCGTTAACTATCAAGACAAGATTTTAGTGGACCATAAATAACTACTTAAATAGGGGACGCGGCGGCTGTATGGTAAAGAACTTGGCTTTTAAACCTGGGATGCTGGACTGGACACTCGATAAAGACTGGGATTTTAATTTTCGGGATTTTTTAGGGCACCCCTGAGTCCACCCAACTTTAATGGGTACCTGAATACAGATGGAGACATTAAAGGCGGTTAGTCTTTGTTTAACGTTAACCATATAAACAGAAGACCTTAACATCATCTGACCAATAGATCGCAAGGTTTGATAGGGAAACTTTACTGAACTACTTAAATAGAAGATATTTTCTTCATAAAATTTTCTACACTTTTTTTGGGGGGATGAAGTTGAAATTTGTGTACACATATCTATTGTCAAGTTCAGCTATCCGTGAAAATAATAATAGCTTTAATATTCAATAAAGCACATAATGAAAAGCAACTCTCATGAAATATTAATTTACACCAGTCCAGGAAGCAACCGTCCAACCTACATTTTCGGGAACCAGACCTCATTGACTCACTCACTCTCTCGTACATTCAAGGAAGACTTAACCATTTAGTTCACATCACGTGCAAGACTATTCACATTCATAACCTGGGAGTACAAAAACAAAGGAATATAAATATTATTCATATTGCAGAAAGAAAGTTAAGCCCTGTCATCTTAAGATATATGGAAGTAATTAACAAATCTGTCCATTGGACGTACATATTTTTTCTGTTTGTGTTAAAAAAAGTTTTATTATGCACAGTGGCGTCACTAGAGGGGGTGCAAGTGGTGCGGTTTCGACTTAACTTATTTTTATTTTTTTATGAAATTATTTCAAAATGCTATATTATACTTAATATATCAAGTAAAACGTGAAACCTTATTTTCAGATGTATACCAGCTGCATGTATGTATATAAACACTGCTTTGATTTTTAAAAATGTTTTAATTGAATCTAATTTGTCGCTAGCACCTTAATATCAGGACGCCAACCAATAGTTCCTTGTTTAACAAACGACGACTTCTTCCGGCATTAATATTATTGCATTCTTGCCATTAATGTAAATTTAGTAGAATCGGAAAGTAAAAAAGAGGTCATTGGGATTTCTGAAGATTATAATGTAATGTTATTTCTCTGTAAATGAAGCTCTAGCCAAGATAAAAGAAATAATACAATGTGTCAGTCGAATTATGTAATTTACTATTTTAAGGGATTTTTCTGATTTTGATGCTCCCATTGCCTCCTAATGGAAACGATTTAGTCTCTAAGTAGCAACAGAACTGCAATCTTTTGTTGTCGACTATTGTTGTTGTTGACTAATTGTATAAGTCCGATATTGAAATATTAAAGACGAAAAGAATTCTTATGGATTTTAAAAAAAACTTTTTGAGGATCAACTTAATATCTTAAAATGTCTAGAAAAGGTTGATCTTGAATCTATATGTAAAGCTTAAGGATATAAAAATGCAGCTTTAATGTCTGGAAGCATTGAGGAGTATAGAAAATTTATTAACAACCATATAGAATATATATAGGTTTTTAAAAAAATGTATATAATGTTCACTCAATCTATGTGGTCAACATTCATTTTCAGAAAATTGCTTTTTGCCTAGCGTTTTTTGGATACGAGTGAAATACTTTTTTTGTTGTGAAATTATTGCCTCTAGAGGCGTAGCTTACGGTCTTTTATTTTACCTATCTTTACTTTTTTGTGATGGGGAGATCTACTAGAAGGCCAAAGATACACAAGAGTAGGCCTATCTTTAGAATATTGTCAAAGTGGTGATTAACTAAACCTAAAAAAAGCATTTTGATTCAGTAGAAAAAAAGAAGAAGAAAATGTCATGCGAGCGATCACAAGATGCCGAACTCATTATTGAAGAAGAGAAAAAAAAGATTTTCATTCTTATGTGCATTGATCTTTTTTTTAACTCAAAGCTGATTATTGTAGCAGATTAATTTGGAGCAATCAAACCGAAAAATTCTTTAGTTCAACACCAAACAAAGTATTGTAGATGTCAGTTTAAAAAAATTAGAGCATATGTTGATTATTCAGAAGGCCAAAGTCAAACAGAAACGAAGGGTCTAAAGGCAACAAAAGTTATTCTTGATTCATATGCCACTAACACCTTAAAATATATCTCTAAATCATTTAACAAAGCGTTCAACAATTTCTTTATATCCGCATTTCTATGGCATCATGTGAAAAGGGATTTTTAAAATTAAAATGAAAAACTTTTTGAGACAAAGAAACAAACGACACTTTCACAAAGGAAAGTTTTGTTTAAAATGAAATCGTTAAAGACATTAACTTGATCAACTTAATGATAAGTTTTCAAGTTTTGTTTGAAATCCAGAAGGAAACCCAGTGTAATATACTTATAGTTGCGATGTTGTAAAATTGAACTATAAATTAATGGCAATGGCTTCGATTTTTAAGATTGAGGATGCGTTCAGAGTTTCACAAGACTATACAACCCAAATAAACTTTCGATAAATTGTAATTGACAAATGAATTTAAAATTTAATAGACAATCATTTTATTATTATTGAGCAATCAAATAACTTAGGTAATTATAAACTTTATATATTACAGCGCAACAAAGAAACTAATTTTTTTAAGGGAGGTTGACACTCTGAGCTGACCGCACCCGGCGACACCCACTCTTGTGACGCCACTGATTATGCATGTTGTATAGCAAACCTAAAGTGTAAAAATTGCGTTGCATGTATTTTTTATGTGATTAATAATTAGAATAAATTATATATAATAACTATAAACTAATGAAAAATGAGATCTAAAAAAATTATCACAATTAACTCAGTAAAATTTATTTGTTAAAATGTATTTTTTAAAGAAACTTCTTGTATTTTTGTTGCTAGGTTATAAAGGCACTTTGGTTGGTGTAGACACAAGTGATAAAGTCAACGTCTTGAATATTTATAGGATTGAATTTTGGGTAGGACTGGAGTATGACATTGTTACTCAGAAACATTATTGGTCTTATGACGGTAGCCCTTTGGACGATACTTGGAAAGCTCAGATCTTTGGTAATACTTAAATCTTTATTTCCGTAATTTAAAAACTTAAATTCTTACAGAAAATAAACTTTTAATTTGATTCAATAATAAAAAAAAATTATTAAATATATGCCACGCCCAAGTAAAAATGACAAACATTGTGACAAAAAAAAAAGACGCGAAAAAAAACGCAAGTTGTGTACCTTATGACTAAAACGTACAACTTCGAAGTTATTTGAACACTAGCTGATTTTTTGTTTAGCCACACCATCTAAACAATAGCCGTTTTATCGGCATCTTGGACTTTGAAGTAGAAAAGTGAAGAGAGAAGATTTTACAGAGCAAGCTAAAATGTATGCTCTAATGTTTGAGTGTTATTGTATAGTGTTTCTCAAATTGTGATCCGCTGACCCAAGAGGTTTTATAAACAAGCTTAAGGGGTCCGCAGAAAAAATTACAAGTGAAAAGAATCAATCGTTATAGGGGGTCTCAACAACGAAATGCGACGTCAACGATTGTGGGCAATATAGACCAACAGCTTATTATCACGTTGTACAGACCTGTGACGTGGCAACGAGCTATTGGTCTCCATTGCCCATGGCTACGACGTTTCAGGTCAGTGTTCAGGTCTCCTTTTACGACTGGTCTTGCTTTGATTCGATAAAATACGTTATAAATATTATTGAGATTTTTTTTATATGGTATATCTGATGAACAAAAATATAAGTTTTGATAAAAGAGAGAGAGAGAGAGACAGACAGACAAAGAAGGACAGAGAGAGAGAGAGAAATGTGAGGGAAAAATCTAACATTAGCATTAACAATTTGAAAGTGATTTATAATTCAATGTATTCGTACCTACTTATATACTATGTAACTTCGTTTCTTTTTTCGTCTTTTTAGGAGAACCGTATAAACCTGGCTACTGCGCGACATTCTACAACTCAATGATCTTCTTTAAATCTTGCTCCATGACATTTTTTTCCGTATGTGAACCTGCTAAGATGTGACTGAATAAAGTGCATACCTTATGTATTTATATTCCAACGTCATTTCCCTTTTACTTATAAATATCAACTACTCAGTTAAGTGGTCAATTTCAATGGTCAACGACTAATTAGAAATGAGCATTTTTTTACACCATTTTATGGTATAGTGTCTATGACATATATAATTAATATTGAGCATTTAGTTTATTAGTTTTTAAACATAATACTAAAACAAATTTTAGATTGTATGAATAAAGAGTCAGTAAATGTTAAAATCTTTGTAACATTGAGCGTTTATTATAATGTTGTCTTGTGCTTTTTCCACTTTCCTCCATCCAATAATATTATAAGAAAAAAAATTACAATTATAAAATTTAAAACGTTAATGCTATTTGTGCAAATGATTTTCTTAACACTGAAAATGTAGGTAAAATTTTATGTATTTACTTAGTGCAGGGAAGGCCATTCTATAAAGTATGCGTCAAAAGTGGCACATTGCGCTATTGCAAGTGGCTCAAAAAAAAAAATAAACGATTTCCAAAAAAAGTTGAACATTTTTTAATTTTTTCCTATTTTGACGCCCAAATTGACCAAAATTTTATAAAAATAATTAGACATAAAAAACAAGATTACAAAGAGAAACGGCCCCCCATGGGAGTTGGATCTCTGTCGTATCCGCCTATTTGCAAGTAACTATTCAAGACATCATTTACTTTTAATGGGGAAAAGAAAAAATGTTTCAAAGATTTTTTTTGCTTTTGTAAAAAAAAATGTGCAGTTTACGCGCTGGACTGTCGCTCGGATTAATCGATGATCCCTGGTTAAAACCCTGCACGCTCCCATCCTCCGTAGTCCTAGGGGGAAGTAAACTATCTTCAACACTGAAGAAACATCCGAAACGTGTCAAACAAACGAACTAACAACCATGGAACGTCGAGATAATTAATTCAGCTCGCTAACCACACGACCTGGCATTGCTCTTAACTTAAAAACAAACTGGCTACCAACTAATAGCCTATTATTGATAAATAGATATATTACACACTACGGCATGGCATTTACCGGATATGTACAATATGTCAGACGAGCGATCTTAATTAATCTTTCAGTATTGATATTGTAATTGAAAACAAAAAGAAGTATAAGATCCAATATGTCGTGCTTGTACGTCGATGTCTCAGCACAGTTATTAACAGAGCTATTGGTATTTTCAATTCAAAGAAGCTAGAAGGAGCATGCAGATCTATATAACTAAAAATCTGATTTAGCACTCTTAAGATCTATATCTACTAAATCTAAAATATAAATTTGGAATAATTTAGATGTAATTAGATTAGATTTATGCCAAAAAAAAACACTTATAGATATCTTATCTTACATAATACAGACGTTACTTCAAAAAAGAAGATGATTACATCCTACGCGTCATGCATTTAGTCATGCATATTAACCAATGACTTAAATTCTGCCAAGTCACTGGTTTTCTTGGCTAGCTCAGGCAACCCATTCCATGCTTTAATAGCACTAGGGAAGAAGGAGTATTTGTACAAATTTGTCCTAGCATAACGGACGAGGAATGTGCCTTTATCTTTGTGTCTTTCAGAGTATTTTATTAAATTTTGTTTTTGTATTTTAAGATTATGGTTCAGTGTTTTATGTATAATTGCTACTTTACTTTTGAGTCTTCTGTCCTAAAAGAATTCTAAATTTATTGATTTTACCAAAGGTGTTACTCTGGTTAAGTGTGAATATTCGTTTGTTATGAATCTCACTGCTCTATTTTGTGTCTGTTCCAGTTTCTTAATGTTATCTTGAGTTGAGGGGTCCCAAACGGAGGATGCATATTCTATTATTGGCCTAACCAACGTTAAATAACATTTTAGTTTTATGTTCTTATTTGATTTATAGAAATTTCTTTTAATAAATCCTAATGCCTTGTTTGATTTTTTGTATAGTTTCATCACTATGTGGATTCCATGACAGTTTTTCATTTTTTATAACACCTAGGTATTTTGCGTTTTTAGTCTGTGTTACTACTGGTTTGCCATGAATAAGATAAGTGGAATTAATTTGTTTTAGTTTTTTGGTTACTCTTAACAACTGACATTTTTCTGGTTGGAAAGACATGCTCCAATTTGATTCCCATTTCTGTAATTCATTATATTCTTTTTGTAAAATATCTGTGTCTTGTGTTGTTTTTATTGTTCTATATATTATGTAATTGTTTGCAAATAATCTAACTTTTGTTCCTGAGGTAATGCAACTTGGTAAATCATTTATGTAAATTAAGAATAGTAGTGGACCTAAGACAGTTTCTTGCGGTACACCTGAGTTTACTGTTAACGGTGTTGATTTAGAGCCATTTATTATTACAGTTGGTTCTCTCCCTATCAGAAAATTCTTAACCCACTGATGCATGCAATGGACCACTAATGCCAAAATATTTTAATTTTTTAAACAAACTATGGTGGTGAACTTTGTCAAAAGCCTTGGAAAATTCTAGTAAGATAGCATCTATTTGTTCACTATTATCGAAACCTTTTGAAAAGTCATCCATTAGTCCTATTAGTTGTATTTCACATGATCTATATTTCCTAAAGCCATGTTGGTATGGGGTAAGGACATTATGTTTGTCTAAGTGTTTTATGATGTTGCTACATATTATGTGTTCTTGGATTTTACATGTGATGCTGGTAAGTGATACTGGTCTGTAGTTTCCTGGGTCAGATTTTTCTCCTTTTTTAAATAGGGGGTGACATTTGCTTCTTTCCAGTCCTTTGGGTACTCTGCCCTGGTTAAGCGATGCCTGAAAGAGTATTTTGAACACTGGGGCTATCTCATTG
Source organism: Biomphalaria pfeifferi (assembly GCA_030265305.1). Lineage (NCBI taxonomy): Eukaryota > Metazoa > Mollusca > Gastropoda > Planorbidae > Biomphalaria > Biomphalaria pfeifferi. Next base: position 946,757 of record JASAOG010000139.1, read on the forward strand.
TTTAGTTCGTTGAGTAATCAAGCTGGGATACCATCAGGTCCAGACGCTTTATTTGGTTTGGTGTTGGCTTATAGTTTTTGGATTCCATTTTCTTGTACTACTATATCTTCTATGTTGTTTACTTGGTTCAAATTAAGTAAAATGTCTTTGTCTCCTGGGGCTGACAATGCTGATGCAAAGTATTTGTTTAGGATGTTTGCTTTAGTTTCATTATCATTATGTATTATGTTATGTTCATCTTTTAATGGCGCTATACCTGTTGTTTCCATTTTCTTAGACTTAATGTATGACCATAGGTTTTTGTTGTTATCTTTAGATATTACATTGTTTATGTATTCACTCTGCAGCTGTCTGCTTACTTTTTGGGTTAGGTGTTTAATTTTTATATACTTTTTGTAAACTCTTTCTGCCTTAGTTTCTTTAAATTTTGTATATAGGTTTTCCTTCTGTTTACAAAGCTTCTTTAGTCTATTATTAAACCAGCATTTATTTATTTTGTTTCACATGTATTTAGTTGGTATATGATTTTCTATAATGCTTTTTAGCATTAGTTATATAGATCTGCATGCTCCTTCTAGCTTCTTTGAATTGAAAATACCAATAGCTCTGTTAATAACTGTGCTGAGACATCGACGTACAAGCACGATATATTGGATCTTATACTTCTTTTTGTTTTCAATTACATTATCAATACTGAAAGATTAATTAAAATCGCTTGTCTGACTTATTGTACATATCCGGTAAATGCTATGCCGTAGTGTGTAATGTGACTAAATGCATGACGCGTAGCACGTAATCATCTTCTTTTTTGAAGTAACGTCTATATTATATAAGATAAGATAAGAAGATGGTTTTTAATGTATTTCCAGAGGTCATCGACTGGTTCGTTAATGTCTTTTTCTAATAAGAATGTTTGTTGAAAGTTTAATAGACTGAATGCAACATTAAATTTATAAATAGTGCAACAGTTTTAGTATAATATAACATTGCAATATTGATCTGGACGTTTGGAAATCAAAAGCTACACTTTAAGTCTAGAAATTGAAATTCTATATTTTTGTTCTGTTGTCACAGATCGATAATAAATTATTGTAGACGTTATTAAATGATAATTAAAATAACGAGACTGTCTTTATCAAGGTAGACATATAGAACTAACTTTTTTATTTCAGTCCGATTCTTTCCTTTCGCACAAACAACAAACGATGACGTAATATCATATAATATTAGTACATCCTTCCTTTTAAAACTATTATCATATCCTTCCTTTTAAAGTTCTTAAGACTTATATTTACAAGAACTTTTGACAACTCTATCACTTCTGATTGTCTTGACCGGCACAACAAGTTCTCTAGATGTTGGTTTATAATTGTCTGTTTCGTTTGTTCTAACAGTTTGATGTTCATTGTCTTCGTCGGTATCATAGTACCCAAAGATGTCTTCTTCGTAGCTCTTGTTTAAAAACCGTTGATTTCGTCTGTATGTTTTTCCATCATTTGTCTTTATGATGTAAGATCTGGGTGATGGATGTTTCTTAATGACGACTGCTCTCTTCCATGTTTGTCCTAGACGAACTCTCCCCTTCTCCCCGACAGAGTAATCCTTAGGTAATCTTGCTTTTGCATCGTATTTCACTTTGCTTTTCATCTGTCGTTCGTTGAGTAATGTCTCTGCATTTTCAACTATCGATGGTTTCAATAGTTTGGGATCAGTTGTATGATGTCGCTGAGTCTTCTTCTCATCAGCAGTTGTGACGGCGAATAAAGCAGTCCGCTTATCGGAGTATGTCTATACTCGAGCATAGCGAAATAATAATCTTTCCCACTATTGTATGCTTTGTTAAATATCTGCTTTAAGATTCCAACATACACCTCACTTTGTCTTTTTGATCGAGGGTACCTAGGGCTTGATGTTGTTATCTTGAAACCCCATTCAGAATCAAGCTCTCTATATTGATAGCTATTGAAGGGCATTTTGTCGCTCACTATTTCTTCTGGTATGCCATGTCTAGCAAAATACCTTATAATACCCTGATAACACATTCTGCTGTTTTGTTCTCCAGTCGTTTTATTTCAGGATATTTGGAGAAATAGTCCACAACTAGCAAATAGTCATTGTTTCGCCATTCAAAAAAATCTGTCGCAACCTTTTTCCATGGTCTGTCTGGTACAGCATGAGGTAGCAATTTTTCCTTCACATTATTTCTTATGAAGGTTGCACATGTTGAGCATTTCATTATTGTCGAAAAACAAGGGTGTAGCCAGAATTTTTTTCGTTGGGAGGGGGTTTGGGGAGGGATTTTTTCTCCCCCCCCCTACCCCAACCCACCCCTGAGAGCTGAAAAAATATATTTATATGTATGTAGGATATGTGTGTGTGTGTGTATATAATCTTTATTACATTCTAACCCATCATTCTTTCGGAAGATAGTTACTATGCCCTAGAATAGGTTCTTCCTGGAGATAGTGGAAAAATTGTAGACTCTCTGCAACTGATATCAAGGGGGTCGAAGCCCCGCCGCCAAGCACTATTTCTGATATTGAAAGCCAACAAAATGCATATTCTTAGGTATCTACAGTGCATTTTAAAGTTTTATTTAAAAACCTAATGTGATATTCTTACTGACTTAGACTCTCCCGCGCCGTTCGGCGCAGTTTCCGTAAAGCTGTTTCCACAAAAACCTATCACTGTAATGTCTCAAGCCTCTTCCCACCTGCTCTGAGGACCTCCATGAATGTGTGGCGCCAAGTTGTACTTTGATGTCATTGCAAATTTTATTATGTCTAATTCAATTGGTCTTAGCCATCTTTGTTGAGCCACATTTAGTGTTTTTTAAATTTTGGCAGATGACTATTCACTGCACTTTATTAATGGAGCCCCGCCACTGGTAGAGATGTGTAACCTCTCTTGAATACGTTCTTGGAATTAAGTGACTGTAGTTTGCTTTACATTTTGTATCGGAAAGGGAAGTTTTATCGTCTAAATCATCTTTTGGGGGTTTTAAACTAAAAAATCTCTGGAGTGAAGTTTTTTTAAAATTCTAAACCACATTTAGCTACGGTCATAGAATTTAGTAACTGTAGTTTGCTTTAGAATAATATTGAAGATAGAAGTTTTCCACCTCAAAACTCTCTGTAGGGAGATTTTAAACTCAAAACCATCTTTAAACTTAAAAAAAGCCATCTGTAGGAGAGGGATTTAAACTCAAAACCCCCAATAGTCTTGCCTACCCTCAAATAATTTTAGTGTGTAATTTGCTTTTTTTTATATTGAAGAGGTATTTTTTGCATCAAACCACTCTGATGGGGGGTTTAAACTTAAAGCTCCTTTTGGCAACGCTCATAACATTTTGAGTGCGTAATTTGCTTTTTTCTTACAGTGAAGATTTATTTTCTAGCTTCAAACCCCGCTTGCGGGGAGTTTCAACTCAAAACCACTTTGGCTACGCCCTCATAGACTTCTGAGAGTGTAATTTCTTTTTTTTATATTGAAGAGGTATTTTTTGCTTCAAACTCCACTGGAGGGGAGTTTAAACTCAAAACTGAGTAAAAACCCATTTAGCTACGCTCATAACATTTTGAGTGCATAATTTGCTTTTTTTTCATATTGAAAAGGAAGTTTTAGCATCAAATCCCGCTAAAGGGGGGTTTAAATTCAAAACTGAGTCAAAACCCATTTATTTACGCTCATAACATTTTGAGTGCCTAATTTGTGTTTTTTTTAAACCGGGTATTGAAGAGGTATTTTTCAGCTTTACACCCTACTGACGAGGGAGGAGGGGTTAACTCAAAACCCCTTTGGCTATGCTCATAGAATTTCGAGTGTGTAATTTTTTTTTTATATTGAAGAGGGGGTTTATCGGAAATTTTGGAAGGTGTTTAAAAAATTTGGGTGATTGTCGTTTCCATTTTTTGTTTGTTTTGTGAACAGAGGAATTTAACTGCGAAAAGCCCTGGTAGGGGGGTTTAAACTCAAACCCCCCTAGTAGGGGGTTTTAAACTCGAACTCCCCCCTGGTAGGGGGTTTTAAACTTTCACCCCCAGTAGAGGTTATAAACTCAAAAACCCCTGGTAGGGGGTTTTCAAGTCAAAACCTCCTTTGATGTGCTGGGGCAAGTGATAGTTTAGTTAAAAATCCAAGTCTTCACCAGGATTTGAACCCGGTGCCCCCGGTTCAGAAGCCAAGCCAAGCCAAGCCTTTACCGCTCAGCTACCGCACCTCTCTTAGCCTAACTGAAGACTTATAATAGATGTAATTATGTTGAAAAAGTTCAATCTTTATTCAAATGATCAAAAACAGAAATTTCCGAAATGTAAAAATTTGTTTACGAAAATGACGTTTACAAGATTATTATTTCTTTTAATTTAGGTCTAACTTAAAATGCATACTAAGTAGCTTTTTCTATTTAAAAAACTGCTTGCATAACTGATTTTAAAAAATAGATTTTTTCCCTTTCACAAAAAAAAGAGCCGTTGCATTAGAACTTTGAATGGTCTAAAATATTGTGATGTCGGATTTTCAATATCTTTTCTAGCTAACGAGATCAAAACGGGACGGACGGACAGACTGACAGACATTTTGCACAAAACTAATAGCGCCTTTTCTCCTTTCGGGGGCCGAAAAAAAATTTAATTGAGCTGGAAAAACAACGAAAATATGGGAACTTTGGCTTGGAGATTAAGCGTCTATGGAAATGATCCAAAATAACAATATACCCCATTATTATATCAATAGAAGGGATAATAACAACCGACCTCACAGATACATTCAAGGCCCTTGACACTCCTAGGAACATCCTCGTTGCCTATCAGAGGGCGGTACTGCAGCAGACCTTCCACATCACAAGTAATCACTCGTGGATACTAATTTAGGGATTACGATAAATTTTGTTTCCCTTTAACGAAACTCTACACTGGTTTCGCCAGAGAATGAATACTTTTTCTTTTCTAACATAATATCAAATAATAATAATAAAATAACGACAAGGAAAATAACAACAAATTAAAAAATAGCAATAATACGCCTTGAAATAAGGAATGTTACTTTAAAGAGTGTTATTAATATAACTTACATCGAACTTATATTTTATTATTATAAAGCCCTAATACAATAAACTTTTTTACAGTTCTATGGTATTTCATTTCTCGAGAGGCGATCTTTCCTCTTTAAAACTTCTTGTTTGACTAACTAAGCTGCAGTGGCAGCTGTAATCATCAGGAGCCTTTGCACTTTCACACTTCTTTCTACTATTGTTGTGTATAGCATCTGTTATCCGGGACCCTATCTTTATACTCTCTTGCCATGTGGATCTATACAATGTCATTTTTTCCTAGGTGCGAAAAGCTTTAGATTTGAAACTAATTAATTTAAAGGGTAAAATTTCAACACTGAACAAAGAAAAAGGTCGACAAAAAAAAAGGTCAACCAAAGAAAAGTGTCACCCGAAGCAAAAGGTCATCCACAATATAAATGAATGATATCCTGATAAAGACTGGAAAGATTTGAGGAATTTAATTACTCCAATTGTCACAGCAAACCTACGACGTACTGTCAAAGCACCCCTACGACGAACTGTCACAACAACCCTAGGACAAACTCTCACAGCACCCAAACGACGAACAGTTTAGCCACCCTTACTACTATTGATAATTATAAATATTAAAATCAGCTCCCCTAGTCTACGTCGCTAAGGCAACAACCAGACAATCACTCCATTGGCTGTGGCCTTTTGAATTATTAAGGTTATGTCTGTTTATAAGCGGGCTGTTCGTCTTCTTCTAGCAGCTTTATTGCTCCTGAGCTGTGAGCTCTTTTGCAGACTGTGCCAAGGAAAAAAAATGTGTGAAACGTTAAAAAAATGTTACGCCTACAGTTGTCTTAACTTTAAACTGCTAGTTTTATATGGAAGAGTTTTTAATCTCTTATAAAGTAAATTGTATCAATACAAACTATAAAGTTTTTTTTTTCATTTTGTATCATACTTACACTTATCTTAAGAGATAAAATATGAATCCAATATTGTTTCTTGTCACATTTCTATCAGGTAAGCTTTACATTTTAAAGTTGTTAACAACTAAAGAAAACACACATTATACATTTAAAAAAAAATACGATATTAGGCCATCCGATGATTAGGCCTTAATCTTGTGTGGCTTCTGCGGACACTCTGTTACTCAAACCATATAACATGCATAAAGCAAATAGTTTGTTGTTTTAAAACGGGTGTCTAAAAATTTGCTGTGCAGTTAAAAACCCTTGTTTTGTTTCTATTAGTAGACGCTATCTGTATTAAAATAACACCAACAGAACAAACATTTTTTTGGCTTTTTTCAACAAGATTAATCACAAAAGTAAAAGAAAAGCATAAAAAATACTTAAAAAAAAACAAAGCTTATATTAAATATAATTGTATCAATACGTTTGGATTATTATTGCAATTTTATAGAAGATCAACCTAGCCTTGTAATTATGTGCGATAGAAATAGTTTTACTTATTGTTTTTGATTAGATTTTAGCATTTTGAATGTGCTATGATCCTATCACTTGCCTAAGACCAGTTGTGAAAGGAGAAGAAAGGAAGGCAGGTATCTATGTGATTAATTGCATGATTGTTTTTTTTAAATCCATAAACAAAATGTTCACTTCAGGTCAAGATTTCTCAAGGAGACTAATTTAACGTATACAAATACAACTGTCAAGTACGATTTCTTTCTCTTTTTCAAGACACCAAACAAAATAATTAATTACCAAAATTTAAGTAACTAATTAATGTTTTTAAAAATTGATTCTGATATTGTCAGGTAAAAGAAATAAATGTGCAAAATTTCAAGTTAATACGAGATTGGGTGTGGGAGAAATAACATGAACAAACTTTTTCACCATATAGACAGACAGTGTGAGTTGTTAAAACTTTCTGAAACCAAACGCGCAAATCACAATGTGGATGTTTGCGCGAGTAATATCAAAAAGAAAATATTTTGTTCAGTCACTGCACAGCAAACTTTCAGACACCTGGTATATTAAAACAAAGGAATGGAGAAAGACGGTTGACAAGTTAAGCGTGGTGCTCCAGAAGTACCAACAGACTACGGGGTAGGTGAAGGTGTATAAAGTATATTAACTAAGAGCATAAAAATTGGATGCCTTGTGCAAAATGCGCACGGGACTGTCATTCCGTGGTCTCGATGTTCCCATTTTCATACCCTGCCCGATGCAATCCCGCGTCGACCTGCGGGAGGTTTGGACTATGATGTAAATTATCTTCAAATTTGAAGAAACATCCAAAAAATGAAAAAAAAAGACTAACAAACTATATAGTAAGTAGTGTAAATAGACAAGATTTTAAATGAGGAACTGTGGCCTAGAATCTAGAACAAAGCAGCAGCCAAATGAAGTAAGATTTGAAACTAAGACCGCTTCGTTCGCCATTCGAGCGCTTTATCACTCTGCTATCACGCCGTTATACTTGTAGTTCTGTTCACACTAATGATTGCGTAATTATTTTTTAAACTCATTCGTCACGTGATGAAATCTATTGCTACGTTTTACAATTTAATTTTTGTTTGAGAACAGGAGTTGAAAAAACATAACCTTCACCTTCACATATCTCTTAGTCTTCCAGGCCTGCACTACACATGATATGTCTACCGTCTTTCTTCATTCGCCTGTCTTTTGCCTTGAATAAAGCCTCTTGCAAAGGCAGGCCTGTCCATTTTTCTATGTTTTCTTCCCATCGCGTTCTCTGTTTGCCTCTTCTTATTTTTCCTGGTACTGTTCCTTGAAGGAAGGTCTTTGAAAGCCCCGAATACTTTGTAACATGGACATAGAGGTGTAGTTTCCTTTTTTTGTTTTTACATAGTTAACATGTCGTCGTGGGGTCCAATCGCTGTAGTAGTCCTGTCTCTAGTCTCTTCGTTTATGTTGAGGTTTTTAAAGATGACAATATCTCTAACAAAAAAAAACTCAAAATCTAATAATAATTTGTATAATTGTGTTTAAACCTACTTTTATACTTTTAGTAACACTGTGCCATGCAGCATTGACAACTACAATATTTCAGTTTCAAGGCGACTTGTATAAGACAATTCAGCCAATCGACAAGAACTTTTCGACTCAGACATCAACTCTCTGCGCCATGAAATGTGCACAAGAGACAACGTGCCAGGCTTACCAGTACGATACTGAGAAACAAGTCTGTGTACTGGGTAATACATTGAGAAAATACTATGGATAGTTAATGAATATGTTTTTCTTGGTATTTAAATTCTGATATTTACAGAGGGTACAAGGTAAAGCTAGCTTACATAGACCCTGCAATAACTGGGGGCAGATGATGTAAAGGTTATATTTTTCAATATCTGAAAGTTGACTAGGGTGCCATGGAGCTTTTTCAACGACCAAAGGCCTACAAATCCCCAATGTATGTCAGGAATCAATTTAAGTTCGTTGGATTTAAGGGAGTTCTAAAGTAGAAATTCGAGATCCCAGTCTACACTAGTACTCAAGCTCGATCCCGCTCGATTTGAAAGGCACGCGCTTTACCATTTGACCACTATGTGTTCTATTATTATATGTTTTTTTATAAAGATGCGCAGAACTGACTAGTTCATGTCCCAGCGATGAACGCTTATCTGGAAGATCTAATATATTGCTTTAAAAGTGAGACGTTAATGAAGAAACTAACCAATCAAGGTACGGAATGTTAAGTCTTGTTCTGTAATAATGCCAAAATCCAAACATGTGGTTTTCGCTCGGTGTGTCTGTCGACTGTGAATTCTCGGCAGCACAAACACAATGCAAAGTTTGTCTTACAACAGTCTCAACTTCTCAAGCATGGAAAAGTTGTTATTATGTCATTAAAGTAACTGCTGATGTGCTGGACAGACTGCAACTTGACAGAAACTGGTTCATGAACAAATGAGCACACGAGAATGAGGCACTGATTACACATATTTAATATGCAGTGTGTTGGTTCCATTTACAGACGTTATTTTAAAATATGCCAAACAGTCAAAGATCATCTCAAAGTTTTGACTTATAGCGCAAATGAAAATGTATTTCTTAGTCCATCACATCTCACACAAAAGAGGTAAAATTTACACCTACACTATCGCTTGTGACTTTTTCGGAACAAAAAGACAATTTTCTTGAGACCAACAGCATTACGTATATCTGAAACGTTTTTCAGGTCACTAATAACAAACTTAAGTCTGTGGCACGCGCAAATGACATAAACTGCTTTTGGATATCTTTCATGAATCCTTGCCAGAAAAAAAATTTTGAATGCTACCCATCAAAGGGTAGCCATTGTAGCCTTTAATTTGTAGTTTGTCCATGTGAAAAATGTACGTAATGTATTCGCCGACAATGACATTAGACACAGGCAGTGCGTCTCTCTTAACAACAACAAGACCAATAAATTCTTCTCGAGTACCATCTCCATCAACTAATTTAACGCTTAAACACATCTGTTCAGTGCCTAAGATATATAGAATTAGTACAAATACTCCTTCTTCCGTAGAGCTATTAGAGCATAAAATGGGTTGCCTGAGCTAGCCAGGAAAACCAGTGACTTGGTAGAATTTAAGTATTTAAGTAATTGTTTAATATGCATGACTGAATGCATGACGCTTGAGACGTAATCATCTCTTTTGAAGTAACGTCTGTATCATATAAGATAAGATAAGATAATTCTTATTTAAACTAGTGTAAGTGTTTCACTAGCTATTTTTTCGATCGCTTTCATTGACCACATCTCCACGCAGCTATGTGTACCAAGATGACTATACTCTTTAAGTAACTTTCACGTATATCAAATAAAAAAACAGCTGGAAATGATTTTTCCTACAAGACAAAAAAACAACAACAAACAAACAAGAAACTTTTACCATATTCTAAGCCTTTACTAAATAAAAAGATATCTACAATTATTTTCAAATGAAATGAAATTGTCACGACTAACGTGCTATAGAATATTGAATTAAGAGCCTATAATAATAAATTGCACATGGTAGGACATGAACCTCAGATTAATCTATTTTAGTTTATTACAATAATAGCATATCCTTATTAACTTTGTATCAGTAGAATCAATACATGTTAAAGAAGTTGTTTTATAGGTGTTAATTGAAAGGGTAAAAAAAAACTAGTTAAAATTTGGTTACTCAGAATTCAGAGAGGTGCACGTACATTAATTTCTGATAACACTAGGCTAGTCATCTACAATTGTACTTTAGCCACCAGTGAAAGCTCTACTAGTTCAGTTGCTACTTAGATATTAACTGATCTGGTGGTTACTTAGAATCTAAGGATGGGGAGCAACGTGCAAGTGCACCACCTTGCAACCCCCTTGAGGGCGTCCATGAAAACATGTTTTTGACATCAACAGACTATTTCACTTTAATTTATAGATTCTTTTTATTCTATTCCTTAAAACGGTAGTCATCAGTTTCTGAGTTAACATAACTACCATGGTTCTGATTCTAAAACAGCAAATACATATATCTTTATCCTTTACCTCCCCTCCTGCCTTATTATAGAGTTCCACTTTATCTCATGCTAAACACACCCAAAGCATAAATAAAAGCGTTGTCTTTTTTAATTTTGTGGGAGCAGTGGCATAAAGCTACCGATCCGGAGGTCCTGAGGTTCGAATCTGGGTGAAGTGTCTGATATTGCATTTCGGGATTTTTAGGGCACCCCTGAGAACAACCAACTCTAACGGTTTCATTTCGGGGAAAGCAACGGCGGTTGGTTGTCGTGTTAGCCACAGCGCTTGTTAACAGTGGCAAAGATACGGATGACGTTGACATCATCAGCTCTATAGATCGCAAGGTGTGAAAGAGGAAACTTTACTTTTTACATTTATTTTAAAAAAACTTTGTTTTACTATTTTTTATGTTTTCTTTTTCCTATATTTTTAAGGCTCAACGGTGTTGTCATCAACAGTTCAACGATTCTCTAGTCAGAAACTGTATTGGGCTGGACAGTCTTCCGAACCAACATGCAAAATGGGTTTTTTATTCTCTTCAACTTGTACAGGGAGAAAATAACGAAATACGCATTTGTATTCATTTCGTCTGCAATCCCTATTTACAACTTGACGCTAATTATCTTTGTAAAGGTACTACTATCTAGTATCTACTAACAATAATAACACGAACAATGCACTTTCACTGTATCATGGTTGCTTTAACTATCAAGACAAGATTTTAGTGGACCATAAATAACTACTTAATTAGAGGACGCGGCGGCTGTATGATAAAGAACTTGGCTTTTAAACCTGGGATGCTGGACTGGACACTCGATAATAACTGGGATTTTAATTTTCGGGATTTTTTAGGGCACCCCTGAGTCCACCCAACTCTAATGGGTACCTGAATACAGATGTTGACATTAAAGGCGGTTGGTCTTTGCTTAACGTTGACCATATAAACAGAAGACCTTAACATCATCTGACCAATAGATCGCAAGGTTTGATAGGGAAACTTTACTGAACTACTTAAATAGAAGGTATTTTCTTCATTAAATTTTCAACCCTTTTTTTTTTGGGATCAAGTTGAATTTTGTGTACACATATCTATTGTCAAGTTCAAGTTCAACTTCAGCTATCCGTGAAAATAATAAAAACTTTAATATCCAATAAAGCACATAATGAAAAGCAACTCTCAGGAAATTTTAATTTACACCAGTCGTGGAAGCAACCGTCCAACCTTCATGGACGGGAACCAGACCTCATTGACTCACTCACTCTCTCGTACATTCAAGGAAGACTTAACCTATCAGTTCACATCACGTGCAAGACTATTCACATTCATAACCTGGGAGTACAAAAACAAAGGAATATAAGTATTATTCATATTGCAGATAGAAATTTAAGCCCTGTCATCTTAAGATATATGGAAGTAATTATCAAATCTGTCCATTGGACGTGCATATTTTTTTTGTTTGTGTTTAAAAAAGTTTTATTATGCACAGTGGCGTCACTAGATGGGGTGCTGGTGGTGCGGTTTTGACTTAACATATTTTTATTTTTTTTTGAAATTATTTCAAAATGCTGTATTATACTTAATATATCAAATAAAACGTTAAATCCTATTTTCAGATGTATACCAGCTGCATGTATGTATATAAACACTGCTTTGATTTTTAAAAATGTTTTAATTGAATCTAATTTGTCGCAAACACCTTAATATCAGGACGCCAACTAATAGTTTCTTGTTTCACAAACGACGATTTCTTTCGGCATAAATATTATTGCATTCTTGCCATTAATGTAAATTTAGTAGAATCGGAAAGTAAAAAAGAGGTCATTGAGATTTCTGAAGATTATAATGTAATGATATTTCTCTGTAAATGAAGCTCTAGCCAAGATAAAGGAAATGTTACAATGTGTCAGTCGAATATTGTACTTTAATATTTTAGGGGATTTTTCTGATTTTGATGCTTCCATTGCCTCCTAATGGGAACGATTTAGTCACTAAGTAGCAACAGAACTGCAATCTTTTGTTGTCGACTATTTTTGACTAATTGTATAAGGCCGATATTGGAATATTAAAGACGAGAAGAATTCTTATGGATTTAAAAAAAAAACGTTTTTGGGATCAACATAATATCTTAAAATGTCTAGAAAAGGTTGATCTTGAATCTATATGTGGAGCTTAAAGATATAAAAATGCAGCTTTAATGTCTGGAACCATTGAGGAGTATATGAAATTTATTAACAACCATATAGAATAGCTATTTAATAAATGTATATAATGTTCACTCAATGTTTGTGGTCAACATTCATTTTCAGAAAATAGCTTTCTGCCTAGCGTTTTTTGGATACGAATGAAATACTTTTTTTTCGTTGTGAAATATTTGCCACTAAAGGCGTAGCTTAAGGTCTTTTATTTTACCTATCTTTACTTTTTTGTGATCTACTAGAAATCCAAAGATACACAAGAGTAGGCCTATCTTTAGAATATTGTCAAAGTGGTGATTAATTAAACCTAAAAAAAGCATTGTGATTCAGTAGAAAAAAAAAGAAGAAAATGTCATGCGAGCGATCACAAGATGCTGAACTCACTATTTAAGAAGAGAAAAACATGTTCATTCTTATGTGCATTGATCTTTTTTTAACTCTGAGCTTCAGTACCTACTGGAAGCAATCATTATTGTAGCAGATTAATTTGGAGCAATCAAACCGAAAAATTCTTTAGTTCAACACCAAACGAAGTATTGTAGATGTCAGTTAAAAAAAATTGCAGTATATGTTGATTATTCAGAAGGCGACATTCAAACAGAAATTAAGGGTTTTTCTTGATTCATATGCCACTAAGACCTTGAAAAATATCTCTAAACCATTTAACAAATCCTTCAACCATCTGCATTTTTATGGCATCACGTGAAAAGGATTTTAAAAATTAAAATGAAGAGCTTTTTGAGACAAAGAAACAAACGACACATTCACAAAGGGGAGTTTTATTTAAAATGAAATCGTTAAAGACATTAACTTGATCAGCAAGTTTTCAAGTTTTGTTTGAAATCCAGAAGGAAACCCAGTGTAATATAGTTATGGTTGCGTTGTTGTAAAATTGAACTATAGATTAATGGCAATGGCTTCGATTTTTAAGATTGAGGATGCGTTCAGAGTTTCCCATGACTACACAACCCAAATAAACCTTAGATAAAGTTTTAATCGACAACTGAATTTTAAAATGTAATAGACACTTATTTTATTATTATTGAGCAATCAAATAACTTAGGGAATTATAAACTTTATATATTACAGCGCAACAAAGAAACTATTTTTTTAAGGGGGGTTGACACTCTGAGCTGACCGCACCCGGCGACACCCACTCTTGTGACGCCACTGATTATGCATGTTGTATAACAAACCTAAAGTGTAAAAATGGCGTTGCATGTATTTTTTAAATGTAATTAATAATTATAATAAATTATATATAATAATTATAAACTAATGAAATATGAGATCTAAAAAATTATCACAATTAACTCAGTAAAATTTATTTGTTGAAAAATTAGTTTTTAAAGAAACTTCTTGTATTTTTGTTGCTAGGTTATAAAGGCACTTTGGTCGGTGTAGACACAAGTGATAAACTCGAGATCTTGAATTTTTATAATGCTGAAATGTGGGTAGGACTGGAGTATGACACCGTTACTCAGAAACATTATTGGTCTTATGATGGTAGCCCTCTGGACGATACTTGGAAAGCTTACATCTTTGGTAATACTTAAGTCTTTATTTCCGTGATTTAAAAACTTCAATTCCTAAAGATAAATATATTTTTAATTTTAGTCAATAAAAAAAAGAATATTACATATAAGCCACTCCTAAGGTAAAATGACAAACATTCTGATGAATTGAATTTAGACACGAAATAAAACCGCGTTATGGCTAAAACGTACAACTTCGAGGTTATCTCAACACTAGCTGATTTTTTTGTTTACCCACACCATCTAAACAATAGCCGTTTTATCGGCATCATGGACTTTAAAGTATAAAAGGGAGGTGTCTTACAAAGCAAGCTGTAATGTATGCTCTAATGTCTGAGTGTTATTGTATAGTGTTTCTAAAATTGTGATCCGCTGACCCAAGAGGTTTTATAAACAAGCTTAAGGGGTCCGTAGAAAAATTACAAGTGAAAAGAATCAATCGTTATAGTGGGTCTCAACAACGAAATGCGACGTCAACAATTGTAGGCAATATAGACCAATAGCTTATTATCACGTCATACAGACCTGTGACGTGGCAACGAGCTATTGGTCTCCACTGCCCACAGGTTACGACGTTGCAGGTCAGTGTTCAGGTCTCCTTTTACGACTGGTCTTGCTTTGATTCGATAAAATACGTTATAAATATTATTGAAATTTTTCTCTTTGGTATATCTGATGAACAAAAAAATAAGTTTTGATAAAAGAGAGAGAGAGACAGAGACAGACAGACAGAGAAGGACAGCGAGAGAGAGAGAGCAATGTGAGGGAAAAATCTTACATTAGCATTAACAATTTGAAAGTGATTTATAATTCAATGTATTCGTACCTACTTATATACTATGTAACTTCGTTTCTTTTTTCGTCTTTTTAGGAGAACCGTATAAACCTGGCTACTGCGCGACATTCTACAACTCAATGATCTTCTTTAAATCTTGCTCCATGACATTTAGCTACATGTGTGAACCTGCTAAGATGACTGTCTAGAGTGCATACCTTATGAGTTTATATTCGAACGTCATTTCCCTTTTACTTATAAATATCAACTACTCAGTTAAGTGGTCAATTTTAATGGTCAGCGACTAATTAGGAATGAGCATTTTGTTTACACCATTTTATGGTATAATGTCTGTCGCATATATAATAAACAGTGAGCATTTAGTTTATTAGTTTTTAAACATAATACAAAAACAAATTTTAGATTGTATGAATAAAGAGTCAGTAAATGTTAAAATCTTTGTAACATTGAGCGTTTATTATAATGTTGTCTTGTGCTTTTTCCACTTTCCTCCATCCAATAATATTATAAGAAAAACAATTACAATTATAAAATTTAAAACGTTAATGCTATTTGTGCAAATGATTTTCTTAACACTGAAAATGTCTGTTTGTAACTTTATACACTCATGTTTCGTCTAAGTGTATTATTACACGCAATATTCAAAGCTATTCTGAGTGTTACTTCTATATCTTATCTTATTTTATCTTATTTAATACTGGACAAATAAAATGTATATATCATCTAGAATCAATAGGTAGATAAAATTTTATGTATTTACTTAGTGCAGGAAAGGCCATTCTATGGAGTATGCGCCGTCCACTCTAAACAGTAACACACAAACATCCACAGAATTACAAAAAAAACACAGAAACACAAGTAATCCACAGAGTAAATCCTCAAGTGTTAGCTACTTAATCAATCTCTTTTTTTTTTTTTTTTTAAATTACAATTCATTTAATAACTTCTAATTTGAAGTCATTTAAAAAAATAAAAATAAAACATGAGTGGTCAAGAAATTACAATTCATTTAATATCTACTATTTTGTAGACATTTAAAAAAAACAAAAAAAAAACACATTAGTGGTTAAGAAATTAAAATTCATTTAATATCTACTAATTTGACAACGCTAAGGTTGTCAATTGTAGTCAAACTGAATTTAAGTTATCTTATCTTGTAGACATTTTCAAAAAATTAAACAAAGCAAAAAGAACTCTGTAGTGTAATTGTATCCAATTAGTTTATGTTTCCTTTTAAGCACTTGGCATTTGTCGTTGTCACTTTATGGCTAAAGGGGACATAATGTATTGAACTTGGTGGTAGTACGAAGAGGAAAAAGTGAC
This sequence comes from Biomphalaria pfeifferi, assembly GCA_030265305.1. Taxonomy (NCBI): domain Eukaryota; kingdom Metazoa; phylum Mollusca; class Gastropoda; family Planorbidae; genus Biomphalaria; species Biomphalaria pfeifferi. The sequence continues at coordinate 963,096 of JASAOG010000139.1, forward strand.
GGATTTCATCCTAAGCCTCCATTCTGTCTCGTCAAATAGTATTTAAGACATATAATAATATTTAATTTTACACAACAGAACAACATCTTTTCTATGAAGTAATACAGAGAAAAAGGACTTCCTTGGTAAGTAGACTCAGTATTATTGCTTTAACAGTAACAATCTTCAACATAAATGAGTTCATTAACAAAGCTGCACAGCAACATTAACAATCTTTCAGGAAATTGACTTTGAAGCAATGCTATATTCCCAGTAATTAGGTAAGGCAAGCTAAAATAGGGTTTTATACGGCTGCCCTGTATGCCTTATGTATTAAAAAAGACTGATCAGGGAACAAGTTAATCCCTCTCACGACAATTTTTTAAAGGTCTCCTTGAGATGTAAGAGGGCTACTCTAGCATCATCAAGGTAGCCCTTGAGTCTGTTAGAGTCATTCTGGGAAAGTTAACCAAGCAAATGTACTGCTATCACAATTGTTCAGGGTTCTGTTAGGAGGGTCATGTTTAAATTATTTCAGGATAGGGATGTTGATTTAAGATTCTTTTCCCTCTCATTACGAGGGGTTTAAAAAAAATATTTAAAAAAATAGTTAATTTGTCTTAAAATATTACATTATTCATAAAAGATTTATGACTTTCAATTGTCTGCCCTTGTCTATATTCTTAAGGATTATTGGTTTTGGTTATTTTTGTTTCTAGTCTCTTCGTAGGCTCCATTCAGTTGCGTCTTGTTTTCTTGTTTCTTTGTTTACCAGTATGTGTAGAATGAGGCTGCCGCTAAGATATAGACTTTGTCATATTGTTATTGCTACTTTTCCACGGGATTGCCGTGTTCTGTGAGTGTATTACAGACACATTTGATGTTGACTTGTGACATGCTCTCCGATCATCTGATCAAAGAGGACTTAACCGCGATTGAGAAATAATTCTTCAAAAGTGTTGACTTCCCTTTAAAAGACAGTTTTTGAGTAGTTTTCCATAGATAAAAAAGTTCAATTTGATTCCTATCACGCAACTCTCAGCCCAAACTCTCTTTAACCCAGGTACATACACACTCTAACACACTCGCATAACCACTTAAACTAATTGACATAATACCAATAGAGTAGCTTTACAGATTGATTACAGTATTTAGATTTTTATCTCTGAGGTCTGACAATTTAGTCAAGGACAATAAATTATACAATAATTACAATTTCTAACCAGTATAGTTATCAATTCTATGTTCAGTTACTTTTTAAATATTAACTCTAGATTATAAGGATTTAAAGATACATTGTTATTAACAACTTTAATTCTACTGTGCCACACAAGACTTCTGTATTCACTCACTATTATTAGATTAAATTTATGAATCATCTTACTTTTGATTTTAGGCAATTTATTTAAAACAATAGCTAGGTTAAGATTAACATTGGTGTTACAGTTTGCCTCTACTAGGTCTTTCACAGTGCATCTAACATTATCAAATATTTTACATTTTAAAAACATATGGCTTTCATTGTTATCATTATCTGTATGACATAAAACACATGTGTGTACATTTCTTTTCTTACTTCCTACAGGGGTCATCCCGAAGATTAGTCTGTATGTTATTTCTCTGGCTTTGGGTGTTAGGTGTTTGCTGTGTAGATTTATAAAAGTGTCTCTGAAATCTATTACACCTAATTCTCTACTCCATTTGATCCTATTGAATAATCTTTCTTGTAACTGTTTCTTAAGTGTTGTATATGTGTCTTTTAATTTACTGTGTATTAGATGTTCATTGCCGAGAAGTATTCTTGATATGGATCTGTAAAATGGGTGTGTGTTTGTACCAAAGTGGTGTGGGGTGTCATTTTTTATTGGAATTATTTTATTTAACCTTAAGCCGTAGTAGTACATTGTTAATGGAAAATTGTTTGGGTTCTTGGATACTTGTCCTATGTATTTTAATCTAAGTGCTTGTATTTTGGTTCTGATGTCCTGTAAGTTTATCCCCCCCCATCCTCTTTGTTTTGTATAAGTGTTGTGTGTTTAATGTTTCTGATAGTGCTTTTAAATATAAATTTCCTAATGATTGTATTTATGCTTGGTATAAAAGTTGGTGGAGGTTCTGTGATGTTTGCTAAATAAACTATCTTCGGGATGACCAGGTTGTTTACTAGTATTGCTCTACCAAATTAAGTAGGTGCTGCATAATGAAATCTTTTAAGTGTGTTTTTGGTTTTCTTTAAAATATTTTCCCACTGCTGTGTGTGGTAATATGTTGGGTTGCTTGTGCACGTGATGCCGCATATTTTAATTTCCTTCTCTATTTTAAGGTTAAAGGGGATGTTTGAGGGGATTTCCCACCTGCCCAATCCCATAATACTAGATTTATTTATGTTGATTTTTGACCCGCTTGCCCTCCCAAATTGAATAAACTTATCTATGATTGCGGCTATGTCTTTTTCTGAGGAGGGAAAAAGGGTGGTGTCATCGGCGTATGCTTTAACTTTAACTACGGGCGTGGGGCCTGGGATTCTTATCCCCGTGATTCCACTATCTAGCCTGATGGTTTCTAAAAGGGGTTCTAGGCAAAGATTGTATAAAAAGGGGGAGAGGGGACACCCTTGTCTAACAGATCTTCTAATAGGGATACTGCCACTAAGGGTTTGGTTTATTATGAGTTTGCTTGTGGCATCAGTGTAAACTAGCTTTATATATTTCTTCATTCTTCCATCTGTCTTCGTCTTGTCTAGTATTTTGAAAAGGTAGTCATGGTCTATTCTGTCAAAGGCTTTTTCCTGGTCAATAGAAAAGAGGGCTGCTTTCAAGTCTTTGTCTTTACAGTAATATATAATTTCTCTTAAAAAATGGTTAAGTTCGTTGATGTTTTTGTCTGGGTTGCTACAGTATTGGTCCTGTCCTATTAAGTGTGGTATGAGGGGTTTTAGTCTTAGAAAAATCATTTTTGTCAGGAGTTTGTAGTCGGTGTTTAGAAGTGAGATCGGTCGAAAGTCGCTAGGTGAGGTGTTGTTTTCTTGTTTTTTTGGTAGAAGTGTGATGTATGCTTAGTTGAAATCTCTAGGTAATTGTTCTGTCACTAACATGTCGCTGTATAGATTTAATAGTAGGGGTCCTATTTGGGGAAAAAAGGCTTTGTAAAATTCAAACGTCAGACCGTCTGGGCCAGGGGATTTGTTGTTTTGTGTTGTATCTAAAGCAGCCCTCAGTTCGTCTAGCGTAAAGGGAGCGCCTGTCTCTATCTGTTCTGTCATTGGTATTTCTTTGCAGTTCTGTAAAAATACTTTTTGTGCGTTGTCGTCCGTCTGTTCCTTGTCATACAAATTAGTAAAGTGTTTCGTAAATGTGTCTGTTATTTTGTCCAGGTCGTGTATAGTTTCTCCTTTACTATCAACAATGTTGTCAATTGTTCTGTCAATTTGAATGTTTTGTTCTGCTGATAAAAAAAGTTTATTAGGCCCTTCGGTTATTTTTTTACTTTTGCACCTCAATTCCGCTCCTTTGTATTGATAGTTAAATAGTTCTTCTAGTTGTGTTAGTATATGTGTTTTGGCTGCTTCGTCTTCTTCGTTTGTTAGTAAATTTTTAAGTCTTTCCTCTTCTTGTTTCCTTTTTGAGTTGACTAGTGTGGCCAGTATTTGGCTTTGCTGCTTAATGGAGCTTTTAATTAGCGTCCATATTTGTGTGACTTTGAAATGGGGTGTGTTTGAGTCATGTATTATATTTTTGAGGAGGTTTGCGATTGTTTTTAAATAGAGCGGGTCATTTAGGAGGTCGTTGTTAAGTTTCCAGATCGGTGTTTTTTTGTTTTTTCTTTTTTAGTTTTGGGTTCAGCAGTTCCACTAAGACTCCTTTGTGGTCTGTATATTGTAACGTCTCTACGAGATGTGTTACACTTTTTGTTTCGCACGCCTTTGGCACAAACACTCTATCTATCCGTGTTTGTATTTGGTGTGCTTTGTCCCTGAACGTGGTGACCCGGCCAGTGACCTCTACTTCTCTATAGGCATCTACTAACCGGAAAGCCTTGATGACTCCCCCCAAATAGTCATGCGTTTTAATTGTTACATGAGGAGCAGGACCCTCTGTGTTTGTGTTTTGCTTGTCTAATTGGGAATCAATGTAATTTAAATCACCCTACTATCAAATTTTCTCCAGTGTACTGAGTGTGTAGAATGTCACTTAGCATTCCAAAAAACTCGTGTTTCTCTTTTTTTTGAGCGGGTGCATAAATGTTGACTAACGTGTATGTGTGTTTATTTGAGTTTGTCCTAATTATTACTATCCTCCCGCTATTGTCTTGATATGAGTGTGTGATTGAAAACCTATTGGATGTTTGTAAAATGTCTGTCCCTCGTGGCTTTCTACCTAAACTAAAATAACCCTCCCGGAGGCCCATTAGAGAGACTGCTTTTTTGGCCTTGTACTCTGTGTGTTGGTCTCTTGCAGAAAGATAAAATCAGGCTTGTATTTCCTTGTGAGGTGTGCTATGTATGTGTGTTTATTGTTAAGCCCTCTGATGTTGAGTGTCAAAATTTTGATGTCTGCCATGAATGTGTGAGATTGGTTTGCGTGTTTGTTATTCTATTGTGTGTGTATGCATTTTATCTTTAAGAGTTGCTTTGTTGTTTATGTGTTTGAATGTGTGTTGGGGTCCTCGCCCTCATCTATGACTAGCACTGACGGGGAATCTGGAAAGTTCAGCTCGAGCTTGAACTGTTCTTCCTCTCTTTTCTCCTCCTCTACCCGGGGATCCTCGTTTAGATACTCTGATGAGGAAGAGAGAGAGAGGGCCCTCTTTCTTGTTATTTTGGTTGGGGTGGTGGGTGCTGAACTTGCCCCTCCGGATGTTTTAATTTTTTTACTTTGCTTAGATTTGTTTTCAGGGCTGTTAGGTGGGGGGAGACCACTTGGAGTAGCTCCCATAGCTTCTTTTTGTTTTTTCCCCCCTGCTTTTCTGCTTTCAACCATTGTGAAGCCATCTTTTTTTAGCTGTTGATCAATCTCGGATTGCTTTTTCTCTCCCTCACCTTTAAGGGCCATGGCATAGGAGATTTTCTCTCCTACCTCCTTTGCACCTTCTGTGGGTTTCGGTCCCGTCTGGGGTTCGCCCTATTTGGACACTGGTTTGACCAGTGCTGATCCTGTCCGCAATGCCAGCACTGTTGTCTACGTCCCGGGATGGTCACGAGGACCTTGTAGGTCCTTTGATCGTCCTCGTATCGTAACTGAATATAATGGGGGAGTTCAGTCTGTTTGCGGATTTTTATCCAAGCCGCCCACTTATCTGAGTTGCCTAGCTTGATTGGCTCTATCTTCGAGCCTTCTTCTGCAAAGGCTCCAAAGATTTCTACTATCTTTGATTTGTTTATGGTTGGTGCTACCCAGTGAAGGGTAACCCTGATTTTTTCGTCTTCTAAGGTACAGACATCTACCTTGAAGTCCTTATCATTCCCGAATGATTTCCCTAGTATACGGGATCTCACTCGGGTGGATGTTGGGACCAGGAACCAGACAAAGGGGTTCTCGAAGCGATAGAGAGAACTCACTTCGTCCGGTGTTAGTTTCAGGCATTCTATTAGGATCACCATAGTGGCCTTAACAGCCCCTTGGCCTGACAGCTTTAGAAGCAAGGTACTTGGGGCGTGGACAATTAAAGCGTGGAATTATTTTCAAAAATTTTGTTGCTTCAGCAGTATGACTGGCAGGGGAAGAATCTGGTCTTACATTAGCAGCTAACTCTAATTTTCTTAACTCTATTTGTAATTTCATTTCTATTTCTTTCTGCTCTCTAGCCGCTGTAAGCTCTAATTCTTTTTGTTTCCCCAAGATAATTTCCTTCTCTTTTAAAGCTAACTGGGCTTCTATTTCCATTTGTTTTAATTTTATCTGAAGTTCTAAATCTGATTTACCCTCATCGGCTCTAAGGGTTTCTAAAAGGTCTTCAGAAAACACTTCCTCGTCTACATAATGGATTACAATGTTATCTCTGATTTCTTGTTTAAGGGCATTTGATTTTATTTTTAACCCTAAATGTTTAGAAATAAGGACCAGTTCCTTCCTAGTAAAAGCATCAAGCTCTTCCACAGAGGGATTTGCAAGAAAAACCTGAATATCCATGGCTAACTAACAACTATTACAAGAAAAAAAAATGTATCCAATGTAAATATACAGTACAAAATCAGTACAACAAAAAACCTTAAGAGAGTTTGGTCAATACTATTGATATTTTACTTCCGACTCTTTGAAAAAAAAATTTTTTAAAGTCAACTTCGCCTTTACAAAATTACTCAAGTAAGATGAAAATAGGTTCAGAAAAATATCCCGGACGAACGCCCCCAATCTTCTTTTGTCACGTATTACGAATTGAATTCTATATCTATTCTAATTTTAATTGGCTTGCCTAGGGAACGTGACAATAGAAAAAGCAGTTGTGTCACTTATTTTAAGTCTGAATTTAACCAAAGACTTACAATGAATAACAACAACAAAAAAATGACACAAGAAATCGGAAGGTAAAATATCAACTTGATGTTTAATCAAATATAAATCAAATAGTACTTTTAAATGAATCACATAAAGTTACAAGCAAGAAAAACAAACATTTACTCAATACAGAATTGATGGGTTGACCAAACCCTTTTACAAAAATGGCATGTAAAAATATTACAATTCAAGAGTTTTTAAAATATAACTACAAATACAAGCAAGGCCTTGAAAAAGAAAAATCTTAACTTACACTATCAATAGGTATACCACGCAGGGGTCACGCAATGTCTCCGCTATTCTGTCTCACGGCTGTCTCCGTATGTCTTGTCCGTCTCAACGTTACACGGGCGGTCTTTATATAGTCTACCGCGCGTCGAGATCAAGACCAATCTAGTAGTTTCTAGAATACTACTCGAGAACAGAACAAGTGATCAACCAGACAGAGCTAGAACCTTCTCTAAAGAGACGGAAAAATAAACACCCTCTTTTTACCCAGAGGTACACACATAGGTCAAGGACCGGTCACACTGTCCGTGTTGCTTGACTCGCCGCCGCTAATAAAATAAAATAAAATAAAAACTTATTACACAAAGGGGCAGACCGCCTCGGGAATTTTCTACCCGTCTCTCGACCGCAACAGGTCAAGAAAAAAAAAAAGAAAAAAAAAACAATAGTAAATAGGTAACAATGCCTAGATATGTAACATTATGAATGATTGACATATACTTGTAAATCTATGCGATTGAAATATTTTAGCTTACTGTTTATGTTTAGCTTTTAGCATTTTTGATGCGCTATGATCAAATCTTTTGTCTGGACTCGTAATATAAGGACGAGGAAAGCAATGGTATATTTCTGAATGTTTACATATCGTTTTTTAAATCCATAAACAAATGTTCACTTAGGGTCAAGATTAATCAAGGAGACTAATTCAACGCATATCAACACAACTGTCAAGGACAATTTCTTTCTCTTGTTCAAGATACCAAACAAAATAGTTAATTACCAAAAGCTAATTAACTAATTGATTAATTTATTTTTAAATTAATTCTCGTATCGTAAGGTCAAAGTAAGAACAAACCAAAACTTCAGCTTAATCCGAGTTTGGGTGTGGGAGAAACAACGCTTACAAACATTTTTACCGTATAGACAGAGTTGTTATAAGCTTTGTCAAAACAAACGTTTAAAAAAGTCTGGATGTTTGGTCAAGTAATATAACAAGAAAGTATATTTAGTCACTGCACATCAAACTTTCAGACACCTAGTATATAAAAAAACAAAGAGAGGAATGAAGAAAGACTGTTGACAATTCCAACGTGTTGCTTCTAGGGACCAAGGGGTAGGTGAAGGTGTATGAAGTATATCAATTAAAAGCCTAAAGATTGATTGCTCTTTGCGGAATGCGCACAGGACTGTCCTACTGTCCTCGTGCTCATGCCCTACCCGTCGCCATCCCCCGTCGTCCTGCGGGAGGTTTGAACTATGATGTAGATTATCTTATACTTTGAAGAAACATCCGAAAAATGTCAAACATTTGACTAACAAACTATATTTTTCTAGATAAACTAAATCTTCAAAGGAATTATTTATAGATTAATTTATTTAAGTCCATAGTATATATAGACTAAATCTCGAATGAGGAACAGTGGCCAAGAAAAAAACAGCAGCCTATTGATGTAAGAGATCTTATCTTATATAATACAGACGTTACTTCAAAAAAGAAGATGATTATGTTCTACTCGTCATACATTCAGTCATGCATATTAAACAATGACCTACATTCTGCGAAATCACTGGTTCTCCGGGCTAACTCAGGCAACCCATTCCATGCTCTACTGGCACTAGGAAAGAAGGAGCTATTGTATAAATTTGTCCTAGCATATGGAACAAATAATGTGTCCTTATCTTTGTGTCTTTCTGAGTATTTTATTCAAGCTCTTTATCACTCAGCTATCACGCCGTTATACTTGTAGTTCACACTAATGATTGCGTGCTTATCTTTTCAAGCTTATTCGTCATGTGATCAAATCTATTGCTACGTTTTCCAATTTTTATTTTGTTTGAGGATAGGAGTTCAAACAACATTAACGTCATCTTCATCTTTATCTTTTAGACTTCTAGACCATTGGGGCACTACACGTGATTTCTCTACCGTCTTTCTGCATTCATTTGTATTTTGCCTTGAATAGAGCCTCTTATAATGGCAGGCCCGTCCATTTTTCTATGTTGTCTTCTTATCACATTCTCAGTCTGCCTCTTCTTCTTTTTTCTGGTACTTTTCTCGGAAGAAAGGTTTTGCAATCCCCGAATACTTTGTAACATGGACATATAGTTGTAGTTTCCGTTTTTTTACATAGTAAGCAGGTCATCTTTGGGTCCAATCGCTGTAGTAACTCTGTCTCTAATCTCATCGTTTGTGATGTGGTCTTTAAACATGACACTCTCTCTAAGAAAATAAAAACAGAATATAAAACAAGAATTTGTATACTCGTGTATAATCTATTTTTATATTTTAGTAACACTGTGCACTGCAGCATTGACTACGACAAAATTTCTATTTTAAGTCGACTTGTATAAGACAAACTTGCCAATAAACAAGAACTTTTCCAGTCTGACATCAACTCGCTGCGCCATGAAGTGTACACAAGAGACAACGTGCCAGGCTTACCAGTACGATACTGAGAAACAAGTCTCTGCACTGAATAATACATTTATAAAATACTAAGGATAGTTTTAGAATATGTTTATTTAAATTGTGATATTTTTAGAGGGTAAAAGGTAAAGATAAATTATATTGAGCTGGTGATATCTGGGAAAAAATGATATAAAGTTATCTGTTTCATTATCCGACAGTTGACTAGGGTGCCATGCGGCCATAACTACGACCAAACGCATAAACTTCCCCAATGTATGTCAAGAAACAATTAAAGTTTGTAGGACTTAAGGGAGTCCTATAATAGAAATTCGAAATCCCAGGTCTACACTAGTACTCAAGCTCCATCCCGCTCGATATGAATTACACGCACTTTACCACTTGACCACCATGTTTTACTATTATTATTATTATTATTAAAATGCGCAGAATTGATTAGTTCATGTTTCGCCTATTCTTAGTGCAAGCTACGGCAGCAAACATAATTTACAAAAAAGATAATGTAGCTGGTCATTAAAAAAAGTTTTTTTTAATTGCTTGTTTGTATCGCTCATTTACTTCACTAAATATTTTAAGCCTTAAAATGTAAATATTACTTAAACTATTAAATAATTAAAAACAAAAGGCAAGAACTTCAACCTAATGGAAAAAAAGGGAGTAGGAAAGTGTTTTAATCAAAAAATCAAAGAGCTTTGGGCAGAGACTTTTTCCAATTCGAGCATTCCTAAACCAGCCTATCAAATATTAATATACGAGTCGAACTACGGCGTAGCATACGCCACTATTTAATGACGGGTGAACTCTTCCTGAAAGACACAGTGTGGGGTGTGTTTGGGCAAACCTCTGTGTGCGCATGCCTATGTCTGTAGAGCAAGGAAAGCGAGTGCGGACTGGAGGGGGCGGGTAAATAGTTAGAGAGTCGATGTGCCTGCGTGGCGTCCCTCATGGTTGAGCAACGTAAAGAATTATAATTACAGAGAAGATTACTTGTTCTCCCTCTCCCATCTTTTTTTTTCTGAGCCGCGCTCTCTGTCGTAGCGAAAGTTACTTGGGGTAACTCTAGTCCGACATGCAGAAATAGGAGTTCTATTTTCATTACTTTTTCATTGAGGTTAAAGAGTTGGAGTGCGTCCGTGTGCTGCATAGTTGGGCGACATATATATATATATATTCAGTTCTTGCATCGTTTTAGAATGAACACAAAACAGGTTGAACTGAGCATTATTATTGCTTGAAAATTGAGACGTCAGTGAAGATACTAACGAACCAAGATACGGAATATAAAGCCGTGTTCTGTAATAATCCCGAAAAAAGAACGTGTGGTTGTCGCTCGGTGTGTCTATCGACTGTTAATTCTCGGCAGCACCAACTTAGTGCCAACAGTCTCAACTTTCTCAAGATGCTATTCCTGAAGTGTTCCTCAGCATGGTCAAGTTGGTATTTTATTATGTCATTAATGGGACTGCTGATGTGCTGTTAAGCGGCCACTTATGCTAAGAAGGACAGACTGCATGAAATGAGGAATAATTGACGACAATTGAAAGACAAACCAGAAACACTCGAGAAGCACACATATGCAGTGTGCAGTGTGTCTGGTTTCACTTACAGACGTTATTTTAAAATACGCCAGTCGAAGATTATCTCAAAGTTGTGACTGAATGAACGAATGAGTTTGTATTTCTCAGTCCATCGTGTCTCATAGAAAAGATGTAAATTTAACACTAAAGTTCTGGCTTCGCACTGTTACGGAAGAAATAGATAATCTTCTTGATGACTCCAGCAACATTGGTTTTGTTTAAAACGTCATTCAGGTCAATAATAACAAACTTAAGTCTGTCGGAAGCGCAAACGACAATGTCTGCTTTAGGAAATTTTTCACGAATCCCATACTGAACACAAATGTTAATGCTAACCACCAGGGTAAGCCATAGTAGCCTTGACTTTGTAGTTTGTCGATGTGAAAAATGTACGTAATGCAATCGCAGACAATGGCATTAGACACAGGCAGTGCGTCTCTCTTAACAACAATAAGACCAATGAATTCTTCTCGAGTACCATCGCAATCCACAACTCCAACGGTAAAAAACATCTGCTTTTCTTGCCTAGCTTATTAGGAGCTACTCAAGAAAAATTATTACTACATAAACTCAAACACCATCTCCAGCTTTCCATGAAAAAAATAACTTTAATATCCATTAGACACACATTGAAAGCAACTACAGGAAATATTAATATACAAACAAAAGTCCAGGAAGCAGCCGTGGATTGGGAGTCTGTAAAAACAACAGTATCTGATGGTGGTTGTATCCCTTCATATAATTTGTTTTCGACTGTCTGCAAAGCTATGGTAATTGCCTCAATTTCGGCTTGGAAGTTAGTTTGGGCAGTACTCGCCACAGGGTGCACTTATTTCAAAGTGTTTATTTTTGGGAAAGACCAGAAAGCCACCAAGACCAGCATTGATGGTGTCTTTGAAGGCTGATCTGTCGGTGTATACATGGATGCCTGTTTTTGGATAGCTTTCAATTGTTTCGAGCTCACGTGGATTTCATTCTTTTGTTAGAGCGTTATTTATTAAGTCTGTTTTAATGGTTGGTTGGTTGTAGTTAAGTCCTGGAGTTTTGTTTGAAAATCTGGTAATTTTTTTCTGTAGATGGTGTTTTAGGGCTAGTTCGTCAGTAAGTTGGATCAGAATAGTTTGATTTTTTTTGCTTTTTTTTTCTTATTTCTCTGTGTTAGTAATTTATTTGGATAATCGTCCTCCAACCTTCTGTATCTCTCAATAACTTCTAATGCTACTTTGTACGCCTTAACTTAAGAGGTTCAATATTGGAGTCTATTTCACAGTCTGCTCTTGGAGTAGTTCTCATACCTCCACTGATTAGACTCAAGGCTTGGTTTTGGATTGTATCTAATGATGATTGATAGGTTTTGTTGGCGGCTACTTGTATGGAGAGACAGTTATCTATGACAGATCTGACGTATCCAGTGTATAACTGTCTTATTGTTTTCTGTTCAGCTCCCCAGGATGTCCCTGCTAGGTGTTTCAAAATGTTTAATCTTCGTGATGCCTTCTCTTTTAAATCTGCCATCAAGTGTTTCTGTTCAGCTCCCCAGGATGTCCCTGCTAGGTGTTTCAAAATGTTTAATCTTCGTGATGCCTTCTCTTTTAAATCTGCCATCAAGTGTTTTAGGGACAGTCTTTTGTCTAGTTTTACACCAAGATATGTTGTTTTTTTTCCTTTATTTATTGGCTGTGAGACTATTTTTAGGATGTAGTTTCTGTTTGCTGTTTTGTTGCTGTGGCTAAAGATTGAATAAACTGATTTTTCTTTGTTTCCATTTTCCATAATTTTGAAAATGATAGTTGTTAGGGCTCTGTTTAATCTGTCTTGTCTATCGTATTTCATTATTCATTTGTCTTTTGCCTTAAATGGAACCTTTTTAAATGGCAGGCCCGTCCATTTTTATATTTTTGCATCTCCCCATAGCATTCTTTGCGTCTTCTACTTTTTTTTTTACTGATACTGTTCTTTGAAATCCCCGAATACTTTGTAACATGGACATAGAGTTGTAGTTTCCGTTTTTTTACATAGTAAGCAGGTCATTGTGAGGTCCAATCGCAGCAGTAGCCCTGTCTCTAATCTCTTCGTTCGTGATGCGGTCTTTAAACATGACAATTTCTCTAAGAAAATAAACCAGAATATAAAACAAGAAATTGTATAATCGTGTCTATAAAAGTAAAAGTAAAGTTCTCCTTTAGACCTTTTGGTAGTATATATACCTTTTCTTATATTTTAGTAACATTGTGCACTGCATTGACGACAAAATTTCAATTTCAAGCCAACTTGTATAAAACAATCCTCTCAATCAACATGAACTTTTCTACTCTGACATCAACTCGCTGCGCCATGAAGTGTGCACAAGAGACAACGTGCCAGGCTTACCAGTACGATACTGAGAAACAAGTCTGTGTACTGGGTAATACATTTAGAAAATACTAGTTGACCGGCGGCGTAGCATACGCTGCTATTTTGCAGGGCCGGCCTTAGGCCACTGCAACCTATGTGACAGCAGTGGGCCCCGTACTGTCATAGGCTCCATGTAAATCCTAGGTGTAAATTATTAAATTAAACCATTTTATAACTTATAACAGATTTTTGGCGTCCTCCGGATTTTCCAGGAGCTTCTGGAAATCTCCTGAAATTACAAAATATACGTAAAAGTCCTGGAAATCTCCGGAAATTATAAAAATATTTCTAAAACTCATACAAATCTCCTGAAATAATATAGACAAAAATTGTCATTTGGGGTGACATGGAAAACGCCAATCCTACGCGCGATTAAAAAAGGCATTATGCAATACCCGTAATTGTGGAATCTAGAGTGAAAGAAGCTTCTAGCGCCTCAAACTAATGAAGAATTACTTAAATCTCGTAGATAAATTAAAACGTTTGGTAAATTTTACTATAAAGTGTAATTTATGTTGGAAATAGAATTTTTATAATATACTGTATGACTTCGCTACACGCAAGACTCGTAAAGTTATTTTGTACGTAGTAAATAATGAATAAAATGCAAAGACGAATTTATTTTCTAAAACAAACTCTTAATTTTTACTTATTATCCGTATCCCTACCCAAACTTGGTCACGCGAAATCCGTTTCGCATAGGGCTCCATTATGGTATATGTGGCCCTGCTATTTAGTGACCTTCCATGACCTGACTGTCACAATGGTTAAGTCCGGCCCTGCATTTTTTTTCGCTTTAAAATTACATGAATAACTCTTGTCCCTCCGAATAAAAGAGTGATCTTTGGTGTCCAAACTCTTGAGCCATAAACAGAATTATATATATATATATATATATATATATATATATATATATATAGAGAGAGAGAGAGAGAGAGAGAGAGAGTGAGAGAGAGATAGATAGATGGATAAATAGATAGATAGATAGATAGATAGATAGAAAGATACATAGATAGATAGACTATGAATAGTTAATGAATATGAATTTCTGGGTAATTGAATTATGTTATTTTTAGAAGGTAAAAGGTTACGCTACATTATATAGAACTGGCGATATATGATGTAAAGTTTATCTGTTTCAACATTCGACAGTTGACTAAGGTGGCATGTGGTCAGCACAACGACCAGACGCATACAATTCCCAAACGTATGTCAGAAACAATGTAAAGCTTATTGTACTCATTGAGGTCCTAAAAATCACGCTGTTTGAAATTCCACTTTACAGTATTTAAACTCCATTTCGCTTGGTTTAGAATACCAGCGCTTTACCACTCGGCCATCATGTTTTATTATGTTTGTTGTTTATTTTTTGAAAGATGCGCAAAACTGATCAGTCAATATCTCGACCATCCTTAGTGCAAGCCTTGATAGCACAAATAATTTACAAAATATTTGATGTAGCTGGTCATTAAAATTAAGTTTAATGAGTTCCGTTTGTTTTAAATTGTTTGTTTTTTTGTATCCCTCAATTACTTCACTTAATATTTTAAGTTTTAAAATGTAAATAATTCTAAAACTGTTATAAAATTATAGACAATAGGCATGAACCTAAACCTAATAGAATAAGAACGAAGTAAGATAGTGTTGTAGTCATAAAATCAAAGCGCTCTGAACCGATACTTTCCCCAACACAAGCACTCTTAACATGGGCTATCGAATATTACTATACGAGTAGATAATGATTTTTACAGAAACCATTTTTCTTTCTCCCCACGTCTTGTTTGTCTAAGCCGCGTTCTCTGTCGCTACGAAAGTTACATGGAGTAACTCTAGTCCAACGCAGAAATAAAAGAATTATCTTTCCATGACTTTTTCATCTAGGGTTAGAGATTTGGCGTGCGTACGTGTCCCGCATGGTTTGGGGGACGGAGAGAATTATACATACAGATATATAGGTCAGTTTTATTTGACTTTCGAGTCAACACAGTATTGCAACATCAACAGACATTTTATTTTATTTATAGATTCTTTCTATTCTGTACTTTAAAACGGTCGTCATCAGTTTCTGTCTGAACACAACATTCGCAAATATATATATATATATATATATATATATATATATATATATATATATATACATATATATATATATATATATATATCTTTTACCTACCCTCCTCCTTAATTATAGAGTTTCACAATATCTCATGCTAAACACGCCAAAGCTTTAAAAACATATTTTCTACTATTAGTGCTTTTTAATAAAAGCATTTTTTTAAAATTTATTTTGGCTAAAAGATTAAAGGCTTAGTTCCAAGCCTGTGGTCCTGGGGTTCGAATCTCGGTGAAGAATGGGATATTGATTTTTTTCGGCGCCCCTGAGTCCAACCAACACTAATGGCTTCATTCGGTGAAAGTAAAAACCGTTGGTCGTCGTGTTCGCCACATGCCACAGTGGTTGTTAACACAGTGGCAAAGAACGGTTGACGTTAACATCATCTGCTTTATAGATCGTAAGGTCTGAAAGAGAAAACTTTACTTTTTTACTTTTATCTTTAAAAATGTTTCATTTTCTATATTTTTTAAGGCTCAACGGTGTTGTCATCAACAGTCCTACGATTCTCTAGTCAGAAACAGTATAGGGCTGGACAGTCTCCCGGACCAGCAATATGCAATGCCACTATTTGGGATGTACAGACAGTAGACGACGGGAAACGTATATGCATTCGGAGTCTTGGCTTCTTTCTCTATTTCTATTCACAATCTGATGCTAATAATATTTGTAAAGGTACTACTATCTACTAGTAATGAAAAGACCAACTACGCCCTTCATTGTATCATGTTTGCGTTAACTGTCCCCTGAGTCCACCCAACTCTAATGGGTACTTGACCTAAGTTGGAGAAAGTAAAGCGGTTGGTCGTTAACATCATCTGACCAATAGATCGCAAGGTTTGAAAGGGAAACTTTACTTAACTACTTAAATAGAAGATATTCTCTTCATTAAATTTTCTACACGTATCTTGGATCAAGTTGAATTTTATGTACATATATCTATTGTCAGGTGCTTTTCTTGCTTGGCTCATTAGGGGTTACTCAAGAACAATGAATACTAAACTCCAACTCCAGCTATTCATAAAAATAATAACTTTAATTCAAATAAAGTACACAGAAAGCAACTCTTAGGAAATATTAATACACAAACACCAGTCTATTAAGCAACCTACTGACCTTCCTTGATAAGGAACAAGGCTAGACCACATTGTTTATTACACTCTTTCTCACATTCAAAGAAAACTAAACCATTTAGTTCACATCACATGCAAGACTATTTACATTCATAACCAGGGAGTACATAGACAAAAAAATGGAAATATTACTAATCCACCTGCGGCGTAGCATACGCCGCTATTTTGCAGGACCGGCCTTAGGCCACAGCAAACTATGCGATCGCAGTGGGCCCGCTCTTACATAGGACCCTCGCTAATTCTAGGTGTATAAATTAATAAACCATTTTATAACTTAAAACAGATTTCCCGAGCCCTCCTGTCGAGCTCCTGGAAATCTCCCGAAATTACAAAATAT
Organism: Biomphalaria pfeifferi; assembly: GCA_030265305.1. NCBI lineage: Eukaryota > Metazoa > Mollusca > Gastropoda > Planorbidae > Biomphalaria > Biomphalaria pfeifferi. Next base: position 979,779 of record JASAOG010000139.1, read on the forward strand.
ACGAAAAAGTCCTTAAAATATACGGAAATATATAGGGAAGAATTATTTTGGGGTGTCATTCAATATTAAATCTTACGCGCGGCATTGTGCATCAGCCGTAATTGTGTAATCTTGTGAAAGAAGCTTTTAAACTAATGAAGAATTACTTCAGGTCATTAACTCTCAAAGATAGATTAAAACATTTGATAATTCTTGCAATTGAGCGTGATCTATGTAGGAAATAGAATTATTATGATTACTGTATGACTTTGCTGCGCGCTAGGCTCGTAAAGTAATTCTGTACGTAGTAAATAATGAATAACATGCATAGATAAATTTATTTTCTAATACAAACTCTTAAATTTCACTTATTCATTACCTAAACTTGGCCCCGCGAAATCCGTTATGCATAGGGCTCCACAATGGTTAAGTCCGGCCCTGCTATTTACACATATATATACATAGTAGACTACTTAATCTCTTTCTATGACTTCTTGGTCACAATGGTTAAGTCCGGTGCTCCTATTCAGTGTTTGTAAATTGGTTTATTTGTTTCGGATGTTCCTTTAGAATTGAAGATAATTTACTTCCTAGTCCAAACCTCAAGCAGGACAAAGTTATGGGAGCGGTAGGGTTTGATAAATTTAAATGACAGTCCAGCGCGCAGGCAACCATCCGTATTGTGAATACTACTCTTTGCTTTTTTCGTAGGGTGACTATCCGTAGAAATAAGAGAATGATCTTTCCTTTACTTCTTGCTCGTCCAAACTATTGAGGGAAGAAGAGAATTATATAGAGAGAGATGGATACCAAAATATCAACTAAGTAATATATTCCCTCTCGTAATATCTACTTCAGACACTAAAATCGATGACAATACATGAATCAATAAAAAAATTAATCAACTGGTTGATGTAATAATTAAATTAATTTTGTTTCATATTGCAGAAAGAAAGTTTTCATCTTAAGGTATATGGCATTAATAAGGGGTTCTGTCCATTGGGGCTGCTTTTGTTTTTTTTAAAAGCTTTTTTTTTGCATGTTGGATAACAAACCTAAATAATGTAACATTGGTGTTGCATGCATTTTTTAAAATTTTTAAATAATAATTACTAAGTAATGAAAAATGAGATTTAAAACAAAATTACCGCAATTAACTCAGTAAAATTTATGTATTTTTATTTTTGTAAGAAACTTCTTGTATTTTTGTTGCTAGGTTATAAAGGCACTTTGGTCGGTGTAGACACAAGTTATAAAGTCAACCTCTTGAATGCTTATAGGGTGGAACTTTGGGTAGGACTGGAGTATGACATTGTTACTCAGAAACATTATTGGTCTTATGACGGTAGCCCTCTGGACGATTTTTGGAAAGCTTACATCTTTGGTAATACTTTAATCTTTATTTCCGTGATTTAAAAACTTCAATTCATACAGAAAATAAACTTTTAATTTGATTCAATAATAATAAAAAATTATTAAATATATGCCACGCCCAAGTAAAAATGACAAACAATCTAATGAAATGAATTAAGACACGAAATAAAACCGCAACTTGTGTACCTTATGACAAACACGTACCACTTCAAGGTAGACCAATAGTTCATTATCAAGACCTGTGACGTGGCAACAAGCTATTGGTCTCCACTCAAACAGGTTACGACGTTGATTGATCTCGCTTTGATTCGATAAAATACGTTATAAATATTTTTGGGAATATTTTCCTATGGCTTATCTGATGTACAAAAAAATAAGTTTTGATAAGAGAAAGATGTTATATTATCACTATACACACTAACAATACTGATGTTTAAAAGTTACACTCCATTTTTATTAACGTGAAAACAAGGAGAGACCAACCAGCAGAGACTAATACACAGTGAATACACACTACTGACACACTTAAGAGTAAACCGTGAACACGTGAACATACTGAACAGTAGAACAAGGGAGACTACAACAAAACAAACAAACACACACACAACATACATAAACATAAATCCACGTATAAATGTAACAGAGGAAGAGAGAGACAGACAGACAGACAGGCAGAGACAGATAGAGATAAATGTGAAGGAAAAATCTAACATTAGCATTAACTATTTAGAAAGTTATTTATAAATCACTGTATTCGTACCTGCTTATATACAATGTAACTTCCTTTTTTTTTGTCTTTTTAGGAGAAACGTATGTAACTGGCTACTGCGCGACATTCTACAACTCGAAGATCTACTTTAAACCTTGCTCCCTGAAATTTGGCTACGCATGTGAACTTGGTTAGGTATAAGATATGACATATGGCTGTCTAGAGCGCATACCTTATGTATTTATATACAAACGTCATTTCCCTTTTACTTATTGGTATCAACCCTTCAGTTAAGTGATCAATTTCAAGGGTCAGAATAAATAAGAATGAGCATTTTGTTTACACCATTATATACACCATTATATATTAACAGAGTTGGTCACTTTGAGAATTAATAGTGAGCATTTGGTTTACTTGTTTTTAAAGTTAATACTAAAACAAGTTTTAGATTGCATGAATATATATTCAGTAAATGTTAAAATCTTTGTAACATTGAAGGTTACTTATAATGTCTTGCGAGTTAAAAAATGTTAAAATCTTTGTAACATTGAAGGTTACTTATAATGTCTTGCGAGTTTCCACTCTCATCCATCCAATTATAATATAACAAAATATTACAATTATAAAATTTAAAACCTGAATGCAATGAAGTAGAAATGATTTTCTTAACACTGAAAATGTTTGTAACTTTATACACACATTTATTATTGTCTAAGTGTATTATTTATCGCCATATTGATAGCTATTCTGAGTGTCATTTCTATATCTTATCCAAGTTCCAAGCGAGTTCTTGAAATTTCATCATTTCGAACTCCAATTCAAATTCTTGTATTAGATTTGTTGTGTTAAGCAGTGTTTACAAAAGGCCTGGTCGAAAAGATCGTAACAATATGTAACACACATACACACAAACATTCACTTCAAAATAAATTTAGTAGAAATAAATGAAATGAATGCGCAAAATAGAGGTCATTGGCACTACAATAGCTTATACTTAAACAAAATTATACATTACATGGTCACATGAATGTATCTGTCAGGCTAATCTGACATCGAGTAGTCCTTTTTTTAAAATATAATTTTGATGTAGGTCCAAGTGATGAGTATTGTTTACGTGTAAATGTGTACCAGCTTAACCAAATTCTTTTAATGATCAACGAGAGGACCCGCGGTTAGCATACACCGCTATCTAATGGGTGAACACTTCTTAAAACACAAAGTTGTCCAAATGCGGGTGGGTGGTGGGTTTGAGTGCGCATGCCTTGAAAGCAAGGAAGGCGCTGGTTCGGGCGGGAGGGGGCGGGAAAAAGGTTAGATATTCGGCGTGCTTTCGTGGTGTGCGGCATGGCTAGGAGACATAGAGATTATTTATGCAGAAGAAGTTATTTGTTCTCCCCCTCTCTTTTTTTCTGAGCCGCACTCTCTGTCGCCGCTACGTGAGGTAATTCTAGTTTGACTTGCAGTAATAAAAGATTTTTTTCCATGACTTTTTCATCGAGGTACGTGCGTGGTGTCCCACATGGTTTGTCGACGTACAGAATTGCATAAATAGATCTTTTAATATTAAGTGTTTTAGAATTAAAAGCAGCCATAAAGACAAAACATAGCAACAGAATGAAAATCATCCAAGACAAAGAAAATCAAACGTTTTAGAAAACGAAACAACTTCAATGTTTAACTCAGTTTTTTTTTTACGAGCTTAACGGAATTAAAAGGTATTGTTATCAAGCATCATTGTTTATGTGGATGTAGTCAACTAGAAAGCAGAAAAACACAACAGCTATTGTCATTCACTTGTGTTGTGTAAATAGTAGGTAACTGAAAGATTCTAGTCAGAACAAAGCTGTAGCTGAAGTGAAATTAAAAGCATTTTTCTTGTCAATGAAGAGATGTATACGTTTTGGCTTCTAAAAGGGGCGGGTGGCTGAGTGGTAAAGCAACAACTAATTTTTACATTTGTCATTTAAATGAGTTTGCTTATGAAACAAAGAAAGTACAAAAATAATATTCATATAATTAATTTGTTTTATTTTAACAAAAAAAATATAAGAGATATACATATTACTTTCATTGTAGATATGGTAGTTAAGTAAAACACATAGTACAATTTTCGGCGGCCCCCGATAGGGAAATAGACGCTATTATCTTCTTATCTTATCTTAACTTATCTTATATAATACAGACGTTACTTCAAAAAAGAAGATGATTACGTCGTACACGTTATGCATTTAGTCATGCATATTAACCAATGACTTAAATTCTGCCAAGTCACTGGTTTTCCTGGCTAGCTCAGGCAACCCATTCCAAACTCTAATATTATTAGTTTAGTGTGGTCCGTCCGTCCTATTAACATTCGTAAACTAGAAAAGATATTGAAAATCCAATATCATGACCATTGAAAAATCTGATGCAATTATGAAAAAAAAAAAAAATCTAACTATGCAAGTAACTTTATCATAAAAAGATACCATTTTTACAACTCTTCACAATTAATAAAAACAAACACAGGCGGCTATTTAGTAAGGGAGAAAAATATTTACCATATTTTAAACACAATGTGTTGTGTAATGCACAAAATGTAAGACAAATATTATTGTTATGTTAGAAACGATTGAGTATTCCTTCTCTGACACTGCCGGGATCGAGTTTCGTTAAAAATTTCATTAACGGTAGCGTTTTTTTTCTTTCTTTTTTTTTATCAATGAAAAGCATATAAGGGCGATTGAAATCTACCGTTTTGGCGGTCTAAATTTATAATAATAAATTATTATTAATTATTATTATTATTATTATTATTATTAATATGCCTCTCCAATTGTATATTACCACTTCATAAAAGATGAAACAATAGACGATCTCACTTTCTAAAATATATATACAAAAAATTGAATCCAGCTTTACATGTCTCTAGGCAGTTGTAGCACTTACAGACCCTTTTATATTCATTTGATCAATTCAAAACATTATATATAAAATAATAATTTATAAAAACAAGGTTACAAAGACCGTTTGTGTGGAAACTCAAACTCAAAATCGGCTCCCGAAGTTATCCACTCAGGCATTTAAAAAGTCTTTTAAAGAAGGAGGAGGGCATTTGTTAATACTATTATACTGTGGATGTTTCATATACTTATAGCATACGTATGTCTTAAGCTCATCTTCATGTTCAGTAAAAAGCATTGAGCCAACTTATTAATTTTTTGTCACACTTGCTAGTTTTTTTCCATTCCGACTTTTATTTTCTAGTTTTTTCCAATATTATTTTTTTTTCCCAATCGGGTGTCACCCGGCGCGGACATCACTCTCTGAACCCCCCACATAGTTACGCCACTGATTATTCTTGCATCTTTTAACCATCGTATATCTCCAAACGATTAATTATTGTTGTCATATTAAACAAAAGCTTCAAGTTCAAGCTTTTAATTTCATCCTACAAGTTCTATAAGATGTAAGGAGACTTTTTGTCTTCATTGTCTTCTTGAATTTGAAAAACAAAAATAATTCTGTCATTGAAAATGGATTTCCACTATGTGCATATTGAAAAGATATTTTTACTAGTCTATTGTAGCTGCTTTTTTGTTTAAACGATTGGTCTAAATTAACAGGAATAATTAAATGTATACAAAGTTACATGCATCAATTGTTTTCTATTGTACTGAAGCTCATGAAGAGTTTCAGACTAACTTTCATTGATTCACACTGGGTCAGTCTAATAGACACGATTCTATACAAATAATATCAGTAGAAAAAAAAAATACAAAAAAGGCTATCAAGTTTATTCTTCTATTGTTTGTATATATTTGTGTTTTTGTCGTTTATATGTTTGTGTTATATATCTATCTTTTGCAATGAGATTGTGTAATGTTATTCTAAGCTATGTTAGACAACGACATGCTTAATTTAAAAGTGTGAAACGTAATTTTTGAGTCTCCTAGTGAAAATTATCGGATGCGTGGTCGAGAGACTAAGTACGTTTGAACTTGGCCACCTATAAAGAGGCTCGAGATACGACACTCATTTCAAGCAGAGCTGTGTTTACTGAGCACCTAAAAGCAGCACGGAAGACCTTCTCCCAGACCCTGCTCCTCCCTCAAACCCACAAGTGAGATAAGACCATAGCTCTCAAAGCATGCTATAGGCATGAAAGTAGTGCTATATGATAGCTAGTATTTATATAATTGTTCAAAGGTCTAATTAAACGATTGCCGCAGATCAAACTTTAGTCATCTGTAGTCACCTGAGATTAATAATAATAATAATAATAATAATAATAATGATAATAACAATTTGATCGGTGAGGACACTCCTTACTATAAATACTCGCAACAAGAGGTTCTCGATTCTAATGAACATCTGCTGTACTGGGATAGGCCTATTCTGACCGACAAAACGGTAGATTTCAATCGCCCTGATTTGCTGCTCATCGATAAAAAAAAAGCCGCTATTATTATTGACACTCTCTCATAATAAAAAATAGAATTAAGCTAGAAAAACAACGAAAATATGGGAACTTTGGCTTGGAGATGAAGCGTCTATGGAAATGATCCAAAATAACAATATACCCCATTGTAATATCAATAGAGGGGATTATAACAACCAACCTCACAGATATCTTCAAGGCCCATAACATTCCTAGGAACATCCTCGTTGCCTATCAGAGGGAGGTACTGCAGCAGACCTGCCACATCACCAGAAAATTTCTCAGTGCAAACTGATAAAGGGACTTCGCCAGAGAATAAATACTCGTTATTTTCTAGCATAATAATAATAATACAAGTAAAATAACGACAGGGAAAAAAAACTAATTAAAAAATAACAATAATACGCTTTCTGATAAGGAATGTTACTTTAACGAGTGTTATTAATATAACTAATCGAACCTATATTTTATTATTATAAAGCCCTAATACAATAACAAAAATTTCTTTACATTTCTGTGAAATTTCACTTCTCGAGAGGCGATGTTTTGTCTTTTAAACTTCTTGTTTGACTAACGAAGCTGCGGTGGCAGGATGGGCAGCTGTAATGACCAGGAGCCCTTGCACTTTCACACTTCTTTCTACTATTGTTGTGTATGGCATCTGTTATTCGGGACCCTATCTTTATACTCTCTTGCCTCGTGGATCTATACAATGTCATTTTTTCCCAGGTGCGAAAAAATTTAGATTTAAAACTAATTAATTTAAATGGTTGTGAAATTTCAACACTGAACAAAGAAAAAAGGTCAACCAAAGAAAAAATGTCATCCACAACGTAAATGAATGATATCCTGATAAAGACAGGAAAGATTTGAGAAATTTGATTACTCCAATTGTCACAGCAAACCTACGACATACTGTCACAGCACCCTTACGACGAAATGTCACAGCACCCCTACGAGGAACTGTCACAGCATCTCTACGACAAACTGTCACAACAACCCTAGGATAAACTCTCACAGCACCCAAACGACGAACAGTTTAGCCACCCGTACTACTATTGATAATTATTAATATTAAAGTCAGCTCCCCTTGTTTACGTCGATAAGGCAACAACCAGACAATCACTCCATTGGCTGTGGCCTTTTAAATTATTAAGGTTATGTCTGTTTATAAGCGGACTGTTCTTTTTCTTCTAGCAGCTTTATTGCTTCTGAGCTGTGAGCTCTTTTGCAGACTGTGCCAAGGAAAAAAGTGTGTAGAACTTTAAAAAAATGTTACGCCTACAGTTGTCTTAACTTTAAACTGCTAGTTTTATATGGAAGAGTTTTTAATCTCTTATAAAGTGAATTGTATCATTACAAACTATAAAGTTTTTTTTTCATTTTGTATCATACTGACACTTATCTGAAGAGATAAAATATGAATCCAATATTGTTTCTTGTCACATTTCTATCAGGTAAGCTTTACATTTTAAAGTTGTTAGCAACTAAAGAAAACACACATTACATTTTTAAAAAAATACGATATTAGGCCATCCGATGATTAGGCCTACTTAATCTTGCGTGGCGTTGATTGATATTGTTATCAAACCATATAACATGCATAAAGCAAATAGTTTGTTGTTTTAAAACGGGTGTCTCAAAATTTGCTGTGCAGCTAAAAACCCTTTTTTTGTTTCTATTAGTAGACGCTATCTGTAATAAAATAACACCAACAGAACAAACAATTTTTTGGCTTTTTTCAACAAGATTAATCACAAAAAAAAAAGCATAAAAAATACTTAAAAAAAAAAACAAAGCTTATATTAAATATAATTATATCAATACGTTTGGATTATTATTGCAATTTTAAGAAAGATCAATCTAGCCTTGTAATTATGTGCGATAGAAATATTTTTACTTATTGTTTTTGATTAGATTTTAGCATTTTAAATGTGCTATGATCCTATCACTTGCCTAAGACCAGTTGTGAAAGTAGAAGGAAGGAAGGCAGGCATCTATGTGATTAATTGCATGATTGTTTTTTTTTAAATCCATAAACAAAATGTTCATTTTAGGTTAAGATTTCTCAAGGAGACTAATTTAACGTATACAAATACAACTGTCAAGTACGATTTTTCTCTTTTTCAAGACACCAAACAAAATAATTAATTACCAAAATTTAAGTAACTAATTGATGTTTTTAAAAATTGATTCTGATACTGTCAGGTAAAAGAAATAAATGTGCAAATTTTCAAGTTTATACGAGATTGGGTGTGGGAGAAATAACATGAACAAGTTTTTTCACCATATAGACAGACAGTGTGAGTTGTTAAAACTTTCTGAAAAAAAACGCGCAAATCACAATGTGGATGTTTGCGCGAGTAATATCAAAAAGAAAACATTTTGTTCAGTCACTGCACATCAAACCTTTAGACACCTGGTATATTAAAACAAAGGAATGGAGAAAGACGGTTGACAAGTTCAGCGTGGTGCTCCAGAAGTACCAACAGACTACGGGTTAGGTGAAGGGGTATAAAGTGTATTAACTATGAGCATAAAGATTGGATGCCTGGTGCGAAATGCGCACGGGACTGTCATTCCTTGGTCTCGATGTTCTCATTTTCATGCCCTGCCCGATGCAATCCCGCGTCGTCCTGCGAGAGGTTTGGACTATGATGTAAATTATCTTCAAATTTGAAGAAACATAAAAAAAAATGAAAAGAAATTGACTAACAAACTATATAGTAAGTAGTGTAAATAGACAAGATTTTAAATGAGGAACTATGGCCTAGAATCTAGAACAAAGCAGCAGCCAAATGAAGTAAGATTTGAAACTAAGACCGGTCGAGCGCTTTATTACTCATCTATCACGCCGTTATACTTGTAGTTCACACTAATGATTGCGTGCTTATCTTTTCAAGCTTATTCGTCAATTTAATTTTGCTTGAGAACATGAGTTGAAACTACATAACCTTCACCTTGACATATATCTTCCAGGCCGGCACCACACATAATATATCTACCATCTTTCTTTATTCGCTTGTCTTTTGCCTTGTATAAAGGCAGGCCTGTCCATTTTTCTATGTTTTCTTCCCATCGCATTCTCTGTTTGCCTCTTCTTGTTTTTCCTGGTACTCTTCCTTGAAGGAAGGTTTTTGAAAGTCCCGAATACTTTGTAACATAGACATAGATGTGTAGTTTCCGTTTTTTTATATAGTTAACAGGCCGTCGTGGGGTCCAATCGCTGTAGTAATCCTGTCTCTAGTCTCTTCGTTTATGTTGAGGTTTTTAAACATGACACTACCTCTAAGAAAAAAAACAACTCAAAATCAAATAATAATTTGTATAATTGTGTTTAAACCTATTTTTATACTTTCAGTAACACTGTGCCATGCAGCATTGACATCTACAAAATTTCAGTTTCAAGTCGACTTGTATAAGACAATCCAGCCAATCGACAAGAACTTTTCCACTCAGACATCAACTCTCTGCGCCATGAAATGTGCACAAGAGACAACGTGCCAGGCTTACCAGTACGATACTGAGAAAAAAGTCTGTGTACTGGGTAATACATTTAGAAAATACTATGGATAGTTGATAAATATGTTTGTCTTGGTATTTAAATTCTGATATTTATAGAGGGTAAAAGGTAAAACTAGCTTACATAGACCCTGCGATAACTGGGGGCAGATGATATAAAGGTTATATTTTTCACTATCCGAAAGTTGACTAGGGTGCCATGGGGCTATTTCAACGACCAAACGCCTACACATCCCCAATGTATGTCAGGAACCAATTAAAGTTGGACTTAAGGGAGTCCGAAAGTAGAAATTCGAAATCCCAGTCTACACTAGAACTCAAGCTCGATCCCGCTCGATTTGAAAGACACGCGCTTTACCACTTAACCACCAAGTGTTCTATTATTATATGTTTTTTATGAAGATGCGCAGAACTGACCAGTCCATGTCCTGGCGATGAACGCTCATCTGAAAGTTCTGATATAGTGCTTTATAAGTGAGACATTAATGAAGAAACTAACCAATCAAGATACGGAATGTTAAGTCTTGTTCTGTATTAATGCCAAAATACAAACATGTGGTTTTCGCTCGGTGTGTCTGTCGACTGTGAATTCTCGGCAGCACAAACACAATGCAAAGTTTGTCTTCCAACAGTCTCAACTTTCTCAAGCATGGACAAGTTGTTATTTTATTATGTCATTAAAGTGACTGCTGATGTGCTGGACAGACTGCAATTTGACAGAAACTGGTTCATGAACAAATGAACACACGAGAATAAGGCACTGATTAGACATATTTAATATGCAGTGTGTCTGGTTTCACTTACAGACGTATACGCCAAACAGTCAAGGATCATCTCAAAGTTTTGACTTATAGCGCAAATGAATATGTATTTCTTAGTCCATCACATCTCACACAAAAGAGGTAAAATTTACACCTACACTATCGCTTGTGACTTTTTCGGAACAAATAGACAATTTTCTTGAGACCAACAGCATTACGTATATCTGAAACGTTTTTCAGGTCACTGATAAGAAACTTAAGTCTGTGGCACGCGCAAATGACATAAACTGCTTCTAGATATTTTTCATGAATCCTTGCCAGAACAAAATTTTGAATGCTACCCATCACAGGGTAGCCATCGTAGCCTTGAATTTGTAGCTTGTCCATGTGAAAAATGTACGTAATGTATTCGCCGACAATGACATTAGACACAGGCAGTGCGTCTCTCTTAACAACAATAAGACCAATGAATTCTTCTCGAGTACCGTCAAAAAGATCAACGCTCAAACACATTTGTTCAGTGCCTAAGATGTATGCCGTTTCAGTATTGAAATATCATGAAAACAGTGGTAATTCATGTTGCTGCTGCTGGTATATTTTGGTTTCTTGCTGTTCGCAGATTACTGTATAATATATAGAACAATAAAAACGACACAAAATACAGAAATTTTAGAAAAAGAATTAGATGAATTACAGAAATTGGAATCAAATTGGAGCATGTCTTTCCACCCAGAAAAATGTCAGCTATTAAGAGTAACAAAAAAACAAAAACAAATTAATTCTACTTATCTTATTCATGATAAACTTGTAACACAAACTAAAAACGCAAAAATACCTATGTGTTATTATAATGAAAAACTGTCATGAAATCCCCATATTGATGAAACTTTAAAAAAATCAAAGCATTAGAGTTTATTAAAAGAAATTTCTATAGTTCAAATAAGAAAATAAAACTAAAATGGTATTTAACCTTGGTTAAGCCAATAATAGAATATGCATTCTCCGATTGGGACCCTCAACTCAAGAAAACATTAAGAAACAGAAACATACACAAATAGAGCAGTGAGATTCATAACAAATTAATGTTAACATTTGACTAAAGTAACACCTTTAGTAAATTCACTAAACTTAGAAAGCCTTCAGGACAGAAGACTTAAAAGTAAAGTAGCAATTATACATAAAACACTGAACCAAAATCCTCAAATACATAAACAAAATTTAATAAAATACTCTAAAAGACACAAAGATAAAGACACACTGCCCGTTCCATATGCTAGAACAATTTTGTACAAATACTCCTTTTTACCTAGTGTTATTAGAGCATAAAACGGGTTGCATGAGCTAGTCAGGAAAACAAGTGACTTGGCAGAATTTAAGTATTTAAGTCATTGTTTACTATGCATGACTGAATGCATGACGCTTGAGACGAAACCATCTCTTTTAAAGTAACGTCTGTATCATATTACATAAGATAAGATAATGCCAGTGCTCTATCGATACAAATCTTCGTTTTTAATCAGATGGTATGGAAAGAACTTTCTTCTTTCTAATTTAAACTAGTGGAAGTGTTTCACTAGTTATTTTTTCCATCGCTTTTATTGAGCACATCTCCACGCAGATATGTGTACCAAGATGACACGTATATCTAATCAAAAGACAGCTGGCAATGATTTTTCCTACAAGACAAAAAAAACAACAAAACAAGAAACTTTTACCATATTCTAAGCCTTTACTAAATAAAAAGATATCTATAATTATTTTCAAATGAAATGAAATTGTCACGACTATATTGCTATAGAATATTGAAATAAGAGCCTATAATAATAAATTGCACATGGTATACATGAACCTCAGATTAATCTATTTTAGTTTATTACAATAATAGCATATCCTTATTAACTTTATATCAGTAGAAGCAATACATGTTAAAGAAGTTGCTTTATAGATGTTAATTGAAAGGGTAAAAAAAAACTAGTTAAAATTTGGTTACTCAGAATTCAGAGGGATGCACGTACATTAATTTCTGACAACACTAGGCTAGTCATCTACAATTGTACTTCAGCCACTAGTGAAAGCTTTACTAGTTCAGTTGCTACTTAGATATTAACTGATCTGGTGGGTTACTTAGAAACTAAGGATGGGGTGCAACGTGCAACTGCACCACCTTGCAACCCCCTTGCGGACGTCCATGAAAACATGATTTTGACATTAACAGACTATTTTACTTTACTTTTAACAGTGGCAAAGATACGGATGACGTTGACATCATCAGCTCTATAGATTGCAAGGTGTGAAAGAGGAAACTATACGTTTACTTTTATTTAAAAAAACTTGTTTTATTATTTTTTGTTTTCTTTTTCCTATATTTTTTAAGGGTCAACGGTGTTGTCATCAACAGTTCAACGATTCTCTAGTCAGAAACTGTATTGGGCTGGACAGTCTCCCGGACCAGCAATATACAATGCCACTATTTCTCCCAAACCAACATGCAATAGTAATGATACTTCGATTTGGACTTTATGGGGACCAAATAAGGACATTTGTATTCGTGTAGAGTACAATTTCTATAAACAACTTGTCGCTAATAATCTTTGTAAAGGTACTACTATCTAGTATCTACTAACAATAATAACACCAACAATGCACTTTCACTGTATCATGGTTGCGTTAACTTAAATAAGGGACACGGCGGCTGTCTGGTAAAGAACTTGGCTTTTAAACCTGGGGTGCTGGATTGGACACTCGATAAAGACTGGGATTTTAATTTTCGGGATTTTTTAGGGCACCCCTGAGTCCACCCAACCATATAAACAGAAAACCTTAACATCATCTGACCAATCGATCGCAAGGTTTGATAGGGAAACTTTACTGAACTATTTAAATAGAAGATATTCTCTTCATTAAATTTTCTACACTTTTTTGTTTGGGATCAAGTTGAATTTTGTGTACACATATCTATTGTCAAGTTCAAGTTCAACTTCAGCTTTCTGTAAAAATAATAATAACTTTAATATCCAATAAAGCACATACTGAAAAGCAACTCTCAGGAAATATTAATTCAAAAACACCAGTCCAGGAAGCAACCGTCCAACCTTCATGGACCGGGAACCAGACCTCATTGACTCACTCACTTTCTCGTACATTCAAGGAAGACTTAACCATTCAGATCACATCACGTGCAAGACTATTCACATTCATAACCTGGGTGTACAAAAAACAAAGGAATATAAATATTATTCATATTGCAGAAAGAAAGTTTAGCCCTGTCATCTTAAGATATATGAAAGTAATTAGCAAATCTGTCCATTGGACGTGCATATTTTTTTTTGTTTGTGTTAAAAAAAGTTTTATTATGCACAGTGGCGTCACTAGAGGGGATGCAGGTGGTGCGGTTTCGACTTAACATATTTTTATTTTTTTTTATGAAATTATTTCAAAATGCTATATTATATTAAACGTGAAACCCTATTTTCAAATGTATACCAGCTGCATGTATGTATATAAACACTGCTTTGATTTTTTAAATTGTTTTAATTGAATCTAATTTCTCTCTAGCACCTTAATATCAGGACGCCACCCAATAGTTCCTTGTTTAACAAACGATGACTTATTCCGGCATAAATATTATTGCATTCTTGCCATTAATGTAAATTTAGTAGATTCGGAAAGTAAAAAAGAGGTCATTGAAATTTCTGAAGATTATAATGTAATGTTATTTCTCTGTAAATGAAGCTCTAGCCAAGATAAAGGAAATGGTACAAGGGGGCAGTCGAATAATGTACTTTACTATTTTAGGGGTTTTGATTTTGATGCTTCCATTGCCTCCTAATGAGAACGATTTAGTCACTAAGTAGCAACAGAACTGCAATCTTTTTTTGTCGACTATTTTTGACTAATTGTATAAGACCGATATTGAAATATTAAAGACGAAAAGAATTCTTATGGATTTAAAAAAAAAGTTTTTGGGATCAACTTAATATCTTAAAATGTCTAGAAAAGGTTGATCTTGAATCTATATGTGGAGCTCAAAGATATAAAAATGCAGCTTTAATGTCTGGAAGCATTGAGGAGTATATGAAATTTATTAACAACCATATAGAATAGCTATTTAATAAATGTATATAATGTTCACTCAATCTATGTAGTCAACATTCATTTTCAGAAAATTGCTTTTTGCCTAGCGTTTTTAGGATACGAATGAAATACTTTTTTTTCGTTGTGAAATTATTGCCACTAGAGGCGTAGCTTAAGGTCTTTTATTTGACCTATCTTTACTTTTTTGTGATGGGGAGATCTACTAGAAGGCCAAAGATACACATGAGTAGGCCTATAGTTAGACTATTGTCAAAGTGGTGATTAATTAAACCTAAAAAAAAACGTTGTGATTCAGTAGAAAAAAAAAGAAGAAAATATAATGCGAGCGATCATAAGATGCAGAACTCATTATTGAAGAAGAGAAAAACATGTTCATTCTTATGTGCATTGATCTTTTTTTTAACTCTAATCTGATTATTGTAGCAGATTAATTTGGAGCAATCAAACCGAAAATTTCTTTAGTTCAACACCAAACGAAGTATTGTAGATGTTAGTTTTAAAAAATTAGAGCATATAATGATTATTCAGAAGGCCAAAGTCAAACAGAAACGAAGGGTCTAAAGGCAACAAAAGATATTCTTGATTCATATGCCACTAACACCTTAAAATATATCTCTAAATCATTTAACAAAGCGTTCAACAATTTCTTTATATCCGCATTTCTATGGCATCATGTGAAAAGGGAATTTTAAAAATGAAAATTAAGAACTTTTTGAGACAAAGAAACAAACACTTTCACAAAGGAAAGTTTTGTTTAAAATGAAATCGTTAAAGACATTAACTTGATCAATTTAATGATAAGTTTTCAAGTTTTGTTTGAAATCGAGAAGGAAACCCAGTGTAATATACTTATAGTTGCAATGTTGTAAAATTGAACACTAAATTAATGGCAAGGGTTTCTATTTTTAAGATTGAGGATGCGTTCAGAGTTTCAAATGACTACACAACCCAAATAAACTTTCGATAAATTGTAATCGACAACTGAATTTTAAAATTTAATAGACAATCATTTTATTATTATTGAGCAATCAAATAACTTAGAGAATTATAAACTTTATATATTACAGCGCAACAAAGAAACTGATTTTTTTAAGGGGGGATTGACACTCTGAGCTGACCGCACTAGGCGACACCCACTCTTGTGACGCCACTGATTATGCAAGTTGTATAACAAACCTATAGTGTAGAAAATGGCGTTGCATGTATTTTTTTAATGTAATTAATAATTATAATAAATTATATATAATAACTATAAACTAATGAAATATGAGATCTAAAAAAATTATCACAATTAACTCATTAAAATTTATTTGTTAAAATGTATTTTTTTAAAAAACTTCTTGTATGTTTGTTGCTAGGTTATAAAGGCACTTTGGTCGGTGTAGACACAAGTGATAAAGTCAACGTCTTGGATTTTTTTAGGATTGAATTTTGGGTAGGACTGGAGTATGACATTGTTACTCAGAAACATTATTGGTCTTATGATGGTAGCCCTCTGGACGATACTTGGAAAGCTCAGATCTTTGGTAATACTTAAATCTTTATTTCCGTGATTGAAAAACTTCAATTCACACAGAAAATAAACTTTTAATTTGATTCAATAATAATAAAAAATTATTAACTTTATGCCACGCCCATGTAAAAATGGCAAACATTCTGACAAAAAAAAAAGACGCGAAAAAAAAACGCAAGTTGTGTACCTTATGACTAAAACGTACAACTTCGAAGTTATTTGAACACTAGCTGATTTTTAGTTTACCCACACCATCTAAACAATAGCCGTTTTATCGGCATCTTGGACTTTGAAGTAGAAAAGTGAAGAGAGAAGATTTTACAGAGCAAGCTGAAATGTATGCTCTAATGTCTGAGTGTTATTGTATAGTGTTTCTCAAATTGTGATCCGCTGACCCAAGAGGTTTTATAAACAAGCTTAAGGGGTCCGCAGAAAAATTACTAGTGAAAAGAATCAATCGTTATAGGGGGTCTTAACAACGAAATGCGACGTCAACAATTGTGGGCAATATAGACAAACAGCTTATTATCACGTCCTACAGACCTGTGACGTGGCAACGAGCTATTGGTCTCCATTGCCCATGGCTACGACGTTTCAGGTCAGTGTTCAGGTCTCCTTTTACGACTGGTCTTGCTTTGATTCGATAAAATACGTTATAAATATTATTGAGATTTTTTTTATATGGTATATCTGATGAACAAAAATATAAGTTTTGATAAAAGAGAGAGAGAGAGAGAGACAGACAGACAAAGAAGGACAGAGAGAGAGAGAGAAATGTGAGGGAAAAATCTAACATTAGCATTAACTATTTTGAAAGTTATTTATAACTCAATGTATTCGTACCTACTTATATACAATGTAACTTTGTTTCTATTTTCGTCTTTTTAGGAGAACCGTATACACCTGGCTACTGCGCGACATTCTACAACTCAAAGATCTACTTTAAATCTTGCTCCATGACATTTTTTTCCGTATGTGAACCTGCTAAGATGTGACTGAATAGAGCGCATACCTTATGTATTTATATTCGAACGTCATTTCCCTTTTACTTATAAATATCAACTACTCAGTTAAGTGGTCAATTTCAATAGTCAACGACTAATTAGGAATGAGCATTTTGTTTACACCATTTTATGGTATAGTGTCTATGACATTTATACTTAATATTGAGCATTTAGTTTATTAGTTTTTAAACATAATACTAAAACAAATTTTAGATTGTATGAATAAAGAGTCAGTAAATGTTAAAATCTTTGTAACATTGAGCGTTTATTATAATGTTGTCTTGTGATTTTCCACTTTCCTCCATCCAATAATATTATAAGAAAAAAAATTACAATTATAAAATTTAAAACCATAATGCTATTTGTGCAAATGATTTTCTTAACACTGAAAATGTCTGTTTCTAACTTTATACACTCATGTTTCGTCTAAGTGTATTATTACATGCAATATTCAAAGCTATTCTAAGTGTTACTTCTATATCTTATCTTATTTTATCTTTCAAATATAATATATATCATCTAGAATCAATAGGTAGATAAAATTTTATGTATTTACTTAGTGCAGGGAAGGCCATTCTATGGAGTATGCGTCAAAAGTGGCACATTGCACAAGCGCAAGTGGCTCAAAAAAAATAAAAATAAACGATTTCCAAAAAAAGTTGAACATTTTAAAATGTATTCCCTATTTCGACGCCCAAATTGACCAAAATTTTATAAAAATAATCAGACATAAAAAAACAAGATTTCAAAGAGAAACGGCCCCCGTGGGAGTTGGATCCCTGTCGTATCCGCCTATTTGCAAGTAAATATTCAAGACGTCATTTACTTTTAATGGAGAAAAGAAAAAATGTTTCAAAGATTTTTTTGCTTTTGTAAAAAAAAATGTGCAGTTTACGCACTGGACTGTCGCTCGGATTAATTGATGATCCCTGATTCAAACCCTGCACGATCCCATCCTCCGTAGTCCTAGGGGGAAGTAAACTATCTTCAACACTGAAGAAACATCCGAAACGTGTCAAACAAACGAACAAACAACCATCGAACGTCGAGATAATTAATTCAGCTCGCTAACCGCACGACCTGGCATTGCTCTTAACTTAAAAACAAACTGGTTACCAACTAATAGCCTATTATTGATAAATAGATATATTACACACTACGGCATGGCATTTACCGGATATGTATAATATGTGAGACGAGCGATTTTAATTAATCTTTCAGTATTGATATTGTAATTAAAAACAAAAAGAAGTATAAGAACCAATATGTCGTGCTTGTACGTCGATGTCTCAGCAAAGTTATTAACAGAGCTATTGGTATTTTCAATTCAAAGAAGCTAGAAGAAGCATGCAGATATATATAACTAAAAATCTGATTTAGCACTCTTAAGATCTATATCTACTAAATCTAAAATATAAATTTGGAATAATTTAGATGTAATAAGATTAGATTTATGCCAAAAAAAACACTTATAGATATCTTATCTTACATAATACAGACGTTACTTCAAAAAAGAAGATGATTACATCCTACGCGTCATGCATTTAGTCATGCATATTAACCAATGACTTAAATTCTGCCAAGTCACTGGTTTTCTTGGCTTGCTCAGGCAACCCATTCCATGCTTTAATAGCACTAGGGAAGAAGGAGTATTTGTACAAATTTGTCCTAGCATATCGGACGAGGAATGTGCCTTTATCTTTGTGTCTTTCAGAGTATTTTATTAAATTTTGTTTTTGTATTTGAAGATTATGGTTCAGTGTTTTATGTATAATTGCTACTTTACTTTTGAGTCTTCTGTCCTAAAGGAATTCTAAATTTATTGATTTTACCAAAGGTGTTACTCTGGTTAAGTGTGAATATTCGTTTGTTATGAATCTCACTGCTCTATTTTGTGTTTGTTCCAGTTTCTTAATGTTATCTTGAGTTGAGGGGTTCCAAACGGAGGATGCATATTCTATTATTGGCCTAACCAACGTTAAATAACATTTTAGTTTTATGTTCTTATTTAATTTATAGAAATTTCTTTTAATAAATCCTAATGCCTTGTTTGATTTTTTTTAATAGTTTCATCACTATGTGGATTCCATGACAGTTTTTCATTTTTTATAACACCTAGGTATTTTGCGTTTTTAGTCTGTGTTACTACTGGTTTGCCATGAATAAGATAAGTGGAATTAATTTGTTTTAGTTTTTTGGTTACTCTTAACAATTGACATTTTTCTGGTTGGAAAGACATGCTCCAATTTGATTCCCATTTCTGTAATTCTTCTAATTCTTTTTTTAAAATATCTGTGTCTTGTGCTGTTTTTATTGTTCTATATATTATGTAATTGCAAATAATCTAACTTTTGTTCCTGAGGTAATGCAACTTGGTAAATCATTTATGTAAATTAAGAATAGTAGTGGACCTAAGACAGTTTCTTGCGGTACACCTGAGTTTACTTTTAACGGTCTTGATTTAGAGCCATTTATTATTACAGTTTGTTCTCTCCCTATCAGAAAATTCTTAACCCACTGATGCATGCAATGGACCATTAATGCCAAAATATTTTAATTTTTTAAACAAACTATGGTGGTGAACTTTGTCAAAAGCCTTGGAAAATTCTAGTAAGATAGCATCTATTTGTTCACTATTATCTAAACCTTTTGAAAAGTCATCAATTAGTCCTATTAGTTGTATTTCACATGATCTATATTTCCTAAAGCCATGTTGGTATGGGGTAAGGACATTATGTTTGTCTAAGTGTTTTATGATGTTGCTACATATTATGTGCTCTAGGATTTTACATGTGATGCTGGTAAGTGATACTGGTCTGTAGTTTCCTGGGTCAGATTTTTCTCCTTTTTTAAATAGGGGGTGACATTAGCTTCTTTCCAGTCCTTTGGTACTCTGCCCTGGTTAAGTGAAGCCTGAAAGAGTATTTTGAACACTGGGGCTAGCTCATTGCTTAGTTCTTTGAGTAATCTAGCTGGAATACCATCAGGTCCAGACGCTTTATTTGGTTTGGTGTTGGCTAATAGTTCTTGAATTCCATTTTCTTGTACTACTAAATCTTTTATGTTGTCTACTTGGTTCAAATTAAGAAATATGTCTTTGTCTCCTGGGGTTGAGAATGCTGATGCAAAGTATTTGTTTAGGATGTTTGCTTTAGTTTCATTATCATAATGTATTATGTTATGTTCATCTTTTAATGGCGCTATGTCTGTTGTTTCCGTTTTCTTAGACTTAATGTATGACCATAGGTTTTTGTTGTTATCTTTAGATATTACATTGTTTATGTATTCACTCTGCAGCTGTCTGCTTACTTTTTGGGTTAAGTGTTTAATTTTTATATACTTTTTGTTAACTCTTTCTGCCTTAGTTTCTTTAAATTTTCTATATAGGTCTTCCTTCTGTTTACAAAGCTTCTTTAGTCTATTATTAAACCAGCATTAATTTATTTTGTTTGATGTGTATTTAGTTGGTATATGATTTTCTATAATGCTTTTAAGATGGTTTTTAATGAAATTCCAGAGATCATCGACTGGTTGGTTAATGTCTTTTTCTAATAAGAATGTTTTTTGAAAGTTTAATAGACTGAATGCAACATTAAATTTTAAAAATAGTGCAACGGTTTTAGTATAATATAACATTGCAATATTGATCTGGACGTTTGGAAATCAAAAGCTACACTTTAGTTCTAGAAATTGATATTCTATATTTTTGTTCTGTTGTCACAGATCTATGATAAATTATTGTAGACGTTATTAAATGATAATTAAAATAACGAGACTGTCTTTATCAAGGTAGACATATATAACTAACTTTTTATTTCAGTCCGATTCTTTCCTTTCGCACAAACAACAAACGATGACGTAATATTATATAATATTAGTACATCCTTCCTTTTAAAACTATTATCATATCCTTCCTTTTAAAGTTCTTAAGACTTATATTTACAAGAACTTTTGACAACTCTATCACTTCTGATTGTCTTGACCGGCACAACAAGTTCTCTAGATGTTGGTTTATAAATTGTCTGTTTCGTTTGTTCTGACAGTTAGCTGTTCATTGTCTTCGTCGGTATCATAGTACCCAAAGATGTCTTCTTCGTAGCTCTTGTTTAAAAACCGTTGATTTTGTCTGTATGTTTTTCCATCATTTGTCTTTATGATGTAAGATCTGGGTGATGGATGTTTCTTAATGACGACTGCTCTCTTCCATGTTTGTCTTAGACGAACTCTCACCTTCTCCCCGACAGAGTAATCCTTAGGTAATCTTGCTTTTGCATCGTATTTCACTTTGCTTTTCATCTGTCGTTCGTTGAGTAATGTCTCTGCATTTTCAACTATCGATGGTTTCAATAGTTTGGGATCAGTTGTATGATGTCCCTGAGTCTTCTTCTCATCAGCAGTTGTGACGGCGAATAAAGCAGTCCGCTTATCGGAGTATGTCTATACTCGAGCATAGCGAAATAATAATCTTTCCCACTATTGTATGCTTTGTTAAATATCTGCTTTAAGATTCCAACATACACCTCACTTTGTCTTTTTGATCGAGGGTACCTAGGGCTTGATGTTGTTAACTTGAAACCCCATTCAGAATCAAGCTCTCTATATTGCTAGCTATTGAAGGGCATTTTGTCGCTCACTATTTCTTCTGGTATGCCAATTCTAGCAAAATACCTTATATTGCCCTGATAACACATTCTGCTGTTTTGTTCTCCAGTCGTTTTATTTCAGGATATTTGGAGAAATAGTTCACAACTAGCAAATAGTCATTGTTTCGCCATTCAAACAAATCTGTCGCAACCTTTTTCCATGGTCTGTCTGGTACAGCATGAGGTAGCAATTTTTCCATCACATTATTTCTTATGAACGTTGCACATGTTGAGCATTTCATTATTGTCGAAAAACAATGGCGTAGCCAAAATTTTTTTTTGGCGGGGGGGGGGGGGGTTTGGGGAGGGAGCAAATTTTATTATGCCTAATTCAATTGGTCTTAGCCATCTTTGTTGAGCCACATTTAGTGTTTTTCGATTTCGGCAGATGACTATTCACTGCACTTTATTAATGGAGCCCCACCACTGGTAGAGATGTGTAACCTCTCTTGAATACGTTCTTGGAATTAAGTGACTGTAGTTTGCTTTAGATTTTATATCGGAAAGGGAAGTTTTATCGTCTAAATCATCTTTTGGGGGTTTTAAACTAAAAAATCTCTGGATTTAAGTTTTTTTAAAATTCTAAACCACATTTAGCTACGGTCATAGAATTTAGAAACTGTAGTTTGCTTTAGAATAATATTGAAGATAGAAGTTTTCCACCTCAAAACTCTCTGTAGGGGGATTTTAAACTCAAAACCATCTTTAAACTTAAAAAAAGCCATCTTTAGGAGAGGGATTTAAACTCAAAACCCCCAATAGTCTTGGCTACCCTCAAATAATTTTAGTGTGTAATTTGCTTTTTTTTATATTGAAGAGGTATTTTTTGCATCAAACCACTCTGATGGGGGGTTTAAACTCAAAGCTCCTTTTGGCAACGCTCGAACATTTTGAGTGCGTAATTTGCTATTTTCTTACAGTGAAGATTTATTTTCTAGCTTCAAACCCCGCTTGCAGGGAGTTTCAACTCAAAACCACTTTGGCTACGCCCTCATAGACTTCTGAGAGTGTAATTTTCTTTTTTTTATATTGAAGAGGTATTTTTTAGCTTCAAACTCCACTGGAGGGGAGTTTAAACTCAAAACTGAGTAAAAACCCATTTAGCTACGCTCATAACATTTTGAGTGCATAATTTGCTTTTTTTTCATATTGAAAAGGAAGTTTTAGCTTCAAATCCCGCTTAAGGGGGGTTTAAATTCAAAACTGAGTCAAAACCCATTTATTTACGCTCATAAAATTTTGAGTGCCTAATTTGCGTTTTTTTTAAACCGGGTATTGAAGAGGTATTTTTCAGCTTTACACCCTACTGACGAGGGAGGAGGGGTTAACTCAAAACCCTTTTGGCTATGCTCATAGAATTTCGAGTGTGTAATTTTCTTTTTTTATATTGAAGAGGGGGTTTATCGGAAATTTTGGAAGATGTTTAAAAATTACAATCTTCCTTAACTGTGCTCGTGAAATTTGGGTGATTGTCGTTTCCATTTTTTGTTTGTTTTGTGAAGAGGGGAATTTAACTGCGAAAAGCCCTGGTAGGGGGGTTTAAACTCAAACCCCCCTAGTAGGGGGTTTTAAACTCGAACTCCCCCCTGGTAGGGGGTTTTAAACTTTGACCCCCAGTAGGGGTTATAAACTCAAAAACCCCTGGTAGGGGGTTTTCAAGTCAAAACTTCCTTTGATGTGCTGGGGCAAGTGATAGTTTAGTTAAAAATCCAAGTCTTCACCAGGATTTGAACCCGGTGCCCCCGGTTCAGAAGCCAAGCGCTTTACCGCTCAGTTGCCGCACCTCTCTTAGCCTAACTGAAGACTTATAATAGATGTAATTGTGTTGAAAAAGTTCAATCTTTATTTATTTTTTTTTTGGTCAAGAAATTACAATCCATTTAATATCTACTAATTTGTAGACATTAAAAAAAAAACAAAAAAAACATGAGTGGTCAAGAAATTACAATCCATTTAATATCTACTAATTTGTAGACATTTAATAAAAAATAAAAATAAAACATGAGTGGTCAAGGAATTACAATCCATTTAATATCTACTAATTTGACAACGCTAAGGTTGTCAATTTTTAGTCAAACTAAATTTAAGTTATCTTATCTTGTAGACATTTTCCAAAAAATTAAACGAAGCCAAAAGAACTCTGTAGTGTAATTGTATCCAATTAGTTTATGTTTCCTTTTAAGCACTTGGCATTTATCGTTGTCACTTTATGGCTAAAGGGGACATAATGTATTGAACTAGGTGGTAGTACGAAGAGGAAAAAGTGACGAATTTCATCCTAAGCCTCCATTCTGTCTCGTCAAATAGTATTTTAGACATATAATAATATTTAATTTTACACAACAGAACAACATCTTTTCTATGAAGTAATACAGAGAAAGGGGACTTCCTTGATAAGTAGACTCAGTATTATTGTTTTAACAGTAACAATCTTCAACATAAATGAGTTCATTAACAAAGCTGCACAGCAACATTAACAATCTTTCAGGAAATTGACTTTGAAGCAATGCTATGTTCCCAGGTAATAGCAAGTAATTAGGCAAGACAATAGGGTTTTATACAGCTGCCCTGTAGGCCTTATGTATTTAAAAAAGACTGATCAGGGAACAGGTTAATCCCTCTCACGACAATTTTTTAAAGGTCTCCTTGAGATGTAAGAGGGCTACTCTAGCATCATCAAGGTAGCCCTTGAGTCTGTTAGAGTCATTTCGGGATAGTTAACCAAGCAAAGGTACTGCTGTATCACAATTGTTCAGGGTTCTGTTAGGAGGGTCATGTTTAAATTATTTCAGGATAGGGATGTCGATTAAAGATTCTCTTTCCTCTCATTACGAGGGGTTAAAAAAATAAAAATAAATAAAAAATAGTTAATTTGTCTTAAAATATTACATTATTCATAAAAGATTCTTGACTTTCAATTGTCTGCCCTTGTCTATATTCTTTAGGATTATTGGTTTTGGTTATTTTTGTTTCTAGTCTCTTCGCAGGCTCCATTCAGTTGCGTCTTGTTTTCTTGTTCCTTTGTTTCCCAGTATGTCTAGGATGAGGCTGCCGCTAAGATATAGACATTGTCATAGTGTTATTGCTACTTTTCCACGGGCTTGCCGTGTTCTGTGAGTGTATTACAGACACACTAGATGTTGACTTGTGACATGCTCTCCGATCATGTGATCAAAGAGGAAGTAACCACGAGGGAGAAATAATTCTTCAAAAGTGTTGACTTCCCTTTAAAAGACAGTTCTTGAGTAGTTTTCCATAGATAAATAAAGTTCAATTTGATTCCTATCCCGCATCTCTCAGCCCAAACTCTCTTTAACCCAGGTACATACACACTCTGACACACTCGCATAACCACTTAAACTAATTGACATAATACCAATGGAGTAGCTTTACAGATTAATTACAGTATTTAGATTTTTATCTCTGAGGTCTGACAATTTAGTCAAGGACAATAAATTATACAATAATTACAATTTCTAACCAGTATAGTTATCAGTTCTATGTTCAATTATTTTCCTAAATATTAACTCTAGATTATAAGGATTTAAAGATACATTGCTATTAACAACTTTAATTCTACTGTGCCACACTAGACTTCTGTATTCACTCACTATTATTAGATTAAATTTATGAATCATCTTACTTTTGATTTTAGGCAATTTATTTACAACAATAGCTAGGTTAAGATTAACATTGGTGTTACAGTTTGCCTCTAGTAGGTCTTTCATGGTGCATCTAACATTATCAAATATTTTACATTTTAAAAACATATGGCTTTCATTGTTACCATTATCTGTATGACATAAAACACATGTGTGTACATTTCTTTTCTTACTTCCTACAGGGGTCATCCCGAAGATTAGTCTGTATGTTATTTCTCTGGCTTTGGGTGTAATGTGTTTGCTGTGTAGATTTATAAAAGTGTCTCTGAAATCTATTACACCTAACTCTCTTCTCCATTTGATCCTATTGAATAATCTTTCTTGTAACTGTTTCTTAAGTGTTGTATATGTGTCTTTTAATTTACTGTGTATTAGATGTTCATTGCCGAGAAGTATCTTATCTTATCTTATATAATACAGACGTTACTTCAAAAAAGAAGATGATTACGTCCTACGCGTCATGCATTTAGTCATGCATATTAACCAATGACTTAAATTCTGCCAAGTCACTGGTTTTTCTGGCTAGCTCAGGCAACCCATTCCATGCTCTAATAGCACTAGGGAAGAAGGAGCATTTGTACACATTTGTCCTAGCATAGGGGACGAGGAATGTGCCTTTATTTTTGTGTCTTTCAGAGTATTTTATTAAGTTTTGTTTTTGTATTTGAAGATTATGGTTCAGTGTTTTATGTATA
This sequence comes from Biomphalaria pfeifferi, assembly GCA_030265305.1. Taxonomy (NCBI): domain Eukaryota; kingdom Metazoa; phylum Mollusca; class Gastropoda; family Planorbidae; genus Biomphalaria; species Biomphalaria pfeifferi. Next base: position 1,006,156 of record JASAOG010000139.1, read on the forward strand.
ATTGCTACTTTACTTTTGAGTCTTCTGTCCTGAAGGCTTTCTAAATTTAGTGATTTTACTAATGGTGTTACTCTAGTCAAATGTGAATATTCATTTGTTATGAATCTCACTGCTCTATTTTGTGTTTGTTCCAGTTTCCTAATGTTTTCTTTAGTTGAGGGGTCCCAAACGGTGGATGCATATTCTATTATTGGCCTAACCAAGGTTAAATAACATTTTAGTTTTATGTTCTTATTTGATTTATATAAATTTCTTTTAATAAACCCAAATGCTTTGTTGGATTTTTTTATAGTTTCATCACTATGTGGATTCCATGACAGTTTTTCATTTATTATAACACCTAGGTATTTTGCGTTTTTAGTCTGTGTTACTGGTTTGCCATGAATAAGATAAGTGGAATTAATTTGTTTTAGTTTTTTTGTTACTCTTAACAACTGACATTTTTCTGGGTGGAAAGACATGCTCCAATTTGATTCCCATTTCTGTAATTCATCTAATTCTCTTTGTAAAATATCTGTGTCTTGTGTCGTTTTTATTGTTCTATATATTATTATTATTATTATTATTATCAAGTATTCTTGATATGGATCTGTAAAATGGATGTGTGTTTGTACCAAAGTGGTGTGGGCTGTCATTTTTTATTGGAATTATTTTATTTAACCTTAAGCCGTAGTAGTATATTGTTAATGGAAAATTGTTTGGGCTCTTGACTACTTGTCCTATGTATTTTAATCTAAGTGCTTGTATTTTGGTTCTGATGTCCTGTAAGTTTATCCCCCCATCCTCTTTGTTTTGTATAAGTGTTGTGTGTTTAATGTTTCTGATAGTGCTTTTAAATATAAAATTCCTAATGATTGTGTTTATGCTTGGTATAAAAGTTGGTGGAGGTTCTGTGATGTTTGCTAAATAAACTATCTTCGGGATGACCAGGTTGTTTACTAGTATTGCTCTACCAAATTAAGTAGTTGCTGCAAAAATGAGATCTTTTAAGTGTGTTTTTGGTTTTCTTTAAAATATTTTCCCACTGCTGTGTGTGGTAATATGTTGGGTTGTTTGTGCACGTGATGCCGCATATTTTAATTTCCTTCTCTATTTTAAGGTTAAAGGGGATGTTTGAGGGGATTTCCCACCTTCCCAATCCCATAATACTAGATTTATTTATGTTGATTTTTGACCCGCTTGCCTTCCCAAATTGAATAAACTTATCTATGATTGCGGCTATGTCTTTTTCTGAGGAGGGAAAAAGGGTGGTGTCATCGGCGTATGCTTTAACTTTAACTACGGGCGTGGGGCCTGGGATTCTTATCCCCGTGATTCCACTATCTAGCCTGATGGTTTCTAAAAGGGGTTCTAGGCAAAGATTGTATAAAAAGGGGGAGAGGGGACACCCTTGTCTAACAGATCTTCTAATAGGGATACTGCCACTAAGGGTTTGGTTTATTATGAGTTTGCTTGTGGCATCAGTGTAAAATAGCTTTATATATTTCTTCATTCTTCCATCTGTCTTTGTCTTGTCTAGTATTTTGAAAAGGTAGTCATGGTCTATTCTGTCAAAGGCTTTTTCCTGGTCAATAGAAAAAAGGGCTGCTTTCAAGTCTTTGTCTTTACAGTAATATATAATGTCTCTTAAAAAATGGTTAAGTTCGTTGATGTTTTTGTCTGGGTTGCTACAGTATTGGTCCTGTCCTATTAAGTGTGGTATGAGGGGTTTTAGTCTTAGAAAAATCATTTTCGTCAGGAGTTTGTAGTCGGTGTTTAGAAGTGAGATCGGTCGAAAGTCGCAAGGTGATGTGTTGTTTTCTTGTTTTTTTGGTAGAAGTGTGATGTATGCTTAGTTAAAATCTCTAGGTAATTGTTCTGTCACTAACATGTCGCTGTATAGATTTAATAGTAGGGGTCCTATTTGGGGAAAAAAGGCTTTGTAAAATTCAAACGTCAGACCGTCTGGGCCAGGGGATTTGTTGTTTTGTGTTGTATCTAAAGCAGCCCTCAGTTCGTCTAGCGTAAAGGGAGCGCCTGTCTCTATCTGTTCTGTCATTGGTATTTTTTTGCAGTTCTGTAAAAATACTTTTTGTGCGTTGTCGTCCGTCTGTTCCTTGTCATACAAATTAGTAAAGTGTTTCGTAAATGTGTCTGTTATTTTGTCCAGGTCGTGTATAGTTTCTCCTTTACTATCAACAATGTTGTCAATAGTTCTGTCAATTTGAATGTTTTGTTCTGCTGATAAAAAAAGTTTATTAGGCCCTTCGGTTATTTTTTTACTTTTGCACCTCAATTCCGCTCCTTTGTATTGATAGTTAAATAGTTCTTCTAGTTGTGTTAGTATATGTGTTTTGGCTGCTTCGTCTTCTTCGTGTGTTAGTAAATTTTTAAGTCTTTCCTCTTCTTGTTTCCTTTTTGAGTTGACTAGTGCGGCCAGTATTTGGCTTTGCTGCTTAATGGAGCTTTTAATTAGCGTCCATATTTGTGTGACTTTGAAATGGGGTGTGTTTGAGTCATGTATTATATTTTTGAGGAGGTTTGCGATTGTTTTTAAATAGAGCGGGTCATTTAGGAGGTCGTTGTTAAGTTTCCAGATCGGTGTTTTTTGTTTTTTCTTTTTTAGTTTTGGGTTCAGCAGTTCCACTAAGACTCCTTTGTGGTCTGTATATTGTAACGTCTCTACGAGATGTGTTACACTTTTTGTTTCGCACGCCTTTGGCACATACACTCTATCTATCCGTGTTTCTATTTGGTGTGCTTTGTCCCTGAACGTGGTGACCCGGCCAGTGACCTCTACTTCTCTATAGGCATCTACTAACCGGAATGCCTTGATGACTCCCCCCAAATAGTCATGCGTTTTAATTGTTACATGAGGAGCAGGACCCTCTGTGTTTGTGTTTTGCTTGTCTAATTGGGAATCAATGTAATTTAAATCACCCCCTACTATCAAATTTTCTCCAGTGTACTGAGTGTGTAGAATGTCACTTAGCATTCCAAAAAACTCGTGTTTCTCTTTTTTTTGAGCGTGTGTAAATGTTGACTAACGTGTATGTGTGTTTATTTGAGCTTGTCCTAATTATTACTATCCTCCCGCTATTGTCTTGATATGAGTGTGTGATTGAAAACCTATTGGATGTTTGTAAAATGTCTGTCCCTCGTGGCTTTCTACCTAAACTAAAATAACCCTCCCGGAGGCCCATTAGAGAGACTGCTTTTTTGGCCTTGTACTCTAACTGTGTGTTGGTCTCTTGCAGAAAGATAAAATCAGGCTTGTATTTTCTTGTGAGGTGTGCTATGTATGTGTGTTTATTGTTAAGCCCTCTGATGTTGAGTGTCAAAATTTTGATGTCTGCCATGAATGTGTGAGATTGGTTTGTGTGTTTGTTATTCTATTGTGTGAATATGCATTTTATCTTTAAGAGTTGCTTTGTTGTTTATGTGTTTGAATGTGTGTTGGGGTCCTCGCCCTCATCTATGACTAGCACTGACGGGGAGTCAGGAAAGTTCAGCTCGAGCTTGAACTGTTCTTCCTCTCTTTTCTCCTCCTCTACCCGGGGATCCTCGTTTAGATACTCTGATGAGGAAGAGAGAGAGAGAGGGCCCTCTTTCTTGTTATTTTGGTTGGGGTGGTGGGTGCTGAACTTGCCTCTCCGGATGTTTTAATTTTTTTACTTTGCTTAGATTTGTTTTCAGGGCTGTTAGGTGGGGGGAGACCACTTGGAGTAGCTCCCATAGCTTCTTTTTGTTTTTCCCCCCTCCTTTTCTGCTTTCAACCATTGTGAAGCCATCTTTTTTTAGCTGTTGATCAATCTCGGATTGCTTTTTCTCTCCCTCACCTTTAAGGGCCATGGCATAGGAGATTTTCCCTCCTACCTCCTTTGCACCTTCTGTGGGTTTTGGTCCCGTCTGGGGTTCGCCCTATTTGGACACTGGTTTGACCAGTGCTGATCCTGTCCGCAATGCCAGCACTGTTGTCTACGTCCCGGGATGGTCACGAGGACCTTGTAGGTCCTCGGATCGTCCTCGTATCGTAACTGAATATAATGGGGGAGTTCAGTCTGTTTGCGGATTTTTATCCAAGCCGCCCACTTATCTGAGTTGCCTAGCTTGATTGGCTCTATCTTCGAGCCTTCTTCTGCAAAGGCTCCAAAGATTTCTACTATCTTTGATTTGTTTATGGTTGGTGCTACCCAGTGAAGGGTAACCCTGATTTTTTCATCTTCTAAGGTACAGACATCTACCTTGAAGTCCTTATCATTCCCGAATGATTTCCCTAGTATACGGGATCTCACTCGGGTGGATGTTGGGACCAGGAACCAGACAAAGGGGTTCTCGAAGCGATAGAGAGAACTCACTTCGTCCGGTGTTAGTTTCAGGCATTCTATTAGGATCACCATAGTGGCCTTAACAGCCCCTTGGCCTGACAGCTTTAGAAGCAAGGTACTTGGGGCGTGGACAAGTCCACCATCCAGGTCCTTTTTTTCAATAAAAAATGTCTTAACTGACATTTGTACAAGGGTTTATCACAAGTACAGAGACAGAAAAGACACGATAGCTACACTACACTACACAGTACTTTACTACACAACCCTCGCGCCGTCCACTCTAAACAGTAACACACAAAAATCCACAGAATCACAATAAAAGCTACTTAATCAATCTCTTATTCGAATGATCAAAAAAAAACATTTCGTCAAAGTAAAAATTTGTTTACGAAAATGACGTTTACAAGATTATTATTTCTTTTAATTTAGGTCTAACTTATAATACATACTAAGTAGCTTTTTCTCTTTAAAAAACTGCTTGCATAACTGATTTAAAAAAATAGATTTTTTCCCTTTCACAAAAAAAGGAGCCGTTGCATCAGAACTTTGAATGGTCTAAAATATTGTGATGTCGGATTTTCAATATCTTTTCTAGCTAACGAGATCAAAACGGGACGGACGGACAGACTGAAAGACACAAAACTAATAGCGTCTTTTCTCCTTTTGGGGGCCGATAAAAATAGAATTGAGCTGGAAAAACAACGAAAATATGGGAACTTTGGCTTGGAGATTAAGCGTCTATGGAAATGATCCAAAATAACAATATACCCCATTGTTGTATCAATAGAAGCGATAATAACAACCGACCTCACAGATACATTCAAGGCCCTTCACACTCCTAGGAACATCCTCGTTGCCTATCAGAGGGCGGTACTGCAGCAGACCTTCCACATCACAAGAAAATCACTCGTGGAAACTAATTTAGGGATTACGATGAATTTTGTTTCCCTTTAACGAAACTCTACACTGGTTTCGCCAGAGAATTAATACTTTTTCTTTTCTAACATAATATCAAATAATAATAATAAAATAACGACAAGGAAAATAACAACAAATTAAAAAATAGCAATAATACGCTTTGTGATAAGGGATGTTACTTTAAAGAGTGTTATTAATATAACTTATATCGAACTTATATTTTATTATTATAAAACCCTAACAACAATAAAAAAACTTCTTTACAGTTCTATGGTATTTCACGTCTCGAGAGGCGATCTTTCCTCTTTAAAACTTCTTGTTTGACTAACTAAGCTGCAGTGGCAGCTGTAATCACCAGGAGTCCTTGCACTTTCACACTTCTTTCTACTATTGTTGTGTATGGCATCTGCAATCCGGGACCCTAATTTTATACTCTCTTGCCATGTGGATCTATACAATGTCATTTTTTCCCAGGTGCGAAAAGCTTTAGATTTAAAACTAATTAATTTAAATGGTTGTGAAATTTCAACACTGAACAAAGAAAAAGGTCGACAAAAAAAAAATCAACCAAAGAAAAGTGCCATCCAAAGCAAAAGGTCATCCACAACATAAATGAATGATATCCTGATAAAGACTGGAAAGATTTTGGAAATTTAATTACTCCAATTGTCACAGCAAACCTACGACGTACTGTCAAAGTACCCCTACGACGAACTGTCACAACAACCCTAGGACAAACTCTAATAGCACCCAAACGACGAACAGTTTAGCCACCCGTACTACTATTGATAATTATAAATATTAAAGTCAGCTCCCCGTGTATACGTCGCTAAGGCAACAACCAGACTATCACTCCATTGGCTGTGGCCTTTTGAATTATTAAGGTTATGTTTGTTTATAAGCGGGCTGTTCTTCTTCTAGCAGCTTTATTGCTTCTGAGCTGTGAGCTCTTTTGCAGACTGTGCCAAGGCAAAAAAGTGTGTGGAACGTTAAAAAATGTTACGCCTACAGTTGTCAACTTTAAACTGCTAGTTTTATATGGAAGAGTTTTTAATCTCTTATAAAGTTAATTGTATCATTACAAACTATAAAGTTTTTTTTTCATTTTGTATCATACTGACACTTATCTTAAGAGATAAAATATGAATCCAATATTGTTTCTTGTCACTTTTCTATCAGGTAAGCTTTACATTTTAAAGTTGTTAACAACTAAAGAAAACACACATTATACATTTAAAAAAAATACCATATTAGGCCATCCGATGATAAGGCCTTAATCTTGTGTGACTGCTGCGGACACTCTGTTACTCAAACCATATAACATGCATAAAGCAAATAGTTTGTTGTTTTAAAACGGGTGTCTCAAATTTGCTGTGCAGTAAAAAACCCTATTGGTAAGTATTTGTTTCTATTAGTAGACGCTATCTGTAATAAAATAACACCAACAGAACAAACATTTTTTTGTTTTTTTTCAATAACATTAATCACAAAAGTAAAAGAAAAGCATAAAAAATACTTAAAAAAAAACAAAGCTTATATTAAATATAATTATATCAATACGTTTGGATTATTATTGCAATTTTATGGAAGATCAACCTTGCCTTGTAATTATGTGCGATAGAAAGAGTTTTTCTTATTGTTTTTGATTAGATTTTAGCATTTTGAATGTGCTATGATCCTTTCACTTGTCTAAGACCAGTTGTGAAAGTAGAAGGAAGGAAGGCAGGTATCTTTCTGATTAATTGCTTGATTGTTTTTTTTTAATCCATAAAAAAAATATTCACTTCATGTCAAGATTTCTCAAGGAGACTAATTTGACGTATACAAATACAACTGTCAAGTACGATTTCTTTCTCTTTTTCAAGACACCAAACAAAATAATTAATTACCAAAATTTAAGTAACTAATTAATGTTTTTAAAAATTGATTGTGATATTGTCAGGTAAAAGAAATAAATGTGCAAAATTTCAAGTTAATACGAGATTGGGTGTGGGAGAAATAACATGAACACCTTATAGACAGACAGTGTGAGTTATTAAAACTTTCTGAAAACAAACGCGCAAAAAACAATCTGGATGTTTGCGCGAGTAATATGAAAAAAAAAATATTTTGTTCAGTCACTGCACAGCAAACTTTCAGACACCTGGTATATTAAAACAAAGGAATGGAGAAAGACGGTTGACAAGTTAAGCGTTGTGCTCCAGAAGTACCAACAGACTACTGGGTAGGTGAAGGTGTATAAAGTATATTAACTATGAGCATAAAGATTGGATGCCTGGTGCGAAATGCGCACAGGACTGTCATTCCGTGGTCTCGATGTTCCCATTTTTATGCCCTGCCCGATGCAATCCCGTGTCGTCCTACGGGAGGTTTGGACTATGATGTAAATTATCTTCAAATTTGAAGAAACATCCAAAAAATGAAAAAAAAAAAGACTAACAAACTATATAGTAAGTAGTGTAAATAGACAAGATTTTAAATGAGAAACTATGGCCTAGAATCTAGAACAAAGCAGCAGCCAAATGAAGTAAGATTTGAAACTAAGACCGCTTGGTTCGCCAGTCGAGCGCTTTATCACTCATCTATCACGCCGTTATACTTGTAGTTCTGTCACAGCCTGGTTATCGTTACAGGTCTGGACGGTCTTAAGCTGATCTGCCTTTGTGTGCCTTAACTAAATACTTTCTCACACGCACTTTATTTGCAGATGCGTGAGAACATTAACATACTGAATGCTACGACCACAACATGTAGAATTATTAATAGACTCTAGGTCAGCAGACATGGATTTTATTCACATTAAATATAATTCACAAAAGATATTGGCAATTCCAGCCATCAAGAAATATACACAAAACAATGTACATTAGAATCCAATAGAATACTTTAGTATTCACACATGCTCCAAAAATTAACCTTAATATCTATACATTACTACACTGGACAAGATATCTATAATATTCCTCTCTCTACGAGAGCCCAAAATCAACTGAGGTGTCCACCTCGAGGTCAGTCCCCGACCAGGAAAAATCTCGTGCTAACTGCACGGAATAGTTCAGTGACTACTAGTCATGAAATATTACAGGGGTTCTAAAACTGATATATGACAAGTTCACAGAAATGATTGCGTAATTATTTTTTATAAATTATTTCGTCACGTAATAAAATCTATTGCTACGTTTTCCAATTTAATTTTGTTTGACAACAGGAGTTGAAACAACATAACCTTCAACTTCACATATCTCTTAGTCTTCCAGACCGGCACCACACATGATATGTCTACCGTCTTTCTTCAATCGCCTGTCTTTTGCGTTGAATAAAGCCTCTTTCAAAGGCAGGCCTGTCCATTTTTCTATGTTTTCTTCCCATCGCATTCTCTGTTTGCCTCTTCTTGTTTTTCCTGGTGCTGTTCCTTGAAGGAAGGTCTTTGAAAGCCCCGAATACTTTGTAACATAGACATAGAGGTGTAGTTTCCGTTTTTTTTACATAGTTAACAGGTCGTCGTGGGGTCCAATCATGTAGTAATCCTGTCTCTAGTCTCTTCGTTTATGTTGAGGTTTTTAAACATGACACTATCTCTAAGAAAAAAATCAACTCAAAATCAAATAATAATTTGTATAATTGTGTTTAAACCTACTTTTATACTTTTAGTAACACTGTGCCATGCAGCATTGACAACTACAACATTTCAGTTTCAAGGCGACTTGTATAAGACAATTCAGCCAATCGACAAGAACTTTTCCACTCAGACATCAACTCTCTGCGCCATGAAATGTGCACAAGAGACAACGTGCCAGGCTTACCAGTACGATACTGAGAAAAAAGTCTGTGTACTGGGTAATACATTTAGAAAATACTATGGATAGTGACTGAATATGTTTTTCTTGGTATTTAAATTCTGATATTTATAGAGGGTAAAAGGTAAACCTAGCTTACATAGACCCTGCGATAACTGGGGGCAGATGATGTAAAGGTTATATTTTTCAATATCTGAAAGTTGACTAGGGTGCCATGGGACTATTTCAACGACCAAAGGCCTACACATCCCCAATGTATGTCAGGAACCAATTACTTGACCACCATGTGTTCTATTATTATATGTTGTTTTTTATGAAGATGCGCAGAACTGACCAGTGCATGTCTCAGCGATGAACGCTTATCTGGAAGATTTAATATATTGCTTTAAAAGTAAGACGTTAATGAAGAAACTAACCAATCAAGATACGGAATGTTAAGTCTTGTTCTGTAATAATGCCAAAATCCAAACATGTGGTTTTCGCTCGGTGTGTCTGTCGAATGTAAATTCTCGGCAGCACAAACACAATGCAAAGTTTGTCTTCCAACAGTCTCAACTTCTCAAGCATGGAAAAGTTGGTATTTTATTATGTCATTAAAGTAACTGCTGATGTGCTGGACAGACTGCAACTTGACAGAAACTGGTTAATGAACAAATGAACACACTAGAAGGAGGCACTGATTACACATATTTAATATGCAGTGTGTCTGGTTCCTTTTACAGACGTTATTTTAAAATACGCCTAACAGTCAAAGATCATCTCAAAGTTTTGACTTATAGAGCAAATGAATATGTATTTCTTAGTCCATCACATCTCACACAAAAGGTAAAATTTACACTTACACTATCGCTTGTGACTTTTTCGGAACAAATAGACAATTTTCTTGAGACCAACAGCATTACGTATATCTGAAACGTTTTTCAGGTCACTGATAACAAACTTAAGTCTGTGGCACGCGCAAATGACATAAATTGCTTTTGGTTATTTTTCATGAATCCTTGCCAGAACAAAATTTTGAATGCTACCCATCACAGGGTAGCCATTGCAGCCTTGAATTTGTAGTTTGTTCATGTGCAAAATGTACGTAATGTATTCGCCGACAATGACATTAGACACAGGCAGTGCGTCTCTCTTAACAACAACAAGACAAATAAATTCTTCTCGAGTACCATCTTCATCAACTAATTTAACGCTCAAACACATCTGTTCAGTGCCTAAGATGTATAGAATTAGTACAAATACTCCTTCTTCCCTAGTGCTATTAGAGCATAAAATGGGTTGCCTGAGCTAGCCAGGAAAACCAGTGACTTGGCAGAATTTAAGTATGTAATCATTGTTTAATATGCATGACTGAATGCATGACGCGTGAGACGTAATAATCTCTTTTGAAGTAATGTCTATATCATATAAGATATGATAATGCCATTGCTCTATCTATACAAATCTTCGTTTTTAATTAGATGGCATGGAAAGAACTTTCTTCTTTCTTATTTAAACTAGTGGAAGTATTTCACTAGCTATTTTTTCGATCGCTTTCATTGACCACATCTCCACTCAGATATGTGTACTAAGAGGACTATACTCTTTAAGTAACTTTCACGTATATCAAATCAAAAGACAGCTGGCAGTGATTTTTCCTACAAAACAAAAAAAACAAGAAACTTTTACTATATTCTAAGCCTTTACTAAATAAAAAGATATCTATAATTATTTTCAAATGAAATGAAATTGTCACGACTAACGTGCTATAGAATATTAAATTAAGAGCCTATAATATTAAATTGCACATGGTAGGACATGAACCTCAGATAAATCTATTTTAGTTTATTACAATAATAGCATATCCTTATTAACTTTGTATCAGTAGAAGCAATACATGTTAAGAAGTTGCTTTATAGGTGTTAATTTAAAGGGTAAAAAAAAAACTATTTAAAATTTGGTTACTCCGAATTCAGAGGGGTGCACGTACATTAATTTCTGATAAGCTCTACTAGTTTAGTTGCTACTTAGATATTAACTGATCTGGTGGTTACTTAGAATCTAAGGATGGGGTGCAACGTGCAAGTGCACCACCTTGCAATCTCTTTGAGGGCGACCATGAAAACATGTTTTTGACATCAACAGACTATTTTACTTTAATTTATAGATTCTTTTTATTCTATTCCTTAAAACGGTAGTCATCAGTTTCTGAGTTAACATAACTATCATGGTTGTGATTCTAAAATAGCAAATACATATATCGTTATCCTTTACCTCCCCTCCTGCCTTATTATAGAGTTCCACTTTATCTCATGCTAAACACTCTCAAAGCATTAATAAAAGGTTTTTTTTTTGTGGGAGCAGTGGCATAAAGCTACCGATCCGGAGGTACCTGAGGTTCGAATCTGGGTGAAGTGTCTGATATTGCATTTCAGGATTTTTAGGGCACCCCTGAGAACAACAAACTCTAACGGTTTCATTTCGTGGAAAGCAACGGCGGTTGGTTGTCGTGTTTTGTTTTACTATTTTTTATGTTTTCTTTTTCCTATATTTTTAAGGCTCAACGGTGTTGTCATCAACAGTTCAACGATTCTCTAGTCAGAAACTGTATTGGGCTGGACCAACATGCAAAATGGGTTTTTTATTCTCTTCGACTTGTACAGGAAGAAGATAACGAAATACGCATTTGTATTCGTTTTGTCTACAATCACTATTTACAACTTGACGCTAATTATCTTTGTAAAGGTACTACTATCTAGTATCTACTAACAATAATAACAAGAACAATGCATTTTCACTGTATCATAGTTGCGTTAACTATCAAGACAAGATTTTAGTGGACCATAAATAACTACTTAAATAGGAGACACGGCGGCTGTATGGTAAAGAACTTGGCTTTTAAACCTGGGGTGCTGGACTGGACACTCGATAAAGACTGGGATTTTAATTTTCGGGATTTTTTAGGGCACCCCTGAGTCCACCTAGCTCTAATGGGTACTTGAATACAGATGGAGACATTAAAGGCGGTTGGTCTTTGCTTAACGTTGACCATATAAACAGAAGACTTTAACATCATCTGACCAATAGATCGCAAGGTTTGATAGGGAAACTTTACTGAACTACTTAAATAGAAGGTATTTTCTTCATTAAATTTTCTACACTTTTTATTTGGGGATCAAGTTGAATTTTGTGTACACATATCTATTGTTAAGTTCAACTTCAACTTCAGCTATCTGTGAAAATAATAATAATTTAATATCCAATAAAGCACATAATGAAAGCAACTCTCAGGAAATATTAATTCAAAAACACCAGTCCAGGAAGCAACCGTCCAACCTTCATGGACCGGTAACCAGACCTCATTGACTCACTCACTCTCTCGTACATTTAAGGATGACTTAACCATTCAGTTCACATCACGTGCAAGACTATTCACATTCAATACCTGGGAGTACAAAAACAAAGGAATATAAATATTATTCATATTGCAGAAAGAAAGTTAATCCCTGTCATCTTAAGATATATGGAAGTAATTAGCAAATCTGTCCATTGGACGTGCTTATTTTTTTTGTTTGTGTTAAAAAAAGTTTTATTATGCACAGTGGCGTCACTAGAGGGGTTGCAGATGGTGCGGTTTCGACTTAACATATTTTTAGTTTTTTATGAAATTATTTCAAAATGCTATATAATACTTAATATATCAAGTAAAACGTTAAACCCTATTTTCAGATGTATACCAGCTGCATGTATGTATATAAAGTGCTTTGATTTTTTAAATGTTTTAATTGAATCAAATATGTCGCTAGCATCTTAATATCAGGACGCCAACCAATAGTTCCTTGTTTAACAAACGACGACTTCTTCCGGCATAAATATTATTGCATTCTTGCCATTAATGTAAATTTAGTAGATTCGGAAAGTAAAAAAGTGGTCATTGAGATTTCTGAAGATTATAATGTAATGTTATTTCTCTTTAAATGAAGCTCTAGCCAAGATAAAGGAAATGTTACAATGTGTCAGTCTAATATTGTACTTAAATAAATGTATATAATGTTCACTCAATCTATGTGGTCAACATTCATTTTCAGAAAATTGCTTTTTGCCAAGCGTTTTTTGGATACGAATGAAATACTTTTTTTGTTGTGAAATTATTGCCACTAGAGGCGTAGCTTAAGGTCTTCTATTTGACCTATCTTTACTTTTTTGTGATTGGGAGATCTACTAGAAGGCCAAAGATACACAAGAGTAGGCCTATCTTTAGAATATTGTCAAAGTGGTGATTAATTAAACCTAAAAAAAAACGTTGTGATTCAGTAGAAAAAAAAGAAGAAAATGTCATGCGAGCGATCACAAGATGCCAAACTCACTATTTAAGAAGAGAAAAACATGTTCATTCTTATGTGCATTGATCTTTTTTTAACTCTAAGCTTCAACTCCTACCGGAAGCAATCATTGAAGTAGCAGATTAATTTGGAGCAATCAAACCGAAAAATTCTTTAGTTCAACACCAAACGAAGTATTGTAGATGTCAGTTTAAAAAAATTGGAGTATACGTTGATTATTCAGAAGGCGACATTCAAACAGAAATGAAGGGTCTAAAGGCAACAAACGTTATTCTTGATTCATATGCCACTAAGACCTTGAAAAATATCTCTAAACTATTTAACAAAGCCTTCAACCATTTCTTACTATCTGCGTATCTAAGGCGTCTTGTGAAAAAGGATTTTAAAAATTAAAATGAAGAACTGTTTGAGACAAAGGAACAAACGACATTTTCAAGTTTTTTCGAAATCCAGAAAGAAACCCAGTGTAATTTACTTATGGCTGCGTTGTTGTAAAATTGAACTATAGATTAATGGCAATGTCTTTGATTCCTAAGATTAAGGATGCGTTCAGAGTTTCACATGACTACTCAACCCCAGTAAACTTTAGATAAATTGTAATCGACAACTGAATTTTAAAATTTAATAGACAATCATTTTATTATTGTTGAGCAATCAAATAACGTAGGAAATTGTAAACTATATAAATTACAGCGCAACAAACAAACAAACATTTTTAAAGAGGGGAGTTGACACCCTGAGCTGACCGCACCGGGTGCACACGCCCTTGTGACGCCACTGATTATGCATGTAGTATAACAAACCTAAAGTGTAAAATTGGCGTTGCATGTATTTTTTTGTGTAATTAATAATTATAATAATTATAATAAATTATATATAATAATTATAAACTAATGAAATATGAGATCTAAAAAAATTATCACAATTAACTCAGTAAAATTTATTTGTTACAATGTATTTTTATATGAAACTTCTTGTATGTTTGTTGCTAGGTTATAAAGACACTTTGGTCGGTGTAGACACAAGTTATTAAGTCAACCTCTTGAAAACTTTATACGTAAAAATTTGGGTAGGACTGGAGTATGACACCAGTTACTCAGAAACATTATTGGTCTTATGATGGTAGCCCTCCGAACGATACTTGGAAAGCTTACATCTTTGCTAATAATTAAATCTTTATTCCCAGGATTTTCCGTGATTTAAAAACTTCAATTCATAAAGAAAATAAACTTAATTTGATTTGCGACATTTTACAACTCAAAGATCTTCTTTAAATCTTGCTCCGTGAACTTGGTTAAGTATAAAATATGACATATATGGCTGTCTAGAGCGCATACCTTATGTATTTATATACAAACGTCATTTCCCTTTTACTGATGGATATCAACTACTCAGCTAAGTGGTCAATTTCAATGGTCATCAACTAATTAAGAATGAGCATTTTGTTTACACCATTATATAGTAGTTCGGTTCATGGGATTGAAATTAATAGTGGGCATTTGGTTTATTTGTTTTTAAAGTTAACTCTTTCTCTCCTAACTGACGATGCCAACGTTGATTTCACCAGACTGTGGTAAATAATTACGGAGAGAAAGAGTTAATACTAAAACAAGTTTTAGATTGCATGAGTATATATTCAGTAAATGTTAAAATCTTTGTAACAATGAAGGTTAATTATAATGTTGTCTTGTGAGTTTCCACTCTCATCCATCCAATAATAATATAATAAAATATTACAATTATAAAATAATGTAAAAAATTAAAGCAATGAAGTACAAATATTTTTCTTAACACTGAAAATGTTTGTTTGTAACTTTATACACTCATTTATTGTCTAAGTGTATTATTTATCGCCATATTGATAGCTATTCTGAGTGTCATTTCTATACTTATCTAATCTTATATAATACAGTATGAGTATTATTTATATATTATCTAGAAAGTAGAACTAGATACAATTTTATGTATTTATTTGCAGGAACGGCCATGCTATGGAGCATGCGACAAAAGTGGCGCATTGCATAATTACAAGTGGCGTAAGAAAAAAAAAAAGATAAATAATTTAATCGATTTCCAGAAAAAAGTAAACAGAATTTCATTTACTACCTATTTTGACGCCCAATTTTTTCTAAAACTAATCAGACCTAAATAAAAACATAACAAGTTTTATATTGTTAACATTGGATTTATTCGTCAATATTATTGTTCTTTCTTTTCTTTAACCTTTACACATTTTTGAAGCTAGTTGTTTAATCTTTTGTTATTACAAAAATGATTATAATTACAACATTTCAAACATTTTAAACATTTAAAACAAAATAAACCTCTATATTATCATTTGGAACTCTTGTTTTCAGGTTCATGTTTTAGATGTGTTGTTCTTAAGCAGTGTTTACAGAAGGTCTGCTACTGAAGATCGTAACAATATGTAACACACACACACATTCACTTCAATATAAATTAAGTAGAAAAATATGAAATGAATGTGCAAAATGGAGGTCTCTGGCACTACAATGGCTTATAGTAAAACAAAATTATATATCACTTTGTCACATGAATGTATCTGTTAGACCAATCTGACATAGAGTAGCATTTAAAAAAAAATAAAGTTGAGGTAGGTCCAAGTGATAAGTTTTGTTTACGTATAGATGTGTACCAGCTAACCCAAATTATTTTAGTGATCAACGATCTGACCCGCGGCTAGTGACGGGTGAACTCTTTCTGAAAGACACAGTTGTCCAAATGGGGATGGGTTTGGGAAAACGACTGTGTGCTCATGCCTGGGGAGCGAGGAAGGCAAAGGGTTCGGGCAAGAGGGGCGGGAGGTAAGTTAGAGTGTCAGCGTGCGTGCGTGGTGTCCAGCATGGTTAGGCAACGTAGAGATTATATATGCAAAAGAAAAATACTTGTTTTCTCCACCCTTTTTTTTTGAGCCGCACTCTCTGTCGCCGCGAAAGTTACGTTTGGTAACTCTAGTCCGATTTGCAGAAATAAAAGATTTATCTTTTTATGACTTTTTCATCGAAGGTTAGAAAGTTGGCGTGCGTGAGGGGTGTCCCCCATGGTAGGTCGACGTAGAAAATTACATATACAGATAATTTAAATCAAGTGTTTTAGAAACAAAAGTAGTCATAAAGATAAAACATAACAACAAAATTAAAATTTTCTTAGACAAAGAAAAACAAACGTATTAGAAAACGAAAGAACTTCAATAAATAACGCAGTTTTTTTTCTAAGAGCTTTTAGAATTGAAAGGTATTGTAATGGAGCTTCATTGTTTATAAGGATGTAGCTCAAATAAAGAAGAAGAAAACCACAATAGCTATTGTAATTCACTTGAGTTGTATCAATAGTCGGTTACTTAAATATTTATATTCATGACAAAGCTAGCTGAACTAAAATAAAAAGAATTTTTCTTGCCAATAAAGAGGTGTAGACGTATTTACGTTTTGACTCCTAAAATGGGCGAGTGGCTGATTGGTAAAGCGCTTTTCTGAGACGAAGTATTTAGCCTTCAAATTCAAAGTAAAAACCTTTGTTCGTTGTGTTGACCACAATGCAACCTGTCACACAATAGTTTTAGAACCACTGTGACACAAGGTGAACTAGTAGTGATTTAGTAATCATGTAACTACTTCGTGCCAACGCACGAGGAAATTTTGGGTCTGTAATTGACCACGGGGTGATTTTAGTCACTTAATTTTGGACTCCTGAGAGTAAGGAGCTTATATGTGTGTTTTAAGAGTACTCCATTGGACTCTAATGTACTAATATTTCACGTCTATTTCTTGATGGCTGAGATTGCCAATTATTGTATACTTTATTATGAAGAATAAATATTTCGTCTGCTGATGGAAAGTCTGTTCTAAGTATACGTGTTGTGGTTCTATTACTTAGCGACCTTAGTAAAACTACGCGTTAACAAAGTTGAAGAGTATTGGGAAGTTTATTAATCACGTAAAGAACATTCTGACCAGGCCAGAAGAGGCCCTAACACAACCCAAAGACATCTCTCTCCAATAGAGGCATCACATAAGGGAAGAGAGGAGTTACACAACCTCGATAACAATCAGTCATAGATCTGTACACATCTGCACTGTATTTCGCAAGGTCTTACTACTAAAGAAAACTAACATCTGGAAATCGTTTATTATTCATTTGTTCCAAGCAGGCATGCTTTTTCTTGTAATTGGGCAATACGCCACTTTTAAAAGTAGCAAATTAAAGCGAAGACAACTGTGGGCGTAACATTTGTAAATAGTGCTCTGGAAAATAGATATGACCTTGATAATTCAAAAGGCCAAAGCCAATACATTGGTGTCTGGTAGTTGCCTTGGCGACGTAAACAAGGGGAGCTGAAATAAAATGTATGCCTTATGAATGGTTGCGGGAGTACTGTGACATTTCGTCGTAAAGGGTATGTGAGTCTGCTCTGGATGTATATTTTGGTATTTTTAGACATATTTTACCCTCGACCCGAGGGTCTTTATTTGCATATCACTTTCGATATAGTCACTGAGAGTGTTTAAAAAACATTTTAACGAAATATTAATGTAATAAATACGTCCTACGCGTCATGCATACTAACCAATGACATACATTCTGCCAAGTCACTGGTTTTCCTGGCTAGCTCAGGCAACCCATTTCATGCCCTCATAGCACTAGGGAAGAAGAAATATTTGTACACATTTGTCTTAGCATATGGGATGAGGGATATGCCTTTATCTTCCTGTCTTTCAGAGTATTTTATTAAATTTTGTTTTTGTATTTGAAGATTATGGTTCAGTGTTTTATTTATGATTGCTACCTTACTTTTAAATAATAATAATTTTTATTAATATTATTCTTACTATTATTATTAATATGCCATTACATAAAAGAGCAAACAATAGATAGTTTATCTTTCTAAAATATATTTAAAATAAAAGTTAATTGAGTTTTTCATGTCTCTATGCAGTTGTGGCACTTATAGCCCTTTTTATATTCATTTGTTCAGTAATAAGCATTTTAGTTTTTTTGTCACACATGCTAGTTTTAGCTGATAATAAAATTTTCCATTTCGACTTTTATTGTTATTGTTATTATTATTATTTTTTTTTGCCAATATTTTTTTTTCCATTCGGGTGTCACCCGATGCGGACCGCACTCCCTGCACCCCCACTACATAGTTACGCCACTGATTATTCTTGCACTCCTTTTACCATCGTATATCTCCAAACGATTACTTATTGTTGACATATTAAACAAAAGCTTCATGTTCAAGCTTTTAATTTTATCCTACAAGTTCTATAAGATGTAAGGAGACTTTTTTGTCTTCATTGTCTTCTTGAATTTGAAAAACAAAAATAATTCTGCCATTGAAAATGTATCTCCACTATGTGCATATTGAAAAGATATTTTTACTAGTCTATTGTAGCTGCTTTTTTGTTTAAACGATTGGTCTGAACTAACAGGAATAATTAAATGTATACAAAGTTACATGCATCAATTGTTTACTATTGTACTGAATCTCATGAAGAGTTTCAGACTAACTTTCATTGATTCACACTGGGTCAGTCTGATAGACCCGATTCTATACAAACAATATCAGTAGAAAAAAAATAATACAAAAAAGGCTATCAAGTTTATTCTTCTGTTGTTTTTATATATTTGTGTCTCGTCGTTTATATGTTTGTGTTATATATCTATCTTTTGCAATGAGATTGTGTAATGTTATTCTAAGCTATGTTAGACAACGACATGCTTAATTTAAAAGTGTGAAACGTAATTTTTGAGTCTCCTAGTGAAAATTATCGGATGCGTGGTCGAGAGACTAAGTACGTTTGAACTCGAAGAGGCTCGAGGTTCGACACTCATTTCAAGCAGAGCTGTGTTTACTGAGCACCTAAAGGCAGCATGTAAGACCTTCTCCCAGACCCTGCTCCTCCCTCAAACCCACAAGTGAGATAGGACCAAAGCTCTCAAAGCATGCTATAGGCATGAAAGAATTGCTATATGATAGCTAGTATTTATATAATTGTTCAAAGGTCTAATTAAACAATTGCCGCAGATCAAACTTTAGTTATCTGTAGTCACCTGAGATTAAATAATAATAAAAATAATAATAATAATAATGATAATAACAATTTGATCGGTGAGGACACTCCTTACTATAAATACTCGCAACAAGAGGTTCTCGATTCTAATGAACATCTGCTGTACTGGGATAGGCCTATTCTGACCGACAAAACTGTAGATTTCAATCACCATGATTTGCTGCTCATCGATAAAAAAGAAAAATCCGCTATCATTTTTGAAACTATCTCATAATTAAAAATAGAATTGAGCTGAAAAAACAACGAAAATATGGGAACCTTGGCTTGGAGATTAAGCGTTAATGGAAATGATCCAAAATAAAATATACCCCATTGTTCTTTCAATAGAGGGGATAATAACAACCGACCTCACAGATACCTTCAAGGCTCTTAATATTCCTAGGAACATCCTCGTTGCCTATCAGAGGGAGGTACTGCAGCAGACCTGCCACATCACCAGAAAATTTCTCAGTGCAAACTGATAAAGGGACTTCGCCAGAGAATAAATACTCGTTATTTTCTAGCATAATAATAATAATACAAGTAAAATAACGACAGGGAAAAAAAACTAATTAAAAAATAACAATAATACGCTTTCTGATAAGGAATGTTACTTTAACGAGTGTTATTAATATAACTAATCGAACCTATATTTTATTATTATAAAGCCCTAATACAATAACAAAAATTTCTTTACATTTCTGTGAAATTTCACTTCTCGAGAGGCGATGTTTTGTCTTTTAAACTTCTTGTTTGACTAACGAAGCTGCGGTGGTAGCTGTAATGACCAGGAGCCCTTGCACTTTCACACTTCTTTCTACTATTGTTGTGTATGGCATCTGTTATCCGGGACCCTATCTTTATACTCTCTTGCCACGTGGATCTATACAATGTCATTTTTTCCCAGGTGCGAAAAGCTTTTGATCTAAAACTAATTAATTTAAATGGTTGTGAAATTTCAACACTGAACAAAAAAAAAAAGTCAACCAAAGAAAAGAGTCACCCAAAGCAAATGGTCATTCACAACATAAATGAATGATATCCTGATAAAGACAGGAAAGATTTGAGAAATTTGATTACTCCAATTGTCACAGCAAACCTACGACATACTGTCACAGCACCCTTACGACGAAATGTCACAGCACCCCTACGAGGAACTGTCACAGCAACCCTAGGACAAACTCTCACAGCACCCAAACGACGAACAGTTTAGCCACCCGTACTACTATTGATAATTATAAATATTAAAGTCAGCTCCCCTTGTCTACGTCGCTAAGGCAACAACCAGACAATCACACCATTGGCTGTGGCCTTTTAAATTAATAAGGTTATGTCTGTTTATAAGCGGACTGTTCTTCTTCTTGGAGCTTTATTGCTTCTGAGCTGTGAGCTCCTTTGCAGACTGTGCTAAGGAAAAAAGTGTGAAGAACTTTAAAAAAATGTTACGCCTACAGTTGTCTTAACTTAACTGCTAGTTTTATAAGGAACAGTTTTTAATCTCTTATAAAGTGAATTGTATCATTACAAACTATAAAGTTTTTTTTCTCATTTTGTATCATAATGACACTTATCTTAAGAGATAAAATATGAATCCAATATTGTTTCTTGTCACATTTCTATCAGGTAAGCTTTACATTTTTAAGTTGTTAACAACTAAAGTAAACACATATTACATATTTAAAAAAAATACAATATTAGGCCATCTTATGATTAGGCCTTAATCTTGCATGACCGCCTGCCCCATTGTTGCTTAAACCATATAACATGCATAAAGCAAATAGTTTGTTGTTTTAAAACGGGTGTCTCAAAATATGCTGTGCAGTAAAAAATCCCTAATGGTAAGTATTTGTTTCTATTGGTAGACGCTATCTGTAATAAAATAACACCAACAGAACAAACAATTTTTTGGCTTTTTTCAACAAGATTAATTACAAAAGTAAAAGAAAAGCATAAAAAATACTTTAAAAAATAAAAGCTTATATTAAATATAATTGTATCAATACGTTTGGATTATTATTGAAATTTTACGGAGGATCAACCTAGCCTTGTAATTATGTGCGATAGAAATAGTTTTACTTGTTGTTTTTGATTAGATTTTATCATTTCGAATGTGCTATGATCCTATCACTTGCCTAAGACCAGTTGTGAAAGGAGAAGGAAGGAAGGGAGGTATCTTTGTGAATAATTGCATGATTTTTTTTTAAATCCATAAACAAAATGTTTACTTCAGGTCAAGATTTCTCAAGGAGACTAATTTAACGTATACAACTGTCAAGTACGATTTCTTTCTCTTTTGCAATACACCAAACAAAATAATTAATTACCAAAATTTAAGCAACTAATTGATTTTGTTTAAAATTGATTCTGATACTGTCAGGTAAAAGAAATAAATGTGCAAAATTTCAAGTTAATACGAGATTGGGTGTGGGAGAAATAACATGAACACCTTATAGACAGACAGTGTGAGTTATTAAAACTTTCTGAAAACAAACGCGCAAAAAACAATCTGGATGTTTGCGCGAGTAATATCAAAAAGAAAATATTTTGTACAGCAAACTTTCAGACACCTGGTATATTAAAACAAAGGAATGGAGAAAGACGGTTGACAAGTTAAGCGTGGTGCTCCAGAAGTAGCAACAGACTACTGGGTAGGTGAAGGTTTATAAAGTATATTAACTATGAGCATAAAGATTGGATGCCTGGTGCGAAATGCGCACGGGACTGTCATTCCGTGGTCTCGATGTTCCCATTTTCATGCCCTGCCCGATGCAATCCCGCGTCGTCCTGCGGGAGGTTTGGACTATGATGTAAATTATCTTCAAATTTGAAGAAACATCCAAAAAATGAAAAAAAAAAGACTAACAAACTATATAGTAAGTAGTGTAAATAGACAAGATTTTAAATGAGGAACTGTGGCCTAGAATCTAGAACAAAGCAGCAGCCAAATTAAGTAAGCTTGAAACTAAGACCGCTTGGTTCGAAAGTCTAGCGCTTATCACTCATCTATCACGCCGTTATACTTGCAGTTCTTACTAATGATTGCGTAATTATTTTTTAAAACTCATTCGTCACGTGATGAAATCTATTGCTACGTTTTCCAATTTAATTTTGTTTGATAACAGGAGTTCAAATAACATAACCTTCACCTATCTCTTAGTCTTCCAGGCCGTTGGGGCACCACACATGATATGTCTACCGTCTTTCTTCATTCGCCTGTCTTTTGCCTTGAATAAAGCCTCTTTCAAAGGCAGGCCTGTCCATTTTTCTTTTTTTTCTTCCCATTCTCTGTTTGCCTCTTCTTGTTTATCCTGGTACTGTTTCTTGAAGGAAGGTCTTTGAAAGCCCCGTATACTTTGTAACATGGACATAGAGGTGTAGTTCCCTTTTTTTTTACATAGTTAACAGGTCGTCGTGGGGTCCAATCGCTGTAGTAATCTTGTATCTAGTCTCTTCGTTTATGATAAGGTTTTTGAACATGACACTATCTCTAAGAAAAAAACAACTCAAAATCAAATAATAATTTGTATAATTGTGTTTAAAACTTTTTTTTATACTTTTAGTAACACTGTGCCATGCAGCATTGACAACTACAAAATTTCAGTTTCAAGGCGACTTGTATTTGACAATCCAGCCAATCGACAAGAACTTTTCCACTCAGACATCAACTCTCTGCGCCATGAAATGTGCACAAGAGACAACGTGCCAGGCTTACCAGTACGATACTGAGAAAAAAGTCTGTGTACTGGGTAATACATTTAGAAAATACTATGGATAGTTAATGAATATGTTTTTCTTGGAATCTAAATTCTGATATTTATAGAGGGTAAAAGGTAAAACTAGCTTACATAGACCCTGCGATAACTGGGGGCAGATGATGTAAAGGTTATATTTTTCAGTATCCGAAAGTTGACTAGGGTGCCTTGCGAGTGTCCATGAAAACATGTTTTTGACATCAACAGACTATTTCACTTTAATTTATAGATTCTTTTTATTCTATTCCTTAAAACGGTAGTCATCAGTTTCTGAGTTAACATAACTACCATGGTTCTGATTCTAAAATAGCAAATACATGCTTAACACAACCAAAGCATTAATAAAAGCGTTGTCTTTTTTAATTTTGTGGGAGCAATGGCATAAAGCTACCGATCCGGAGGTCCTGAGGTTCGAATCTGTGTGAAGTGTCTGATATTGCATTTCGGGATTTTTAGGGTTCCCCTGAGAACAACCAACTCTAACGGTTTCATTTCGGGTAAAGCAACGGCGGTTGGTTGTCGTGTTAGCCACATGCCACAGCGCTTGTTAACAGTGGCAAAGATACGGATGACGTTGACATCATCAGCTCTATAGATCGCAAGGTCTAAAAGAGGAAACTTTACGTTTTACTTTTATTTTTAAAAAACTTTGTTTTACTATTTTTTATGTCTTCTTTTTCCTATTTTTTTAAGGCTCAACGGTGTTGTCATCAACAGTTCAACGATTCTCTAGTCAGAAACTGTATTGGGCTGGACAGTCTTCCGAACCAATATGCAATAGGGATTTCTATTCGATTTGGACTGTACAGGGAGTAGATAACGAAATTACCATTTGTTTACTTTTCGTCTCATATCCCTTTTATCAATATGAAGCTGTCTATGGTTGTAAAGGTACTACTATCTAGTATCTACTAACAATAATAACACCAACAATGCACTTTCACTGTATCATGGTTGCGTTAACTATCAAGACAAGATTTTAGTGGACCATAAATAACTACTTAAATAGGGGACACGGCGGTTGTATGGTAAAGAACTTGGCTTTAAAACCTGGGGTGCTGGACTGGACACTCGATAAAGACTGGGATTTTAATTTTCGGGAATTTTTAGGGCGCCCCAGAGTCCACCCAACTCTAATGGGTACCTGAATACAGATGGAGACATAAAGGCGTTTGGTCTTTAACATCATCGGACCAATAGATCGAAAGGTTTGATAGGGAAACTTTACTGAACTACTTAATTAGAAGATATTCTCTTCATTACATTTTCTACACTTTTTTTTTGGGATCAAGTTGAATTTTATGTACACATATCTATTGTTAAGTTCAACTTCAACTTCAGCTATCCGTGAAAATAAAAATAACTTTAATATCCAATAAAGCACATAATGAAAAGCAAACTCTCAGGAAATATTAATTCACAAACACCAGTCCAGGAAGCAACCGTCCAACTTTCATGGACCGGGAACAAGACCTCATTGACTCACTCACTCTCTGGTACATTCAAGGATGACTTAACCATTCAGTTCACATCACGTGCAAGACTATTCACATTCATAACCTAGGAGTACCAAAATTAATGAATATAAATATTATTCATATTGCAGAAAGAAAGTTAAGTCCTGTCATCTTAAGATATATGGAAGTAATTAGCAAATCTGTCCATTGGACGTGCATATTTTTTTTGTTTGTGTTAAAAAAAGTTTTATTATTCACAGTGGCGTCACTAGAGGTGGTGCGGTTTCGACTTAACATATTTTTATTTTTTTTAAAAATTATTTCAAAATGCTATACTATACTTAATATATCAAGTAAAATGTGTAACCCTATTTTCAGATGTATACCAGCTGCATGTATGTATATAATTACTGCTTTGATTTTTTAAAATGTTTTAATTGAATCTAATTTGTCTCTAGCACCTTAATATCAGGACGCCAACCAATAGTTCCTTTTTTAACAAACGACGACTTCTTCCGGCATAAGTATTATTGCATTCTTGCCATTAATGTAAATTTAGTAGAATCGGAAAGTAAAAAAGAGGTCATTAAGATTTCTGAAGATTATAATGTAATGTTATTTCTCTGTAAATGAAGCTCTAGCCAAGATAAAGGAAATGTTACAATGTGTCAGTCAAATATTTTACTTTACTATTTTAGGGGATTTTTCTAATTTTGATGCTTCCATTGCCTCCTAATGGGAACGATTTTGTCACTAAGCAGCAACAGAACTGTAATCTTTTGTTGTCGACTATTTTTGACTAATTGTATATTAAATATTAAAGACGAAAAGAATTCTTATGAATGAAAAAAAAAGGTTTTTGGGATCAACATAATATCCTAAAATGTCTAGAAAAGGTTGACCTTGAATCTATATGTGGAGCTCAAAGATATAAAAATGCAGCTTAAATGTATGGAACCATTGAGGAGTATATGAAATTTATTAACAACCATACAGAATAGCTATTTAATAAATGTATATAATGTTCACTAAATCTATGTGGTCAACATTCATTTTCAGAAAATTGCTTTTTGCCTAGCGTTTTTAGGATACGAATGAAATACTTTTTTTTCGTTGTGAAATTATTGCCATTAGAGGCGTAGCTTAAGGTCTTTTTTTTGACCTATCTTTACTTTTTTGTGATGGGGAGATCTACTAGAAGGCCTAAGATACACAAGCGTATAGAATATACTTTAGAATATTGTCAAAGTGGTGATTAATTAAACCTAAAAAAAGCATTGTGATTCAGTAGAAAAAAAAGAAGAAAATGTCATGCGAGCGATCACAAGATGCTGAACTCATTATTAAAGAAGAGAAAAACATGTTCATTCTTATGTGCATTGATCTTTTTTTAACTCTGAGCTTCAACTCCTACCGGAAGCAATCACTATTGTAGCAGATTAATTTGGAGCAATTAAACCGAACAATTCTTTAGTTCAACACCAAACGAAGTATTGTAGACGTCAGTTTAAAAAAATTGGAATATATGTTGATTATTCAGAAGGCCAAAGTCAAACAGAAACGAAGGGTCTAAAGGCAACAAAAGATATTCTTGATTCATAAGCCACTCACACCATAAAATATATCTCTAAATCATTTAACATAGCGTCCAACCGTTTCGTACCATCTGCATTTCAATGGCATCATGTGAAAAGGGAATTTTAAAATTAAAATTAAGAAATTTTTGAGACAAAGAAACAAACGACACTTTCACAAAGGGGAGTTTTATTTAAAATGAAATCGTTAAAGACATTAACCTGATCAACTTAATGATACATTTTCAAGTTTTGTTCGAAATCCAGAAAGAAACCAAGTGTAATATACTTATGGTTGCGTTGTTGTAAAATTGAACTATAGATTAATGGCAATGGCTTCGATTTTTAAGATTCAGGATGCGTTCAGAGTTTCACATGACTACACAACCTAAAAAAACTTTAGATAAATTATAATCGACAACTGAATTTTAAAATTTAATAGGCAATCATTTTATTATTATTGAGCAATCAAATAACTTAGGTAATTATAAACTTTATATACTACAGCGCAACAAAGAAACTGATTTTTTTAAAGGGGGTTGACACTCTGAGCTGACCGCACCGGGCGACACCCACTCTTGTGACGCCACTGATTATGCATGTTGTATAAAAAACTTAAGTGTAAAAAATGGCGTTGCTTGTTTTTTTATGTAATTAATAATTATAATAAATTATATATAATAATTATAAACTAATGAAATATGAGATCTGAAAAAAATTATCACAATTAACTCAGTAAAATTTATTTGTTAAAATGTATTTTTTAAAGAAACTTCTTGTATTTTTGTTGCTAGGTTTTAATGGCACTTTGGTCAGTGTAGACACACGTCATAAAGTCGAAATCTTGAATTTGTATGAGGTTGAAATTTGGGTAGGATTGGAGTATGACACCGTTACTCAGAAACATTATTGGTCTTATGATGGTAGCCCTCTGGACGATACTTGGAAAGCTAACATCTTTGGTAATACTTAAGTCTTTATTTCCGTGATTTAAAAACTTCAATTCCTAAAAATAAATTTATTTTTAATTTTTAGTCAATTAAAAAATAGAATATTACATATAAGTCACGCCCAAGGTAAAATGTCAAACATTCTGATGAAATGAATTAAGACGCGAAATAAAAACGCAACTTGTGAACCTTATGACTAAAACGTACAACTTTGAGGCTATTTGAACACTAGCTGATTTTTTGTTTACTCACAACATCTAAAGAATAGCCGTTTTATCGGCATCTTGGACTTTGAAGTAGAAAAGTGAAACGAGTGTTTTACAGAGCAAGCTGTAATGTATGCTCTAATGTCTGAGTGTTATTGTATAGTGTTTCTCAAATTGTGATCCGCTGACCCAAGAGGTTTTATAAACAAGCTTAAGGGGTCCGCAGAAAAATTACAAGTGAAAAGAATCAATCGTTATAGTGGGTCTAAACAATGAAATACGACGTCAACAATTGTGGGCAATATAGACCAATAGCTTATTATCACGTCGTACAGACCTGTGACGTGGCAACGAGCTATTGGTCTCCACTGCCAACAGGTTACGACGTTGCAGGTCAGTGTTCAGGTCTTTGACGACTGGTCTTGCTTTGATTCGATAAAATACGTTATAAATATTATTGAGATTTTTTTTCTATGGTATATTTGATGTACAAAAAAATAAGTTTTGATAAAAGAGAGAGAGAGACAGAGACAGACAGACAGAGAAGGACAGCGAGAGAAAGAGCAATGTGAGGAAAAGTTTTGATAAAAGAGAGATGGAGAGAGACAGAGAGAGACAGAGAGATAGAAATGTGAGGAAAAAATCTTACATTAGCATTAATTATTTTGAAAGTGATTTATAATTCAATGTATTCGTACCTACTTATGTACAATGTAACTTCGTATCTTTTTTTGTCTTGTTAGGAGAACCGTATAAACCTGACTACTGCGCGACATTCTACATGTCAAAGATCTACTTTAAATCTTGCGGCTTGACATTACCCAGCATGTGTGAACCTGCTAAGATGTGACTGTCTAGAGTGCATACCTTATGTAGTTATATTCGAACGTCATTTCCCTTTTACTTATTAATATCAACTACTCAGTTAAGTGGTCAATTTCAATGGTCACCGACTAATTAGGAATGAGCATTTTGTTTACACCATTTTATGGTATAATGCCTGTCACATTTATTAATTTGTTTTTAAACATAATACTAAAACAAAGTTTTAGATTGTATGAATACAGATTCAGTAAATGTTGAAATCTTTGTAATATTGAGCGTTTATTATAATGTTGTCTTGTGATTTTCCACTTTCCTCCATCCAATAATATTATAAGAAAAAAAAAATTACAATTATAAAATTTAAAACCTTAATGCTATTTGTGCTAATGATTTTCTTAACACTGAAAATGTCTGTTTGTAATTTTATACACTCATGGTTTGTCTAAGTGTATTATTACACGCAATATTCAAAGCTATTCTGAGTGTTACTTCTATATCTTTTCTTATTTTATCTTTTTTAATACTGGACAAATATAATATATATCATCTAGAATCAATAGGTAGATAAAATTTTATGTATTTACTTAGTGCAGGGAAGGCCATTCTATGGAGTATGCGTCAAAAGTGGCACATTGCACTATTACAAGTGGCTCAAAAAAAATAAAAATAAACGATTTCCAAAAAAAGTTGAACATTTTAAAATTTATTCCCTATTTCGACGCCCAAATTGACCAAAATTTTATAAAAATAATCAGACATAAAAAAAACAAGATTACAAAGAGAAGCGGCCCACGTGGGAGTTGGATCCCTGTCGTATCCGCCTATTTGCAAGTGAATATTCAAGACGTCATTTACTTTTAATGGAGAAAAGAAAAAATGTTTCAAAGATTTTTTTGCTTTTGTAAAAAAATATTATTAAGGCAATAAATTATCTTCTGACAGCTTAGGGGTGCAGATTTATTTATTATGTAAACAGAAGTATCACATTAAGAAATGAATTGGATACAAACAGCTTAGTACAAAATTACCCGATAACAAAGGCCTACTATTCCTAATCATAACATTGGCCTAGGTCTAGTAATTTTAAGAGTAAAAGTGTAAAGTCATACGAATTCTAGTTTAGATCTAGTAGACTATATATCAAGATTTTAGATATAGATCTAGACAAAGATCTAGACTTAGACCTAGATCTAGTTTGTTATTGTATGACAAATGACAATGGAGATATTAATTTTTATTAGCGAGGGGAAAGTCTTGCCAAGTCATTTCTAGCTAGCTCACTACCTAAAGTAGGTCAAGATTTTTTTTTTCGTGTTGTCAATTCATCTAATTTTGTAAGAAGAACAAATCTTTTTTAGTTTCTCTTTATTACACGTAACATGTCACTAATTTTGAATGAAAGGATAATGTTAATAATTATTACTTTGAAAAAAATAAAAGTGTACGATAAATAAATATATGGAGATGTTATGGCTGAGGGTAAAGCACTTGAAACCGGAAGTCCCATGTTTGAATCCTGGTGAAGACTCTAGGTGGACCACTTCGGAGGCCGATTTTGAGTTTATGTTTTCACACAAACTGTCTTTGTAACCTTGCTTGTTTAAAGTTTGATTCTATCGCTCATTTACTTCACTAAATATTTTAAGCATTAAAATGTAAATATTACTTACACTTTTATATAATTCTAAACATAAAGCAAGAACATCAACCTAATGGAATCAGAACGGAGAACGACAGTATTGTAATCACAAAATCAAAGAGCTCTGAGCCGAGACTTTCTCTAATCCAAGCATTCCTAAGCTATTTAGTGACGGGTGAAACTTCTTAAAAGACAATGTTGTCCAAATGAGGTGGGTTTGGGCAAACAACTGTTTTCGCATGCCTAGAGAGCGAGGAAGGTGCGGGTAGGAGCAGGAGGAAGGTTAGAGAGTTGCCGTGCGTGCGCGCGTGTTGTCCCGCATGGTTTTGGACGTAGAGAATTATATATAGAAAGAAGACTACTCGTTCTACCCACCTTTTTTTTTTTTACTGAGACGCACTCTCTGTCGCCGCGAAAGTTACTTGGGGTAACTCTAGTCCAATTTCTAGAAATAAAAGAGTT
Source organism: Biomphalaria pfeifferi (assembly GCA_030265305.1). Classification (NCBI taxonomy): domain Eukaryota; kingdom Metazoa; phylum Mollusca; class Gastropoda; family Planorbidae; genus Biomphalaria; species Biomphalaria pfeifferi. The sequence goes on from JASAOG010000139.1 coordinate 1,036,439, forward strand.
ATCTTTCCATAATTTTTTATCGAGGGTCAGAGAGTCGGCGTGCTTGCGTGTCCCGCATTGTTGGGCAACGCAGAGAATTATATATACAGATAGGTCAGTTTTATTTTACTTTCGAGTCAACACAGATTTTTGGCATCAAAAGACATTTTTTTATTCATAGATTCTTTTTATTGTGTACTTTAAAACGTTGGTCATCTGTTTGTGTCTTAACATAACTACCGTGGTTCTGATTGTAACATAGCAAATACATATATATTTATCTTATACCTACCCTCCTCCCTAATGATTAAGCTCCAGTATATCTCATGCTTAACACCCCAAAGGTTTTAAAACATATTTTCTACTTTTAGTGCTTTTAAAAAAAAGCGTTATTAGCGGCCCCCGAAAGGGGAAAAGACGCTATTAGTTTTGTGTGGATTGTCTGTCCGTTCTCCCTGTCGGTCCGTCCCATAAAGATCTCATAAACTAGAAAAGATAGTAAAAATCCGACATCATGATATTTTAGACCAGGGGTGGGTAAATTACGATCTGCGGGCCACATGCGACCCGTCGAAGTGTTCTATGCGACCCGCGGACACCTACAGAAACAAAGTGTGCCCACAATATATACATATCAAAAATAAAATTGCAAATATATTTAAAATAATATCCTTATAAATTATTCAAACTTTCTCATTATAAAAAGTTTCAAGTAAACAAAAATCATTCTTATTGGCAACACTTCAATACACGCAGTGAAAATCACAATCTCAGGCCAGTTATTTATTCAAGGCTATGAAGAAATGCGTTGAGTGTTGGGTATGGTTGGAACAAGATGACAAGTATAACAACTATTTGAAAGAATATAGCAAACCATAGACTCTAATCAGGAAAGTTTGCACAAAATTATTTTGAGCCTACTTCATGTAGTTCAAAGACATATCAGCGCTAGGAATCTAATCAACAGGCCGAAGATTTAGAAACAAAATATTCCGATGTATCCTCTGGCTTAGCATGGGCAAGGTAACGAAAGAGAATATAAAATTTCAAGTAATAAATGTTTATGTTCATTGAAGGACATTGACTTTGACTTTGTTATTAATATTTCTAATGTGATTTCATGTTTTTTTTTTCATGATTACTGTTGCAATGGGTAGTTTGCATATGAAATATAAGTGCATGTGAAATCTTTTCAAACAAAGCATTTCAATTTCCCCAGGCAAGCAAGTGAAAACAGGCTTTGCCCTTTTCCTTTGCTGAAAGGGGAAACTATTTCTAGTGAAATGGTTAAAAGTACAAGACTTTTTTGGATACCTTAAAAACAGCTTTCAATATCATTAGCTCACCATTTAACGCATAATCTGATTCAGCTCTTAAAGACATACCTCCAAGCAAAGTATGACCTGAAAGAGATGTTCCAGTCAGTACTTCCGCTGGAGTTTTATGGGTGCCAGAAGCTGCATTTCCATCTAACTCTCCCAGTGGCGCTACAGCCCATGGAGGGCTCTAGCTTGCTTTAACGCATCCCTCCATTCAGATCTCTCCTGGGCCTTTCGTTTCCACGCTCTAAACCCAAGCTGTTGCAGATCTGACTCCACTTCATCCATCCATTGCATTCGGAGTCTGCCTTTGGGTCGCCTGCCTTTTGATTTTTGCCTGTATACAATTTTCGCTCCTCTGTTGTCTGAAATTCTTTCAAGGTGACCTGCTCAACGTAGTCTGTTCTTTTTGTATTTCTGTCACTATCGGCGGGTCTTCATACAATTGATAGTTAGTTGCCCTTAACCATGTTTCATCTTGTATAGCACCATAGATTTTCCAAAGAATGTTTCGTTCCAAGGTATTTAGTAGATTTTCGGTTGTCTTTGTCAGTGTCCAGGTTTGCATACATTCTTGCTGGACTTATTATGTTTTGGTTTTCCTTGATATTGTTTTGCTCTTATAAAAATAATTGTTGCTAAACTTTCAAATTATTTGGATACACATACACATGTGAACAAGTATTTTTTGTGGAAACAAAACAAGTGTAATCACAAGTCGATGCTGACTGAAATGTGACAGACACAAGGATAATAACTAGTAAGCTAGTTCGACAGTTCTAGAACATTACGAACGATTATTAATAGTTAAATACTTCGCATTGGTACAGCTGTTCATTCGTGGTGAAATGTTGTGATGTAAAAAGACAATACCAATACTTTTTTAAAATCGTAAAATCGGTTTCAGGAATTGCTAACTTGTAATTTCTCAATTGTGAGTATAAAAAAGAAAAGAAAAGTGAATGTATAATACAGTATAATTATGAATTAAAAGACATTATACACAGTTAGCTATCGTATTGTTCTAAGTTGTAAGTAAACACACATATGCGGCCACCATTTCCTATTTTTTTAATGCGGCCGTCCATACACAAAGGTTGCCCACCCCTGTTTTAGACCATTCAAAGTTCTGATGCAACGGTTACTTTTTTCTTTCTGAAAGCGAAAAATCTAATTTTTGAAATCAATTATACAAGCAGTTCTTTCATTCCCTATTAATAGTAACAAACACTGGAGTCTACTTAGTAAGGGTAATAACAACTTACCATATCTTTAACACATTTTGCAAACGGTTGTAGAGTTTTGTCAAAAAACATTTTTTTTTACAAAATGTATTGGTAAGTTAAATACGTTCTATCTATTGACATAAATAAATATAGACTGGTCGAAGGAAGTAACTTCATGTAACTTGAAAACATGTATATCTATTGTATTCGGATTTCCAAATTATGAAAAATTTCATGATCTTCATTCTTAGAGATTTAAAAAAACACTAGTGAAAATAATGTAATACATATATAGGTTATGGCTGAAATAGATATGAATACTTAACTTTTATACTGCTGTAGAATAAAGTACACAAAATTGCAAGTCACAAATTTTCGTTTCATAAAACTCTTTAATCTGCCAGTCTATATTTATTTATGTCTATGGTTCTATCATACTAACTAATACATTTACACAAAAAAAAAAAAAAAATGTTTACTTTATTTTAAAAATAAAAAAAAAAATCTATTTAGTATGCATATAAGTTGGACATAACTTAAAACAACAAAACAACAATTAATAAGTACATGGAACACTAACCTTTAGAACATTTACATACAAAAACTGCATAAACTGGATCAATCTTTGCGAGTAACTCTACTAGATTTAGGAAATTTTCATTACTTGGCTCTTCAAGTCTTTCAATGGTTCCTCTGAAAGCTAAATTGCTAGAAATTGTACAATCGCAACTAGTCTTGAAAAACCTGATTCCAACGTTTAGTCTCAGAGTAAAGCATCTCCTGAATAAATATCTCAATGCTGGTTGTTGTTTTTTAGCGGCCCCCGAAAGGGGAAAAGACGCTATACGTATACTAGAAATATCTAGATTCTATATCTAGAAAGTCTAGATCTACTTATTAACTTACGCTTTATACATAATAATTATAAAAAAAAAACATTCTTCAATAGCAATCTACAACAAGACAAATGCCCCGACCCCACAGAAAAACTGGTTTAAAATAAAGTCTATTCATTTCATACTTTAACTAAATATATGTAGGCCTACAAGCAAATGTTTTAATTTGAACAAATGGATTTAGGTTGATTAGCTAATTTGATAGCTCCATTCATACTATTTTTACATTTACGCATTCCGCATTCGCTTTACTTATAACATTATTATTTAGTTTAATTGTTTACAAAACACTCTCAGTGACTACATCGACAGCGATACGCAAATTAAGACCCGCGGGCCGCGGGTAACATATGGCTAGTGTTGTATAAACGAGACATTGCCTTTTGTTTTTTAAAAAAGTAGTTATACAATTCCTCTATTCAAGTCACTCCTTTATGTTACCTTGATGGATGGGTAGACAGCTGATCTTAAAAAACGGTTCTAACAATTGTTCTAGAAATAAATTTTACAGTTGATGTATACAGCTGAGAAAAGAATTACTAGCTCGTTGGCCGCAAGGGAAAATTCTAGTTTGACCGATATAATTTTTAAACAGTAAAAAATAAATAAATGTAAAAATTTGGCTGCAGACTATATCTAGATCTAGAGCCAACATGGCCGTATTACCGTAAATGTGATAACTGAGTAAATTTAAAGTGGCTTCAATTTTATTGAAGTTTATAAGCGTTCCTTATATTTTTACGTAAATCTAATATAGATTACATCTAGATTCTAGATCTAGAAGTAGCTCTAGACAAGATCTTAAGGGTTCTAGATCAGAAATTTAGGTCTATTGTTAGATCTAGATGCCCATATAATGAACCAATAAATAATCGAACAAATATACCTTCCTCGCTGACCGAATCATAAAATGCATATTATTTGTCACGAGGTCGATACTTTTACCAAATATGTAATATTATGTTCATAGACCTATATAAATTATAGACTGGAAAACGGAAACAAATTGTTATCCGATAATGATCAGATCATAAACCTATATATATAGATTATTATGTACGTAACTCTTTTTCAAGCTATAAGAGAAGTCGCCCGTATCTAGGAAAATCGATCTTTTCTGTCTTAGAAAATTAATGATTTTTAGTTTTCAAAGTTTAGAAATAACGCAATGCCATTTTGCAGATTTAATGGAATGGGCTATTTATCACTATATATTCACGCAAATATATGTTATAAAGTCATTTGCTGTTAGTTTCCTTTGAGATAATGTTTCGAAAATCCTAGATAGAAATAATTCAGTCTGTTGATTTTTATCATCTTATGTATAATTAAATTAATTGATTACCTAGATATTTTTAGATTCTAGATGAAACTGCAAAATAATGAGACGAGAGTGCTGTTTTTTTTCGATGTTCAATTAACGGATCTAGATCTACATATTAAATTATATGTTACATTGGTTAGGGTTGAAAAAAAAAATTAACTTTTCATTACTACTTTACAAAACAACGCATTGTTTAAGATTTTTAAAAAATTTCTCACGATATTTTTTGTAGTGTTAAAAAATCTCCATGTCCAGTTTAGATATCAGTGCTAATGCTAGGGCACTGAAACCTATGTGAACACAGTGGGCCCCACACTTTCATAGGTCTTCTAAGTCTTTAAAGTGCCTTAATTATATTAAAAAAAGTATTGAATATGACATTTGATAGACTTCCAATGATATATTTTCACAAAACAGTCATCAACGATTGTAAATATTAATTAGATATAGAAATGAATGAGAAAGCAATGACTATAAAATGTTTATTACAACATTCTATTCTTTCGATCATAAAACAAAGATATAAATCAATTGTACTCTTGACCAACCCAGAAATCAGCTTGATCTCCTCACTGGCATAGGGGTAACGAATAAAATGTAAAAGTTTTCTAAAAGAAACAGCTGGACAAAGGTAACAATGGTTCCAGAATATTTGCAACTAGAAACATCTATCACAGAATACAAGATCATGCGGCGAAACATTAACCTAAATAGACCCCAGCAAATATTAACTTCGTCTGCTTTTAAGTAGACAAAATAGATGCATTTTATCTGGTTCTGCCTAGCCACGTGAAAACAAAATGACATAAATGATTTTTTGCTGCCGAGATTTCCATTTTGGTGAATCTCATTGTTTACGTCAGTTATTGAATAACTTGTGGTGTCAGAAGTGGCACATGGTAATATCGTCATGAGAGCAAGTACCTTTAAAGTGGACGCCATTATACATACAGCTTAATCCCTTTACAAACACAGTGCAGAAATGTTATACACGACTAATGACAAAACGTATAATATTGTTAATCTCAAGTTTGTTATTTGTATAAAAGTATCGTTTATATCTTACATTGTTCCTGAACAGAATGATAATTTTTAAAATCTCTATTACTATACGAAGACCTGAGACTACTTAGAGCTAAATCGTGGATATGATGTCAATGTCATAATCAATTAAAATTCGAATTTAAAAAAATGGAAAAGAAATCTTTATCAATCAATCAAAAATGAGAAACACTATTAAGAGAGTTACAGTCTAGTGGTACAAAAACAACTCACTTCCCTTTTGTGTTTGTATTTGTCAAGTGATCTAAGTTCTCTTGTTCTTCAAACGAATGTGTCTTCAGTTGAGTTCTTCTGATTTCTACAAATTATATTTCTTCATTTCATTGTTTTCCTAAAGATTAATACATGTATTAGTTGTGTATGAGTTATGCATTTGTTAAGTGTAGAAAAGTTGCATTTTTGTTTACAAAGATTATATCAGCTCACTCTGTCTGTGTGACTGTCTTTTTGTTTGTATGTCTGTCTGTCTGTCTGTCCAAAAGTTTGTAAACGTTATTTCGGATCAAGCTAATATTTTTCACAATTATTTCTTTTACCTAACAACACAAACATAAGTTTAAAAAAAAACATTAGTTAAGTAACAATTGATAATAAATTACTTTTTTTTGTATCTTAAACAAGGAAAGAAATAGTACTTGACTGTAGCGGTGGTATAAGATGTATTACTCCCTGTTATAGATTGAGGCTTATTACAAAGCTAATTACATGACTTATCCAAACTAATTAATACACTTAATATAAACTTAGTTTTTTATTAAGGATTTTTTAATTTTGATTGTTTTTTCCCATTAGATTTAGGAATGAATGAGTAGTTAGACTAAAGACGTTTAGAACGGTGTTAATAATGTAGGTAGTTATGTTACATAGCACGGTAGTACCATGTATATATTAAAATTTATAAAAATATTTTAGAAGTGGTACATGGATAGAGAGAAATAAATAAAAAAGTTTATATCTCGCTTATCTTGACCTTAGAGAGTTGAACTATCCATACATCCATCTCCCCCTCACCACGTTCACCTATCCTTTTGTCTGTTGGACCGCTCTTTCTTTTGCCTTTGATAGATTCTCTTTCATTGAAAGGCCCTTTCATTGTTTTATATTGTCTTTTCATTACTTTCTCTGTCTGCCTCTTCTTCTATTTCATGGTACTGTTCACCGAAGGAAAGCTTTTTTGCGAGCACTCTTGACCCTGTGATATGGCATTAGGGTTTTAGTTTAAGTTTTTTGAAGCTAATGAGTAGATCATTGTAAGATCCCTCTGCTTATCTAATCTTGACTCTAATCTTTTCGTTTGTGATGTAATCTTTGTATGTGATACCTTTAATCGTTTGCAGTATGTTAATTTCATTGCGAGGATTCTCCTCTCTAGAACGTCAGACATCATTCAAGATTCCCAAACACCATTGCTGACATTTTGGCCCACAAAGGAAGGTTAATACTGTCAGGGTGGGATTTCAGATTAGCTAGGGTATGATATTATGGTCCCGAATCCCAACCTGAACAGAGTAACGCAAGAACATAAATTTAATAGCATGTAAAATACACACATTGAGTAAAAGTTATTCAACTGAACATTTAGTCAATACCAACAGTTGTTCAACGTGAACAATATTAATGACAACGTAAGTTAATATACATTATTTAACAACAAGATTGTACGTTTAACAATTTAATGAATATATGATATGATGAAGCATACATTACGAACAATTATCAATAGCAATTACAAATTACATTCAAAGGAACTACCTTAATCTCAGTGCCAAAGTCGATCAGGGCTCACAACGCCCAACCCAACGCCACGGGCAATATTCAAATACCAAGCCTACAACTCAGACTCGACTCCAGCAGAGTCCCAAGCCTTCGTTCCCAATACTGGGGAAAAAAACCCATAAGAGAAACTGAAGGGAGTTCTAGCCTCATCACACAACAGAAGCAAAACAAGTAAGCAAAAATGACATCAACAAAAGCGCGTTCCTAGAAACCAAAACTCACAATCTCTTCTGGTACACAAAGAAAAACACCAAAAGAAGATGCACATGACAAATACCACCTACTGAGCAGGCTGTGAAGATCTCTCTATCACAGCTGACATAAAGTCTAGTCTGCGTCTATCACTCTAAAACAGCTATAATAAGGTCATAGTCTGAGTCTCTCTATCCCAGCTATCATAAGGTCATAGTCCGGCTCTTTCCCCGCTAACACGATAGGTATAATTCTTTGGTGATGATAAATCAGGCATCAGTCGTTGTGAAACCAACCGAACGAATGCTTAGAGACATAAATATACATGTTACCATTTAGTATGTTAAAAAACGTTCTTCCTTTCACTTAAGCGAAAATCAACTGTCCCTTCTTTACTGTCTAAACAGCTTCATTCCAGTAATGGATAGTATGCTGTTGAGCACTACAAGCGCCTGGGCAGGGCAGAGTTACAACGCTACTACTTATCGTCTTTTTAAAGTTAATTTAAACAAGGTTACAAAGACAGTTTGTATGGAAACACAAATTCTAAATTCCCCGAAGTGGCCCACCCAGGCAGGCTTCAATATTTTCAGAAAGAACATCCGAATGAAATTATATCAAAGACAAATGAGGAATAAGAATGGAGAAATAAGGTTGACAGATCTTGTGTAGTGCCCCAACGGTCCATGACATCAAAGGATAGGTGCAAGTGAATGCAAAGTTAGATGTGAAGCTGGCCTAACTAGTTCCCCTTTCAGACCTTATGGTCTATAGGGCAGATGATGTAAAGTTCATCTGTTTTTGTGGCCTATGGTTAACGAGGGTGTCATGTAGCCAGCACAACGACCAACCGCCTTTACTTTTCCCCAACTAATGTCAGGTACCCATTAGAGCTGGGTGGACTCAGACGCGCCCAAAGTTGGGTCTTCACCAGGTGTCAAACCCGGGACCCCGTTTCGGAAGCCTAGCGCTTTACCGCTGAGCTACTGCGCCTCTCCGCGCCTAACTGAATTGTTATAATTGATGTCATTGTTTTGTGAAGGGTCAATCCCTTATTCAAATTGTTCAAGAAAATGCAGTTTACAAGATAACTGTTTTAAATTAGGTCTAACTTATAATGCATACTAAAAAGCTTTTTCTCTTTAAAAACTGCTTGAATAAGTGATTTAAAAAATTAGATTTTTCGCTTTCAGAAAAAAAAAAGTAGCCGTTGCATCAGAACTTTGAATGGTCTAAAATATTGTGATGTCGGATTTTCACTTTCTTTTCTAGTTTTCGAGATCTAAACGGGACGGACAGAGATTTCACACAAAACTAATAGCGTCTTTTCCACTTTCGGGAGCGTTAATAAAGGCCCAAAAGGCTTGTGTATCTACGCATATCTGGTCCAATTGGATTACAATGTAAAACAAAGTAAAAATAGGTAATATTTAACTTAAGGATATAGGAACTAACACAGAAAATGATAAATTTAGGTATTTTATAAGAATATAATAAGCTAAAACAAAAAAGGTATCATACAAAGATATTGTGAGGTATCATGCAAGGATACTGTTATGCACATGTAATTATCATACAAGGATAGTGTAAATAATAATACAATGATATTTTAAGTTATCATACAAGGAGATCTTAAGGAATCATAAAAGGATGTTATAATGTATCATACAAGGATATTTTTATGTATCAAACAAGGATATTTTTATGTATCAAACAAGGATATTGTTGGCTACATTTAAAGATTTTTTTAGACAGTAGAAAGAAAAACGAGTGAAACTGAAAAAAAAAGAGAGAGAGAGAGAGAGACTGGTTTCTTTAAATACTTGCAATGTCTTCTTTAACTTTTAAATCAATTTGAAGGATAGTATTCCTACGGAATACAGTTCAATAGCTACAGTAAACAGTTCTTTATAAGCCTTGGTCGATTTACTCATGAAGGCGGCCTACACAAAGCTCTTACATAAAAAGTCTAAACGAATGGTATCGTATGAGGGAATAACATTTGAGGAAGTGAAAATTGAAGTGGACAAGATAAGACTTTCTAACTGTAATGTTTACATCGACTCATTAAGATCAGTTATAAGGTATCACAAAAGAAAGTGACTAGATAGCCTCGTTTCTGAAATGCATCCGATGAATCGTTTTGAAAAATATAGAAAAACCTGTAAATCAGTTTCTGAATGTTTAATAAGTTTGGTGTCTATCCTTTTAATGAAGCAATCAGGTTTAGAAACTAGCTACTGTTTTGCATGTGGATAAAAATTTTAATTTCTGAAGCTTTCTTCTTTGTAAAATACTTTTAAATTTTACTGTCATCTTTTTCACATATTTTAAGACATTGATTCTCGCTAATTCTCAACCTTTTTTGATAATTATAAATTTCCAAAATACGTGTCACGGCACCATCTAATACTTTTTCATTACTTTTTTTTCTTTAACTCTTTCTTTCCTTACTGAAGATACCAACGTTGATTCCACCATCAGAATGTGGTAACTAAATACGGAGAGAAAGAGTTAACACTCTGATTGACAGCTCTTAAGGCTGAGGTTGCGAACTGTTTGTTATCACCACGTCATGGACAGGATATAGTTTAGAATGACCGTTTTTTTAGGGCTTAAGAAATGCCTAACAGTTTGTGCTATAGAAAAAATCGACATTTAATAATAATTATAATAATAATAACAATAATAATTATAATAATACACAGACACTCTCAAGGCCCGTAACATTCCTAAGAACATTCTCAATGCCTGCCAGATGTCGGTACTGCTGCAGCCCAACAACATCACCAGAAAACTCCTCATTGAAAACTAATAAAGAGACTACGGTGAACTTTGTTTCTCTTTAACAAAACTCGACACTGGTAGTGTCAGAAAATGAATACTCGTTCGTTTCTAACATAATAATAATACTAATAATAAAGTTTATTATCCGGGATGAAATTTGTTTTAAAAGCAAACGTTTAAAAAATATACTTGATTAAATCAAACATTTTTACAATAGCGCACAACATATACGTTCATACCCCAGTTTCTCTTTAACATTACATGCGAAAGTTACAACAGTAAGTTCCATATTGTTCAGTGATTTCATTGCCAAATGAACAAAAACAGTGTCTCTTTGTTTTTGTGATCAGTGTTTTATATTTTCTTTGTGATGGTCAAATGTTAAAACCATACAGAAGAAGCATATTTTTTATTGCTTAAAATCTGTCTAACTTTCTTAGCAACGTTTCTCTCCAATAGGTATCTATGTGCGGTTTGTTTATTCAATAGGATCTTGATGGCAGCTTTACCATTGTATCAAGTTTATTTTTTTCATTTTTTTAAATAATCTCTAAGAATTATCTTGTTTCGTTATATTTTACGAAATTGTTAAATTAATCTGAATAGTGACTTATTATATTATCTTTATTAATTTCTTTTTTTTCATTTCATATAAACCTCCCACTATATGACATATAGTGATATGTAAAAGTGACTTTAAGCCATCAAACGTGCTCTCAACTTTTCACTTAGAATGTAGTTTATTTTCCACTCAGAAACCACTAAAATATTTTCATCGTTGACGACACTTAACAGTTCACTGGGAAGCAAAAAGAGGCAACTCGTATGAACCATTATAACAATTCGTGCAGGATTAGCTGGATTTTGTGCGTACATGGCTGACCTCATTGTAAACATTGACCAGTCCTCGTCCGTTAAGAAACTCTTGCTACAGACAAGTAAAACTCTCCAACAAGAGTTGATTGCATCCATGATACCACTAGCTTTGTCCAAAGAAGCCAAAAGATCTCTGTCTATTAAAAAAGTGTTCAATTTCAATTTTTTTTCTAGATGTTCGCGTAATTCAATGCAAGGAAATCGATAGTCTTCTTCTGAATAGCCAATATAGACATCTGTCTTATAATCGAATCTGGTGTGAAGTTTGGAATTGCCAAAAATTTGTAAGAAATACGAAACAAAAAAGTTTTTATTCCTTAATATCAGAATTATTAAGACTGCGCCAATAACATAAAGACATAATGTAATCAACGCAACGTAGAAGAAGAATTCGCCCCAACATTGTCTCCAGAGAGATTCTAGATCAGAGAACGCCAATGTGTTTGTCCTTTCACCATCTTTGTTCATGCAGGTGTAGTTTCTATTGTTGTCTAAACTGACTAAAGTTGAATTCAACCATTGAAGAAATGATAAATCATGGCAACCGCAAGAAAGCATGTTTCCATTTAACATGAGCTGAAATAATTTATTATTCGAATTTAAGAAATCTACAGCCTTAGTAGTTTCCGGTGTGAGAGTAGTGATGATATTACTACTTAAATCTAAAATTTTAAGATTCGGAGTAAATTTTAAATCAAACGGAATGTCTTTGAACTGATTGCCAGATAAACTTAAATATAGTAGTTCTGAATTTTGAGCGAACGTTTCTTTGCTTAAAACATTAAGCGAGTTGTTGGAAATATCAAGCACTTTTAGTTTTGTTGTATTCTGTAGGATACGAGCAAATTTCAGTGCAATAAAATTTCTATCAAGCTGACATTTAGACACAGCCAAGTTCTCTAAGCCATATAATTCATCTAAAAAATTTTCAGAGAGATGAGAGATATCATTCCCTGAGACTATTGCAGTTTTGACTGACGATAAACCGCGAATATGTCCAGTAAATGTGTGAAAACCACTGTCTGATATATCAATGTATTGAAGGTTATCAGCTCCACAAAAAGTGACGTCAAGTCGTAATGAAAAATCAGACACCAATCGTTTTAAATTCCAACTAGTTAAACTCTTAGAGACATATACATAGAAAGTGCCATTTGGAATGCTAAGTTCTTGGTTTGCTAAATTGTTTTTAAATTTTGTTTGACCATCAAGAGACAAATAACCGAGTGAAATGTCTTGAAAGAAATGTTCCAAAAAACTTAAACGTGGGAACGGAATAAACGTTTGACATGTTCTTATAGCGTCACTAACTGTAAGTTTAGTCAAGTTCTGTAGTAGAATTACTGGAAAAAGAACAAATGCACTGCCAATAAATGAGTTTCTTGAAAAATAGATATTACGCAGACAACGATCCCATGTTGTTCTGTTTGATACGGCATTCGCCGTTATGTAATATATATTACAATCTATCACTGTGAATGTGTCTAAGCAGATGTCTGTTGCATACATTAAGTCTTTTTTAGTCATATAGCCGTTTTTCATTAGATTAGGCATATAAAATGTCGTGGTAACGCCTTCAAAATAAATCTCAGACATTGATCTTCCCTTAAACGGCCATAACAAAGCTAAAACCCTCTGCAAATCTATTGAAACATACGCCATTGTGAGACTCGTTAGTTTATCTAAATGTACAAATACTTTGTCATCCATTCGTTTCAATAACTGCATGTCTCGTACAATCAGCTGTTTTAAGCCATTGACATTTTTAAAGGATGACTCAGTTACGTTTCGTGTTGATCCAGTAATCTCTAATACTTCCAGATGCGTTAAGTTAAGAAACTCATGCCCAAAGTAGAGAGTAGAATTAAATGTATTAATCGCCAGAGTGCGTAACTTTGTCAATGATTGCAACAATGAAACTGGAACATCGGTTATTCCAGCAATAGGCTTCTGTATTAGATCCAATAGCTGCAAATTATTTAAAGGTTCTAAAATGTTAGTGGAAACCGCATTGAAAGAGATGCTATTGTAACGTAGGCTTAAATATTTCAAACTGGTCAAACCATCAAATGCGAGAAGATCAATTAGTGAAATCTCATTGTTTGAGAGATCTAAATGAGTTAAATGACTTAAGTGTACAAATGTTGAATTGACGAGTTTAATCAGAAGATTGTCATTCAGTAAAATCATCTCCGTGTTATTTGAAAACCAGGAAGAATCTATTTCCTTTAAATTTAGCTTTGAACAGTCAACAGTGAGATTATATACATGACACTCAGAGCCAACGTTGATAGAGATGTTGATGTCTCTTAGAATTACATTCTTCGTATTTTCTAATGATTTGTGTTTGTAAAACTGTTTTTTCAGCTCCGATGTACCTGTTTAATAATAAATGTTAAAACATTTAGTTAGAATATATAGGCCAACATTTTTTGAAAGTTACATTGTCCAATAATTTAATCTAACATTACTGTTTATTGTCAGGTCATATTACAATAAATTAATTGACCTGCTTTTAAATAACACACTTAATGTGACCATACTAGACCACCACAAATAGCTATCAATGTATCAATAGGATACATAATAAGAAAAGATAACGTCACGTTAACAGTACTTTGTATTTATGTTTGACTTGTCGTGCTTCTTAAAAACATGGTAGTAGCGACACTATTAGAGGTTGATACAATGGAAGATATAGTAATAGAGAGCTTCAGTGAGATTATAATTCTGGAGTTTATTATTAACAACATCCTTTTGGAACTTAAGTAATTTCAGTCTTTAAAACATATATTGGTAATGAAGCTACAACCATTGGAATAAATGCCACGTTGTATGATCAAACTATGGAGATATCTGGAATAAGAACATTCTTCGTAATGGTCACTCAAAAAAAAAAACTTTCGCTGATGACAAAACAAAGCAGCATATTAGAAAGATGGAAAAATACGATCCAATATTATAAAGAATTTTTGCATAGATATCAAATCAATTTACCGAATAAATGAATGAAGAGTATACATTCAATAGAAATTCTTTCAAAATGGTTATTGCAGAAAATCATGAAAATATGTAATAAAGCAAGTGGACAATCCTGTGAAAGTTTTGAATAGATCATTTATCTGGTTGGACTTTAAAAATATATATTAACACTTTTAAGCCCATTACAACATTTAAATCACTTACTGATAAAGCAGTGTGTGTGTGTGTGGTAGTCCGTTTTTGAGAACATTAGCAAAGCAATCAGAAGCTATCACTAACTCCAATCTTAGTTTCTCTCTAAAAAAAACTATTCGTTAAAATTAAGCTTGTGAGCCCTATGCGAAACGGATTTCACGTGGCCAAGTTTGGGTAGGGAAGCGGATAATAAGTTAAATTTAAGAGTTTGTATTAGAAAACAAATGCGTCTATGCATTTTATTCATTCTTTGCTACGTATAGAATTTCTTTACGAGCCTTGCGTGTAGCGAAGTCTTACAGTACATTATAATAATTCCTTTTCCTATATAGATCACGCTCAATAGCAAGAATTACCAAATGTTTCAATCTATCTTTGGGAATTGTTGACCTCAAGTAATTTTTCATTAGTTTGAGACGCGAAAAGATAACACAATTACGGCTAATGCATAATGCCGTTTTTATTTATCGCGCGTAGGATTGGCGTTTTCCGTATTGAATGACACCCCAAAAGGACAACTTTTGTCACATATTTCCTTATATTTGAAGGACTTTTTCGTATATTTTGCAATTTCGGGAGATTTCCAGAACTCCTGGTAAATCGACAGAAGGGTGCGGGAAATCTGTTTTAAGTTTTTAAATGGTTTATTTTAATAATTTATACACCTAGAATTAGCGCGGGTCCTATGAAAGTGCGGGCCCTACTGAGGTCGCATAAGTTGCAGTGGTCTAAGTCCGGCCCTGCAAAATAGCGGCGTATGCTACAACTCCGGTCGAGTAGTGTATTATATTCATATAATCAAAGTTATTTAAATTGGCATTCTACACCGAAGTTTGTTTCTTAAATTTAATAAATTATTTGATTAATTAAACAGATAAAGAAAATTTTTAATTAAATGAAAATTACTAAGCTTGCACATGAGTACAAGGCGAAAAATTAAAATTTATCAGAATATAAAAATTACTAATTTTTAAATCTGATTTTTTGTAACTGGCAAATTGAGCAGACTTGATTATTCACTACAATCGTAAGTTACATTTTCATATCTAATGTTTGTAATCGAAGTATAAGATCGTCATTGATTTCAGTGTGACTGTGGTTGATAAAAAAAACATAGCTGATCTGATCCAACTGATTGGCTGTATCGAAGGTAGGAGTCTATTTTTGAGAGTCTTTTCAATACAAAATGCATTTAAGCAATATTTAAACTATTTTATTTAGTAACTTTCAAAAGCAATACAAACCTTTTCTTCTATACCGGTTAAATTCTCTGCTGTAAAGATCTCCCACGTTCTGAATAGCATCGAGATACTCGTCCTTTGAATCACTTGCTATGTAAGAACATTGAAGGCCAAGTATATTACACACAATAATAACAAGTATTTTCGCAATGAAAAAAGTGGCCATTTTAAAATTCAGAAGAATCGCAGTGCGCATAAGGTTGACACTAGGTCTTCAACTTTCAACAGAAGTAATACAATAGTTTTTTTTATTTTGAGACTACTATTTTATAATGATGTCTTGCTAGATTTATATTGGTCCTATAGAACGTGAAATTTACATCCTTGTTCAATAATATAGACCTACATGGTCCCAAGTTCCGGGTCATTCATTAGATTTTTATTTCTCTCCTATGATAAATATGTCTTGATAAGAAACAAAAAAATACTAAAAGTTACTACTAATGTTACTAATAAAGTTAAATTATTTTTTTAAAAGTTAATTAGAAGAAATCTTTCTATTGGGTCTCAAAGGATTGTCCAGTGACATTTGTGAAAGCTCGTAAGCTTTCTTTCAGTAGCCATTTGATGCTAGGTGCATCCTTTTTTATTGTACTTCCTCTGTGGACAATAAATAGTTCATCTACACTGCCCCCATCGGCTTCCACTAGAACATGGTTAATTATAAGACTTTCATACCATAGTGTATCATTATGCGGATCCGATGACTCCTATAGGGCACCTGGATGAGAACCACTGCTTTAGAGGTGGAGATACCTATTTGGTCTTATTTTTATTTAGAGACAATCAATAGCGCCGTTGACATTAGCCCAGGCTGTTGTCTATTTCTCGAGGCAGTTACACATCTTATCTTATATATTACAGACCATGGGCGTAGCCAGGATTCTTTTTTGGGATGGGGTTGGGGTAGAATTTTTCTCCACCCCCTGCCATATATATATATATTGTCAGATGTTTTTTTGCTTAGATAGGGTATGATATGACATCACGTATCCCCATCCTGAACAGTATAAAGCAGGAACCAAAGCCAAAAGGTAATAAGATACAGAACTACGATCACCGAATAAATGTTATTCAGCTAAACAGTTAGTAAATAAACGGCAATTGTTTAACACGAACACTATTAATGTTAACAATAAGTGAACTGACATTAGTTAACAACCCAAGCGGAAATTTAACAATTTAATGAACAGATAAAGTATTATGATAAAAATGATGAAGTCTTAATGGTATTTACAAAAGCAAGTACACAAAATCAAATTATTTACAATAGATATAGCACACCTTAAAATGCGCACGACATGTATGGTATTTTAATTTATTCAAACTTTAAAGTGAAATATTATAATTAATAACTTTCGCAGCATAGTTTTTTATGTTTAACATTTAATGTAATTAAAAAAAAAATGTCGATCTCAGTGTTTTTTTTTAAAACTGTTACTGATTGACTTTATTAATTTAGCCTACTTATTGAGCTTATAGTTTTGTAGTATTCTGAAAGATACGATCACTTTTCAGAGGAAACAAGTTTCTGTCAAGTTGACATTTACAAAACGCCAAGTTCTCTAACCCATATGGTTCATCTAAAGAATATTCAGAGAGAATAGAGATAACTTTCCCAGATACTATTGCAGTTTGGAGTGACGACAAACCTTGAATACGGCCTAATAATGTGTTCACTCCGCTATCTGATAAATCAACATATTGAAGCTTAACAGTTCCTTTAAAGACCACGTTTAGTTGCAATGTTAGAACTGGGGTTAATGTTTGTGATTTTCAAATTTTCAAATCTTTTGATAATTGTATATATAGTGTATTATTTAGCATATAGAATGTTCTGTTCATTAAAGCATTTTTCTCTTCTGTTAATTGTCTAGTCAATGCACTTTTCTTTTGTAACCTTGTTTCATCAGGGAAAAACAAATTATAATTGGAAACATGTTCAAAGAAATCATTTGTATTTAAACTTAAAGGTAGAAATGTGGAAAACGTTTGGCATACTCGCAATGCGTTACCAAAAAATTGTTTCAAGGTTCTCAGCAAAAGTAAATGCCAGCAGAGCGAAAGGATTTCCAATTATGGGATTCATGTTCATTATAACATGGCGTAGACAATGGTGCGCTGTTGCTTTGTTATCACTGAAGGCATCGGCTGTTATGTAAAAAATGTTACATTTGATTATTGCAATTGTATTTACACATAAGTCTTTAAAATATATAAAGTCATTTTTTGTGAGAAAGCCATCAATCATTGGATTAGGCATTCTTAGTGTCGTTATGACGCCTTCAAAATAAATCTCAGACATATTTCTGCCCTTAAACGGCCACAACATAGGTAAAACCTGTTGTAAATCAATCACAACGTATTCCATTTTTAGACTTAAGTTGTTTAATTGTGCAAATACTTTATCATCCATCGTTTTGATAAAATTCATGTCTTTTAGAATCAATGCTTTCACGCCGCTGACGTTCTCAAACGATGTGTTTGTTATATTTTGCGTCCAGCCAGTAATCTCTAACACTTCCAGGTTTGTTCAATTTTGAAACTCTGGTTCAAAATACAGAGTGTAGGTCACTGTACTGATGGACAGGTTCCGTAACTGTGTAAGTGGTAGCAACATCAAACCTGGAACATTAGATTTTTCCTTTGGAAGTTTTTGTATCAAAAACAAAGTCTCCAAACTTTTTAATGGTTAAATCTTTGTCAAAGGCGATTTCATTTTTAGCGAGACTTAAATATTTCAAAGATGTCAAACCCTCAAAGGCTAGAAGCCCAATGTGTAAAATCTTGTTATTGGAAATATCTAGTTGAATTAGATCAATTAGTTGTTTAAAAGTAGAATTCACCAATTCAATGAAAATATTGTCATTTAAAAAGATAAGCTCTGTGTTATTTGGAAACCATGAAGAATTGATTTCCTTTAAATGTAGATTGGAACAGTCTACAGTTAGTTCATATGCTATACACATGGAGTCAGAAATCACAGAAAAATTCACGTTTTGTAGTATAGAATTGTCATTTTTGGATGACTTTAGATGGTCAAGCCTAACATTTTGCTGATAAAAATCTGTAAAAAATAGACAGAAATTGTTATAATGTTTCATTA
The DNA here is from genome assembly GCA_030265305.1 of Biomphalaria pfeifferi. Lineage (NCBI taxonomy): Eukaryota > Metazoa > Mollusca > Gastropoda > Planorbidae > Biomphalaria > Biomphalaria pfeifferi. The sequence goes on from JASAOG010000139.1 coordinate 1,055,400, forward strand.
TAAAATTATTTTTTAAAATAAAAACAAAACAAAACAAAACAAAAAAATACAACAACATATAAACATCTGTGATTACGTTTGTTGAAGCATATAAATATTCAAAATATAAATATGTTTTACTTTAATAAATTTATGAAAGAAAAGTGTTTTCCATTGTCCACTTTCAATCAATATTAGCTTCAGTTTCTCAATCCCTAATGTTCTTTTCTGCTGGGCGAAGTGATGATGTCTCGTAATATCAGAATCCAAGAATGTCAAGTCATTAAGCGTGCAATTCTTTCTGAAGTTGATTCATTTAGCTGCTGTATTCCATGAATCAATGAACGTTTTTTTCTTCACATTGTAAGGCTTGCGATAAATCGGGCTTTGGGCTTCCAGTCTGTTTTTGGTATAACGATCGTCACCAGGGATTGGTTGCCCTCGCCTCATGTTAAAATTATCTCTTTTAGCCTGCTAACTCTTCATGGGGTTAAGGATATGGCACACCCTGGGCTGGTATTTTGAAGTCAACTATAAAGATTTTCTAAGAAATTCGAATTTTTATTCTTTTTTTCTGGGGACAAAAATAGCTAGCTAAATGGCCATGGTATGACGGGGTAATTTTTGTAAAATATAAACATATTTAAATTTTTTTTTACAAATTATTTTATTATATTTAAAGTTTAATGGAGGTATTGTCTTTTTTTAAAAGATATTTAAAAAATGTTTTTTTCTTGTTTAAAATAGTTTTCTTGCTCCTGTTTGTGTAACACATCGAATTTCTACAAATTAAAGTTCAACTAAACAATTTATTGATTCTTAGTTCCTTTTCACACTCGCATCGCATAGAGACAAAGAACCAGTGGCGTAGCAAGGGATTCGGAGGCTTCAGGGATTTGGCCTCCTTAGGGGCCTTTGCATTTAGGCATACGACATCACGACACGAGATAATGTAAATAAATATATAAGTCTAATCAGTGGAATACATGCAACAGGGTCACTAATTTACATAACAACATAAATACCAAGATAACATGGCATTGGCTTAATATTTAATGTAAAAAAAAATTACACTCTCAGATATTGGGCCCGAGGGGGTATTTCAAAATAGGACCCTTCCCCCCCCCCATAGCTACGCCGATGCGAGGAATGAATAAGTCACTAGCTTTTTACCGTAGTAAAGAGAACAAAAGAAAGATCATACGGAGAGTTGACATTTCCCTGTCAGAAGTTAGTCTCACTCAATCTTTCGGTGTCATACACTTGTTCATTCGAATGGATCAAAGTACGTTTGACCCACCCAAAATATTTGTCAAACTTAAAAAAAATAGTATGAATACTTGAGTTTAACTCTTTTAAAAATAATTAATAATAGCAGAAGATAATTTATGTTTCGCGTTAAAAGGCCTAATTGATAATGTTTTGTTTTTTTTCAAGGATGAAATTATATTATTGCTTTTTAAACATCAAATACATTAATACTTCAAACAGGGTCAAATTTGACTTGATAGGCCATAACAATTCTCGATTTGATGAATGAGTTCTTTTAAAAGTCAAGAGAGATATTATATGTCAATTCCAAATATGGGAATAACTGGTGTACAATGAAAATAAATAAATCACCAAGACTAGGCTGAATTAGGTCCCTTTATATTAGTATGCTGTTTCGGGCTTAATGAACACAAACATAAATAAGACACAATAGATAACTATTCCATATTTCATGTTTACAGACTCTTCGCTAACAGAGTGGCTATCGAGTTAGCCTGAGAAGGCTTTAACCTATAAGTTCGAATACATTTTTATAAATTCTTTTTTATTGTTAGTCTAGATCTATTACAAGTTTCATCACATGACTGATCCACACGAAGTGATACAAGTACTCTTACTATTACCTTTGTTTTTCTCATAAGTATTTTTTTTGTTCCACTGAAGATGAATTGCAATGAAAAAGTTTTAAATTGAATTCTTCAATGAATGTATACAGGGATTAAAAAAAAGGAGAAAAGTCAAGTTCCCATTTCAGACCTTGTGGTCTATAGGGCAGAGGATGTAAAAAAATCATCTGTTAATGTGGCCTGCGGTTAACAAGGGTGTCATGTGGCCAGCACAACGACCCAAATACCTTTACTTTTCCCCAACTAATATCAGGTACCCATTAGAGCTGTGTGGACTCAGAGGCGCCCGAAGATCCCAAGATTAAAATTCCAGTCATCACCAGGATTCGAACCCCCGGACCACGATATCGAAGCTACCTCGCCGTATAAAGGGATAGAGAAAATTAAATAACAAAAAGATGAACATCGTAAAAAAAAATCTCACTCTAAATCAGGGGTGGTCATCCTTTTTTTTCCTTGTCCCAATTTTTTTCATTTTTAATTCGGACATTCCACTTATAATTTTTGCAAGTTTTATCCCTTTAAAGTATGGTCATTTTTACATATTTGGTTTGTTATACACATTTCTGTATAGTAGAGGAGGGGATTTTTTTAATTAAAAAAAAAAGCAAATAAACTTTTACTTATAAAGCCTGCCTTTGTAAACATTTTTATTTTGCATTTATAATTTTAATTCATCATTTCTGTATATGATCCATGCAACCTATAGACTAATTATAATTTATGAACACTATTAGCATTTTTAAAGTTAAAAAAAAAAAATGCACACTCAGGCGGCGATTTCCTTCACTTTACTGATGCTAATAATGAAATATTATGATTTAATTTCCTGACCTCGTTTTATTTTAAATCGATTTTTATTAATGACAATGGTTGCTTGCTTCAGTATCTGACAAGCATAACAAATTAAAATTCTTGAAAGTAAAATGACTGTTCCAGTAGCTCTACCAGCCTATTGACGGATTATTTTAGTCTAGTTCACTTTATTTAATTGAACATTCCCTAGACATGACTTTGCTTCCTCAAATATGTCTGACCATCTGTTTTTTGTTTCTTTGAGTGACTCAAGGTCAATACGATCTTTAAAAATTTTGAAATTATCTTTTTTTTTTTTTTTTTTTTCTAACAATGAAAAACTTAAATAGGTAACATTAAAAAATGTTTTAAGTGAGAACACATACGTTTCTGGTAATAACTCCATACATTCCACAATTAGGATCAAACATGTTTATATAATCTTGTAAAAGCTTACATTAATTCAATCTGTCTGTCTGGTTAAAAGTTTGTACACATTATTTCTCACAAACCTATTCTCGGATCACCTTGAAACTTTGCGAAAATATTCTGTGGCATGGACAAGACACGAACACTTTTTAAAAAATTAACCAATTAGTTAATTAACTACTGATAATTAATTTTGCTTGATACCGACAAAGGAAATTAATTAGTTATTATTCACAGACTTATGGCTAAGCATATAGAGTTTCGTTCACTTATATAATTGTGTACATTATTTTTACCACAATTTTACTCAGATTATGTTTAAACTTTGAACAATTATTTATTTTACCTAGCAAATCAAGAATCAATTATACAATTAACCAATTAGGCAAATAATTATTTCTAATTAATTTTGAAATAGAATAATGTAAATAACGTCTACATTATTGAGAGATATAGTTGTAAGTGAGTCTTTACCATTTATAAGCTTTGTTTTTTTTTCTTTAAAGGATACAAAAAAAATATTATGCTTGCATAGTTTTTCTTGGGATGATTGCGGTGGCCTTGCTCAACGCTCCTTAGTGCCGACCATTAAACAAAAGATTTGAGAATCAGTGGGAATTTCCGCCGAAAATAAAACAAATATAAAAGATTTAAATATATAAATTTGTCTTCGAGTCCTTAGATGAAGGAGAAATGCACAATTTCAAGTGGCAACGCAGTTGAAGCTGTGATCTACATATTTCTTCTCATCACATAACCGTTGGCTGCTAGTGGTCGGTTTAGGTTCTCTTTCCACCGTCTACCTTTGTCCTCGGCAGTAGATTTTCTTTTGGTCTCAAAGGTGTATTCAGCGGCTTATGTCCTATATCCCCCAGCTGTCTTGTTCGGCAGCCGCTTGCAACCAGGTGTTCTCTTCTATTCAGTTAAAAAAGAAACCTTAAATACAAATCTTCTAAGTGCACTAATTATAAAACACAACAGCGAAAAGTGTTGAATAAGATATTTGATAGACTTCCAATGATATCTTTTCATAAAGCAACCTTTGTAAATGTAAATTAGATATAAAACTGAACGATGCATAGCAATCACAATAAAATGTTTATTATAACATTCTATTCCTTCGATCATAAAGGAAAGATAGAAATCAAATGTACTCTTGACCAGCCCAGTAATCAGATTGCCCTCACTGGCAGTGGTTAAATATTAAAAGAAAAGTTTTCTATTTGCAACTCGAAAAATCTACCACCGGATACAAGATCATACGGCAAAACATTGGCTTAGACAGACTCCAGCAAACATCAACTTTACGTTTGAGTAGGCAAAATAGGTACTTTTTGACTGGTTCTGCTTAGCCACGTGAAAAAAAAAATGCAAGCTTCTTTAAAGCTCTGACTCAATCACAGAATTATATTTTGGAAGTCAATTGACAAAATTAGAAAAAAAAATACAAACCTTTCCTTTTATACAAAAATGATTTTTCGCTGCCGATATTTCCAATTTGGTGAATCTCATCGTTTACGTCTGTTATTGAAAAACTTGTGGTGTCAGAAGTAGTACATGATAATATGGTAATTAGAGCAAGTACCTTTAAAGTAGATGCCATAATACATACAGCCTAATCCACTTACAAACACAGTGCAGAAATGTTATACACGACCCAGTTGAGAAATCTGTAGATATTGTTTTAAATTATCGTTTATTTCTTACATTGTTCCCGAACAGAATAACTTTTAAAATCTCTATGACTATACGAAGACCTAAGAGCTGGATGCCAATGTCATAATCAGTTTAAATATCAATTTAAAAAAAAAATTGGTAAAGAAATCTTTATCAATCAATCAAAAATATGATTCACTGTTAGGAGAGTTACTGTCTAGTATTGTCACAGCCTGGTTTTTGTTGTAGGCGTGATGACGCGAATGTCGTATGTTGTAGATACCTCTGGCAGAGAATATAATATTCTATGTCTTCTTAGTTAAATACATTAACTCGCGCACTAGATTTGCTAGTGCGTGAGAACACTAACATGCTGAACTCTTTGACCACAATATTTATAATTATTAATAGACTCACTGGTAGCAGACATGGTTTTTATTACACACAAATAATATATCACAAAAGATGTTGGCAACTTCAGCGATCACAAAATACATCCAAGAAAATAAGTCCTGAATACAAATCAATTATAATAACTTCAATACTTGTACATAACTACTTGTCAAATATCCATAACGCTCCTCTCTCTACAAGAGTCTAAAATCAACTGCCGTGTCCACCTCGTGGTCAGCTTCCGACCAAACAAAATCTCGTGCGATTGCACGGAATGGTTCAGTGATTACTAGTCACCAAATATTACAGGGGTTCTAAAACTGATGTTACATACGCCCCTTCCCCTAGAAAAGATTTTTGAAAAAAATCTTTTACAAAAGTACATATGATAGTAATGTTCTATATATATATTTAGTAGCTTAATCACTCATGTCAAGCTGATCTAATTAATCACTTCAATACTGCTTGCTCAATTATACATAAGTATTAATGACATGTCATTCATTTTAACTATGAATGGTTCCATATACTAATTGACAAATGCATTGTTCAATTTTCAAAATGTTTGCCTAGAAAAATATACATTAGTATGATTACATCTACTGTACAAGTATGTTATTGAAAAAATATCAATACAATTTGAGGCTTTAGTCTCATGAAATCTAGTTAAATAATAATATATCATCTATTCACAATTATACTGAAATATTTTACATGAGCATGTTTAATTGCTATGTGCTCATTCTGTTAACATACATTGACATCTCGATTAAGAGAAGAAAAAATTTAAAGTTATTTTACATCCAATTATTTATATAATATAACACACCCAACGTGTATCATCTGACACACTAGGTGAATTTATTGAAGAAGTTCCCAATAAAGTTTACATACATTTGTGTTCAGTATTCCTTATATTACTCTAAGTTCTGTCACCATTATACAAGGTTACCATGACATTGTCTATAATTGCTATTGATAGCACACATAAGTGGTATTTAAAGTAGAATAGCATAACAAATGATAGCATTCAAGTGTGTACCACTTGGAAAAAAAATCAACAATATTTACATTTGTGAGTTGTTTTTCAAAAAGATTTCAGGTCAACAGTTCAAGTAGTTTACTGTTGTTTACAAAACGCTTGTTTACATTACTGTGTTTACTAACCATATAAATCATTAGCACATTTAGTTATTGTGATATTCTATGTTGTTGTCAAATTGTGATAAGTAAATATGTAATGTACAATTAATTAAAAAATGATAGTACAATAGCATCAATGAAAAAAAATGTCATCATGACCCAATAAAATGATACAAGTGTAACAAAAATATGTCATGACCTAGTTACATGATAACTAGAAAAAATGTCAGCTTGACCTGATTGAAAAATGTCAAGTTGTTTCTAATTGTATTGTGAAGTTACTCAGTTAAAATACTTTGACTGATATGTTCAATATCATTGCCCTCATTGGTATCTGTTTCATGATCTACCTGTCTTGACAAAAAATCAGCTAATACATTTTCATGACCAGGTATACTTTGTAGGTCAAACTTGTAATCAGATAAAATTAGTGACAATCTATTTATTCTGTTATTCTTTAGTTCTTTTCTCTTAAGTGCTAACAATGGTTTATGGTCCCATTTAATTGTAAAAAATCTTCCTAGTAAATAGTATTTCAGTTTGACTATGCTCCATACTATATTATTATTTTTCTATTATTGAATATTTTCTTTCTGCTTTAGATAATGTTCTACTTATATGAACTATAGGTTTCAGATATGACTCTTTCTGTTGCAGTAGGCATGCTCCTATACCATTATTAGATGCATCAGTGTACAGTAGGAGTTGTGAAATAGGATCAATACTCCCTAATTCTAGTTTCTCATTAAACTTATCCTTTAGTCTGGTTAGTGCTTCTCTGCTGCTATCATCTAAGTTTATTATATTTGAATGTTTCTTCTTAGTGAACTCTACTAAGGGCTGAATTAGTTGGGCATAGTTTGGTATGAATTTTCTATAAAAGTTGCACAAGCCTAATAGTGCTCTGACATCCTTTTTTGTTTTAGGTTCCTTAATGTTTTTTATTTTACTTATGTTTGCTTTGGTAGGAGTTATTTTGTTATTAGTAATGTTGTAGCCTAAAAATTGAATTTCATCCTTTACAAGATTTAATTTATTGGGAGCAATTGTCATCTTATGTTGTTTTAGACGAGCAAATATTTGTTCAAGTGTGTCTAGATGTTCCTTTTCTGACTTAGTGAAAACACAAATGTCATCCACATATAAAATTACATTGTCTATGCCTGATAATAGTTTACTCATACATTTTTGGAAAGTAGCTGTGCTGTTAATTAACCCAAATGGCATGACATTCCATACATATATCCCTTCAAACCCAGGTAAAATACATTTGAAAGCTGTGTATTGTTTAGACATTTCTTCCATTTTTATTTGCCAGAATCCTCTATTTAGATCCATGGTGGTAAACAGTGAGGCTCTACTTAGCATATTAATTATAGTGTCTGTATCAGGTAAAGGTTCAGGATCTATAATAGTACAATCGTTTAGCTCTCTATAGTCACAACAGATTCTTACACTATTATCTTTTTTCTTAACAATTACCATAGGTGATGCATGAGAGCATACATCTGATTTTTCTATCTTGTTTTCACTTAGTAATTTCTTTAGTTCTACCTTTACTAATTCCTCATAGGCCTTTGGGATGTTATATGCCTTTGTTTTAGATGGTAGTGTCTTATTTAAGTGTATTGAATGCTGAATTAGATTAGTGCAGCCTAGTTTCAATGTAATGACATCATTGTATTTTCCTATCAAGTTATCTATATTAGTCCTATCATATCATGAGTCTTGGGTGGTAGCATGAATAGTTATAGTGTTTGCAGCATATTCTTGTATAGTTCCTATTGAATCTGTATCCTTATCAATTACTTCTATCTCTTCAAATTTTCTTTTAGGAAATTTTACTAATTTGTCTATGCTCAGTTTACATTCCTTGCCATTTTTGTCTACTTTGTACACTTTGTTGTTTATTTTGCCTAATATCTTATATGGACCTTCTTTTTTGTTTTACTATACTTATTTTCTATCTTGACATATACTTGGTCTCCTATGTTTAATGTCCTTAATTTTCTGTTCTTATTTTTTATGTCTCTATGTCTGTTTAAGTTTTTATCCATGTTTATATCAGCTAACTTTATTCCCTGCCTTAAATTTTGTTTTGTTTGTGTTATCCATGGATGGAATTCTTCATAGTTCTCTAGGTCTAACATATTATCAGCCCATAGTTCTAGTGGACCTTTAGGTTTCCTATCAAAAACTAATTCATATGGACTAAATTTTGTTGTTTCATGAGTAGTAGTGTTGTAAGCAAAAATAGCATAGTTTAAAGTCTGATCCCAAGTATTCATTGCTTCTGTTTCTAATTTATAAATTATTTCTTTGATTGTCTTGTTCCATCTTTCAATCACACCGTTGGATTGTGGCGAATAAATTGTACTGTGTACCAGTTTGATGTTAGTCATTTCTGCGAAGGCTTTATTTACTTTTGATTTAAAGTTGGATGCATTATCTGATAGAATTTTATTTGGGAATCCAAACTTTAGGAATATTGTTCTTAGTGAGGTGCATATATCTTCTGCCCTAATATCCCTAAGAGGAAAAGCTTCTGCCCACCTGGTTGCTATATCTATGATTCCCAATATATATTTATTTCCCTTGGTACTTGTATTTAATGGGCCCATAATATCAATGGCTATTTTATCCCAGAAGCAATGGGCTTTATCTGATTTTTGTAGAGGTGCCTTAAGTATGACTTTTTGTTTAGTACATTCTGGACAAGAATCTATATAGTCTTTTATTTGAGTCTTCATCTTGGGGCAAAAGAATTTTTCTGAAATTTTGGCATACGTTTTCTTTTTGCCAAAGTGGCCTGCTGTTTGATCATCATGGGCCATTTTAAGTATTTTGGGTGTTAGGCTTTGTGGAATTATTATTTGAATTCTTGTGCTATCTTTGCTTCTATTACATCTTATGGCTAGGTTGTTGGCTAAGATATGATGGTTGTTTAAATTATTTTGTTATAGTCTTTACTTAACAAATCTTGTACTATAGGGTCACTGTTTTGCATTTTGATTAATTCTTGTCTGGTGATTCCTAACTCATTGAATAGAATATTTGGCAATTCAATCTTTGGCACTATTTTTTTGTGTGATCTAGTTTGTACAGCTGCTATTTGATGTTGATACCAATTTTTTTTGTCTATTTTTTATCCATGAATCTAGTTGAGTTATTGTCAAATCTCTAACACCATGTGAGTTCCCTATTATGAGGTCTTGGGCGGGGGTATCCATTACAACTACTTTTATCTCACCTGTAATTTAGGGAGATTCAATCCAGACCTTGGCAGTTTTACATATGTCAAATTTTTGGACATTGGCATAGATCACCTTAGCAGTTTCTTTTAAATATTGTTCTGGTTTGACTAGATTGGATCTTACTATTGATGTTGTTGCACCAGAATCTCTAATTGCTTTAATCTCTACTGAATTTACATAGGATGGAAATACATTTACTTTAGACATGTCTGCTTGTCTGTCATCAAACGATGCCTTGAGTGGTGTAGCTCTTTCTTTCACACAGGTAGCTCTCGGAACAGGGTTGACTTCTGCTCTCGGTTTCACACAGGGTTGATGTTGTAGTTGATGAATCTCAGCATGCAGATGTAGAATAGCTTTGGCAAAGCTATTTGCGATACTTGACTGGCTCAGTCTGTCTGTAATGCCGTAACTGGTGCTAATGTCTAGCTAATTTTTGATGACCTAGATCTAGTTAGAGATGACCTGAATTTCAACATGTGTCACAATGTTGGAATCTTGTCTAGACAGAGGTCAGGCAAGTGTGTTCTGTGGCGTACTGCAGAATGTCATCCGTTTAGCTTTATTAGATCTAGTGATGATGTATCACAGCTTGCTTTATTATAGGTTGGACTGTGATGTCTTGTAAATACCTTAATTGCCTTGTAGAATTTGTGAGCAATCTGGATGTAGCCCCTGCTTAATTTGACGCCATCTTGAGAGAATAAAAATGTTCCGGTCTAAGGTATATACTTGCGCCACACGAAAAGTGTAGGTTCACTGTCTTAAAGACACCTTTACTGGCCACCATATGTTACAGCCTGGTTTTTGTTGTAGGCGTGATGACGCGAATGTCGTGTGTTGTAGATACCTCTGGCAGAGAATATAATATTCTTTGTCTTCTTAGTTAAATACTTTAACTCGCGCACTAGATTTGCTAGTGCGTGAGAACACTAACATGCTGAACTCTTTGACCACAATATTTATAATAATTAATAAACTCACTGGTAGCAGACATGGTTTTTATTACACACAAATAATATATCACAAAAGATGTTGGCAACTTCAGCGATCACAAAATACATCCAAGAAAATAAGTCCTGAATACAAATCAATTATAATAACTTCAATACTTGTACATAACTCTACTTGTCAAATATCCATAACGCTCCTCTCTCTACAAGAGTCTAAAATCAACTGCCGTGTCCACCTCGTGGTCAGCTTCCGACCAAACAAAATCTCGTGCGATTGCACGGAATGGTTCAGTGATTACTAGTCACCAAATATTACAGGGGTTCTAAAACTGATGTTACAAGTATTACAAAAGAAAACTCACTTCCCTTTTGTGTTTGTATTTGTCAAGTGATCTAAGTTCTCTTGCTCTTCAAACGAATGTGCCCTCAGTTAAGTTCAACACTAGTTATATAATAACTTAAAGGAGGCATGCCGTTTATTTGGCTCTTCTGACGTCGACAAATTAGATACTTCTTCATTTAATAGTTTTCCAAAAGATTAATACATGTTAAGTTGTGTATGTGTATTGTATTTTTTTATGTCTAGAACAGTTGCTCTTTTTTTACAAATCTTATCTGTCTGTCTGTCTGTCTGTGTATCTGTCTCGCCAAAATTTGTACATATTTCTCCGACACCCAATCTCTTATTAGTCTGAAATTTTGCACAATTGCTTCTTTTATCTCAACAAGGGAAAATAAATACTACTTGACTGTAGTGGTGGTAAAAGTTGAATTAGTCCCTTTACCAGGGAAATGAAATAGTACTTGATTGTAGTGGTGGTATAAGATGAATTAGTCCCCTTTTATAGATTGATGCTTATTACAAATTTAAATGACATGACTTATCCAAACTCATTGTTACACTTAAATTAAACTTTGCTTTTTAAAAAGGATTTTGTTTTGTATCTTGCTTGTTGTTTTTTCCCATTAGATTTAGGAATGAAGGAGTAGTTAGACTAAAGACGTTTAGGACGGTGTCTATAATTTAGGTAGTAAGGTTAAATAGCACGGTTGTACCATGTATACATACATACATATAGAATTTACTAAAATTTGTTTAGAAGTGGTACATGGATAGAGTGAAATAAAGAAAGAGTTTAATGACGCCTATTTTGAGCTTTGAGAGTTGAACTAGGAAGTCACGAAAGCATAACCTGAGATAAGCTCCAATTGGTGGCAAGGCTGGAAGAATCCGAAAGCAAAACCAGATCCATCCATCCATCCATCCATTCATCCATCCATCCATTCATCCATCAATCTTCCCCTCACCACCTTCCCTTATCCTTTCTTTTGTATGTTGGACGGCTCTTTCCTTTGTCTTTGATAGCATCTTTCTTTTATACTGTCTTCCCATCGCTTTCTCTGTCTGCCTCTTTTTCTTGGTACTGTTCTCCGAAGGAAGGTTTTTGCGAGCCTTAAAGACCCTGTGATAAAGCCTCTGAGTAAGTTTTAACTTACGTTTCGTTAGAGTAATTAGCAGATCATTTTGAGGTCCGATCGCTTATGTAAACTTGTCTCTAATTTCTTCGTTTGTGACAGGGCTGGTCCTAGGCCAATGCAACCTATGCGTCCGCAGTGGGCCCCGCACTTTCATCGGCCCCGCGCGAAATCTAGGTGTAAATTACTAAATTAAACCATTGTAACTTATTATTAAAGGGTTCCTAGGATTCTCATGAAATTGAAAAATATACGAATAAGTCATGAAAATCTCCTGAACTTATTACAATTATCTCAAAACTGATGCAAATCTCTTTAAAACAGATAAAATTGTAATTTCGGGGTGTCATTCAAATTAAAAACGCCAATCATACTCGCGATTAAAAAAAAAAGGCATTGTCAGCATTCATTTAATAAGCTAAATATTATTATAAAGCGAATTTGAACCAAAACAAGAAGTTCAAATACTTAATTTACTTTAATTGTCACTGGCATACAAATAGAGACCTAAAAAAACAACAACCAAAAGCGATATTTTGCTAGTCTACACAATGTTGATGTTAATGTCGGTTTGGACGACGTCGGGCAAGAGATTCGCCAATGGGAAGAAAAAACACTCCAAGGAAAATTCCTGGCTTTATTACATGGTGACAACATTGACAAGGCTGCTTCCTTAGCATGGCTAAAAGCAGGTCATCTCTACCCTGAAACAGAAGGCTTTGTCATAGCAATACAGGACAGAGTAATTAGAACAAAAAATTACGAGAAACATATCCTAAAACTCAATAGTGTTGACAAATGCCGAAAATGTGGAAATGTGGGTGAGTCAATTGAACACATAATGGCGGGATGTTCAGCCCTATCGGAATCTGCCTACCTAGGTCGCCATAAGCAAGTTGCAAAGCTAATACACCAGCAATTGGCTTTGACACACAATTTGATCGGTAAGGATACTCCTCCATATTATAAATACTCACCACAAGAGGTTCTCGAGTCTACGGATCATCTACTGTATTGGAATAGACCTATTTTGACTGACAAAACGGTAGATTTAATCGCCCTGATCTGCTGCTCATCGATAAAAAAGAAAAGGCCGCTACGTTATTTACATCGCCGTACCACTATCTCATAATTAAAAAAAAACTGAGCTGGAAAAACAACGAAAATATGGGAACCTTGGCTTGGAGATTAAGCGTTTATGGAAATTATCTAAAATAACAATATACGCCATTGTCATATCAACCGAGGGAATAATAACAACTGACCTCACAGATATCTTCAAGGCCCTTGGCATTCCTAGGAACATTCTCGTTGCCTGTCAGAGGGCGGTACTTCTGCAGACCTGCCACATCACCAGAAAATTCCTCGGTGGAAACTGATAAAGGGACTACGATGAATTTTGTTTCCCTTTAACGAAACTCGACCCTGGCTTCGCCAGAGAATGAGTACTCTCTCTTTTATAATAATAATAATAATCTTTATTGTCCGTATGGAAATTTGTCTTACAATTTGTGCATTACACCAAACAAAAAACATTATAACTATGAGAAACCAAAGTGTACATTCACACTAGACTCACTCATAATTTACATGTGACAAAGTTTATACCAGATTGTTCTTATTTAATGATTTGATTGCCAGGGGAACAAAAGAGTGTTTGTGTCTGTTTATCTTTGCTATCGATGTCTTGTATCTTTTTTGTTATGGTAAAATCACAAAATCCTGACACAACGGGTGATTCTTTATTTCGAGGATCTTGTTAGCTTTTTTATAGATGTTTGTCTCAAACAACTGCCCAAATGGGGTTTGTTTTTTTGCCAATGATTTTACCAGTGGCATTTAGTATTCTATAAAGTTTATTCTTATTAATGCTCAGATTGAAACTTAAAATATTGCAGATATGGTTGTGATAAAACATAGCCAAGGCCTTTTCGCTAACATTAAAAGAGGACAGTTTTCTTTGTAATCGTAATCTTTGCTGCCCTTTTTTGCTGATAAAATCAGTATTTGCAGTAAAATTTAGTTTATTGTCTAGGATAGTACCAAGGTATTTAAAGGTTAGCCAATTTCAATAGTCTCTCCAGCTACAGAAACAATATCATGTTCCTTCTTTTCCCTACGAAAATCGATTATCATTTCTTTGTTTTTTTTTACATTAAATAATAAAAAATGATCTTTACAGTAATTTTCAATGTGTTCTATTTCTTTGAAATACTCATTTACGTCTGCGCTCTCTGAGAGCAGGGCAATAAGAGCCGCATCATCAGCGAATTTTGTGAAGGAACAAAAAGAACTATCGGATTGAAAATCATTGGTGTACAAAATGAACCACAATGGCGATGTCACAGCCCCCTGGGGTGCCCCTGTGTTCATTTGATATAGCATTGTTTACCCTAACCCTCTAAAGATCTCTGGCTCAAAAATTCATTAGCCCATATTATTATGTATGGACTAATATTCAACGCTTTCATCTTTTCAATGAGTAAATGAAGTTGTATAATGTTGAAAGCTGATGAGAAATCAATATAGTAGGGGAAGGTGAGGCTAGTTGTCACAATTTTCAATATTTTTGGTTTTCACTCATTTAGAATTAATTTATTTTTACCAAACTTCACATGGTGCAACTTACACATTCAGACAACAGAAAGGACAATGCTATAAACGTTACTTTTTTATTCACCAGAGCTATACGTAATCAAAGTGGTTGGGTCAAGGTTGTGACAATTTGCCCCACAACGGGGTAAGTTGACGCATTGCATGGGGTTAGATGTCACAAACAAATAAATATAACAAGGTACAAATAAAAATCACTAAAGCTTAATGTGACCAAAATCAATGTTAAAAATTAGGCCGGACTTTGTTCTGGCAGTGGTTCCTTTGCCTGTTGATGGTGAAAGAATGGCATGAATCTCCTGTTTTGGAACAGTTCCAATGTCAGGTACCAGAGGTGTTATACATTTTCTTTCAACTTTGATACTTCTTCTTAGAAATGAGACTTCAATATTGTCATCTTCATCCTCTTCTTTTGTCACTTATCCTACGAGATATATTACACTTTTTTTGTTAAAAGCCACTAGCACATAGTCATTGAACCAAATATTAGAAACCTGCCCAAGTTGCATACTCAATGTATCTTCCTTTTCCGTCTCAGGTAGATTGCAATCTGTTTCACTGTCAACAGAAAACTAAGACTCCGTTTCGTCTGTATCACTATCTGCAGACATTATGTTTCTTCTTTTGGAAGTCAGTTTCATATTTGCTTTAACGGAGATACAGTGTAAATTGTTGACGACATTGTCTTGCTTTTTGCTGTTTTCCATGGTGCTGCCTTACCAAATGGTCTGATGGCAAAGGAGGAGACATTTGGATTACTGGCTTGGATGGGTGGGTCTGAGCAATTGGACAGCTCAACTGATATGCTTTGGTGGTTGACAGAGTCACCGCCCGGTTTGTTGGCACAGTTGTTAGGAAAAGATCTATCTGTGGTGAAGGACGTAAGGTACCTGTCCTCTGGAATTGCATTTGGATCAAATGGATAAATACTTGTTGAACGAAAAGCAGATAGAATCTAAAAAGCAGATCTGATTGTTTATTAGCTTTTTGTTGGAAAACTACTATCTACTGTAGATGGCTCGTAAATTTAATTAGACAGTGATTTTGTACTTAGTAAAGTATGTATAAAATGCAAAGACACATTTATTTTCTAATACAAAATCTTAATTTTCAATTATTAGAAAAAATGGGCGCCGCGCAATCCGTTTCTCATAGGGCCCCACAATCTGTATAACCGGCCCTGGTTTGTGATGTGATACCTAGGATCTTTTGTAGTATCTTGATTCATTCGCAAGGAGCCTCCTCTCTAGTTCTGCAGTCATCGTCCAAAATACCCAAACACCATTGCTGACTCCTTGGTCCACAAAGGAGGGTTAATACCTCCTACCAAGCAAGCTGTGAGTTTTCCTTTTGTTCTGGCAAAAATCTAAAAAATAGAAATGGAAAGTGGTTTGGTCCTGGGACAAGATGATGATGACAAACGTAACAGAATGTGACCATGACCAGGGAGCGTATACGTCTGATTTTAATGTCGAGTGCTATGCGTTTGTTTTTCCAGATTGTTTTGAGTTTTGCAAGTGCTAACGTGGACTGTAGTTCAGGTTTGGTCCGAGATTGATTAATGCTGCAGAAGGTCTATAGCGCTAGGGAAGAAGGATTATTTGTACTAATTTGTCCTAGCATATGGGATGAGGAATGTGCCGTTATCGTTGTGTCTTTCTGAGTGGTTTTCGCCACTCTTTCTGTCGCCGCTCAGACAAGGTCATGGTCCTCTTCGATTTCTATATCCCCGATAACATAAGGTCATAATCAGTGTCGATCTCTCTATTTTTTTTAACGCAAGGTCAAAATCCGCGTCGATCTATCTATCCCTACTTACATAAGGTCATAGTTCTTGACCATCTTTCTATCCCTGCTAACATGATGTCATAGGTCATGACGATCTCTCTATTAACACAAGATCAAAGTCCGTCTCTATCCCCACTAAGACGATAGGCAATAGTCTTTGGTAATGATAAATCAGTCATCAGTCTTTGTGAAAATCAACTGAACGAATTCTTTGAGACATAAATGTACATGGTACCATTGAGTATGTTAAAAGACGTTCTTTCTTTAACTTAGGCGAAAGTCAACTGTCCCTTAACAGTTCTTTCATATCCAGTGATGGATAGTATGCTGTTGCGAACCAAAGACACCTGTGCAGGGCAGAGTTACACCGCTACTACAAATCATCTTTTTAATGTTGATTTTAATAATGTCTCAAATGTTAATTGTGTATAAATTAAACTAGATTTAAATATTTAGTTTTTCTGTTCAATTTTCTAGTCCAATTGGATTACAATGTAAAATATAAATAATAATGGGTAATATTTAACTTAATGATATAGGAACTAACAAAAACGGATAAAATGAGGTATCATATAAGAGTATAATATGCTTAAACATAGAAGGATATTTTAAGGAATCATACGAAGATATTGTAAAGTATACAAAGATCTTGTATGGTATCATTGTTAGGCGCATGTAATTATCATACAAGGATATTGAAAGTACTCATACAATAATATTTTAAGTTATCATACAAAGATTTCATAAGGTATCTTATGAGAATATTTTAATGTATCATATAATGCTGTTATAGAATATTATAGATTACATTTAAAGATTTGTTTTAAACACTTGAAAGAAAAACGAATCAAATTGAAAAAAAGTCTGTTTTCTCTTAAACACAAGCAGTGGCTTCTTTAGCCTTAAATAAATTTGAAGGATAGTGTTCCTACAGAATACGATTCAACAGCTTCAGCAAAAAAAGTTCTTTATAAGCCTTGGTAGATTTATTCATGAAGGCGGGCTTCACAAAGCCATTACCTAAAAAGTACAAACGAAATGTTTCGTCTGTGGGAATAACATTTGAGGAAGTGAAACGTGAAGTGGACAAGATAAAACTTTCTAACTGTAATGTTTACATCGACTCATTAAGATCAGTAATGAGATATCGTCAAAGGAAGTGACCTACATAGCCTCGTTTCTGAAATGCATCCGAAGAGACGTTTTGAAAAATGTAGAAAAACCAAATAAGTCATTGGTCTATCCTTTTAATGAAGCAATCAGGTTTAGAAACTAGCTACTGTTTTACATGTGGTTACAAATTTTAATTTCTGAAGCTTACTTCTTTGTAACGTACTTTTAAAAATTACTGTCATAGTTTCCACTTATTTGAAGTCAATGATGCTCGCTGATCCTCAACCTATTTTTGACCATTATAAATTCCCGAAATACGCGTCAAGGCGCTTTTTACTTTTTTCATTACTGTTTTTCTTTAATATGCTGATAAACTGCTCTTACGGCAGAGGTTGCGAACGGTCGGTTAGAACCATGAATTTAGATATGGTTTGGAATGACTATTTTTTAGTGATCAAGAAATGCCTAAAGGTTTGTACACTAAAAAAAATCAAAATTTAATAATAATAATTCTAATAATAATAATAATCTTTATTGTCCCTAAGGAAATTTGTTTTACAATTTGTGCATTACACCAAACAAAACATTAGAACTATAAAAAAAAAAAATGTACATTCACACCAGACTCACTCATAATTTACATGTGAAAAGTTTATATCAGATTGTTTCTATTTAACGATTTGATTGCCAATAATGATGATGATAATAATAATAACAATAACAACAACGATGTTAATAATAACACACAGATACTTTCAAGGCCCCTAAAATTCCTAGGAACATCCTCGTTGCCTGTCAGTGGGCGGTATTGCTGCAGACCTCAGTGGAATCTGATAAAGGGACTACAATGAATTTTGTTTCACATGAACGAAACTCAACACTGGTAGTGCCAGAGAATGAATACTCGTTTGTTTCTAACATCATAATAATAATAATCATTATTATCCGCGAGGTAATTTGTTTAACAATATACCTGATTAGAACAAACATTTGGCAGATATACGTTCATAGTCCAGTTTCTCTTTAGCATTACATGCGAAATTTAAAACAGTAAGTTACATATTGTTCAACAATTTTATTGCCAAAAAAACAAAAAGTTTTTGTTTCTATTTGTTTTTGTGATCAATGTCATATATCTTCTTTGTGATGGTCAAATTTCAATATCATGAAGAAGAGGGTGATTTGTGTATGCTTAAAATCTTCATAGCTTTCTTAGCAATGTTTTTTCTTAAAATGATGTCCAGGTCTGGTTTGTTTGTCGCCTATGATCTTACTAGCAGCATTGACAATTTTATAAAGTTTATTTTTATTTTTTTATTTTTATTTGAATATTCTCTGGGAATTATTTGCGAACATTATGAGAGTGTGTGGGAGTGATATTTTATGGCACTGTAACATTAACCTGAATAGTGATCATTTATTATTAATTTCCAAAGCAGAGAATTTCTTTTTTATTCATTTCATATAAACCTGCCACTGAATGACTTATAGTAAAATGTAAATGAGTTTAAGCCATCAAACGTGTTCTTAACTTTTCACTTATAGTATAGTTTATTTTCCACTCAGGTACAATAATGATGTTTCCATCATTCACAGCACTTAGTAGTTCCATTGGCAACAAGGAGAAACAACTCTCTTGAACCATTATAACGATTCGTGCCGGATTAGCTGGACTTTGTGCGTACATGGCTGACCTCATGGTAAACATTGACCAGTCTTCATCCTTTAAAAAACTTTTACTACAGACAAGTAAAACTCGCCAGCAAGAGTTGATTGCATCGACGATACCACTGGCTTTGTCTAAAGAAGCCAAAAGATCTCTGTCAATTATAAATGTGTTTAATTTTAATTGTTGTTCTAGATGCTCGCGTAGCTCAAAACAAGGAAATCGATAGTCTTCATCTGAATAGCCAATATAAACATCTGACTTATAATCGAATCTGGTGTGAAGTTTGAAATTGCCAAAAAGTTGTAAGAAATACGAAACAAGAAAGTTTTTATTCCTTAACATCAGAAATATTAAGACTGCGCCAGTAACATAAAGACATAATGTTATTAATGTAATGTAGAAGAAGAATTCGCCCCAACATTGTCTCCAGAGAGATTCTAAATCAGAGAACGCCAATGTGTTTGTCCTTTCACCATCTTTGTTCATGCAGGTGTAGTTTCTATTGTTGTCCAAACTGACTAAAGTTGAATTCAACCATTGAAGAAGAGATAAATCATGGCAACTACAAGAAAGTATGTTTCCATTGAGCATGAATTTCAATCCTCCATTCCTTGAGTGTAAGACGTCTAGCGCCTTAGTAGTGTCCGTTGTAAGAGTAGTAATGACATTATTACTTAAATCTAAAGTTTTAAGATTTGGCGTAGATTTTAAATCAAACGGAATATTCTTGAACTGATTGCCAGATAAACTTAAATAGATTAGTTCAGAATTTCGAGCAAACGTTCCTTTGCTTAAAGCATTGAGAGAGTTCTCAGAGAGATCAATTTCTTTTAGTTTTGTAGTATTCTCAAAGACTCGATCACTTTTGATGGCGAAAAAATTTTTGTCAAGTTGACATTTGGAAACAGCCAAGTTCTCTAAGCCAAAAAAAGTATCTAAAAAGTAATCAGAAAGAACAGAGACATCATTCCCAGACACTATTGCAGTTTTCAGTGATGATAAGCCGTGAACATGGCCAGTAAATGTGTGATATCCGCTGTCCGATATATCAATGTATTGAAGGTTATCAGCGCCTCGAAAGATAACTGTCTTTTCTAACGATAAATCCGGCATCAGTCTTTGAGACACCCAACTATTCAAATACTTAGAGACATAAATATTTATTGTACCATTCAGTATGTCAAAGGTTTTTTTCGTTAAATTGTTTATTTCTCGGGTAAATAATTTTGCTTCGGTAACTGTTATTCCTTTTTGTAATGTCCATTTACCATGAAACGACAATTCGTTATAATAAGAATTTCGCAAGTAGTTGTCTTTATGAAGACTGAAGCGTGGAAAAGGGGAGAATGACTGGCACGTTCGCATTGCGTTACCAACAACGGCTGTAGTTAAGTTCTGAAGCAGGGCTAGTGGAAACAACGCAATCGCACTTCCAATTATAGGATTGCCTGATATAAGGATGTTGCGCAGACAACGATCCCATGTGGTACTATTCATAAAGGCGTCAGTAGTTACGTAGTATATATTACATTGTATCATTATAAACGTGTCTAAACAGATGTCTGTTACATACATCAGGTCTTTTTTAGTGAGATAGCCGTTTCTCATCGGATCGGGCATTTCAAGTGTCGCTGTAATGCCCCGAAACAAAATCTCGGACATTTCTCTTCCCGTAAAGGGCCATAACAAAGCTAAAACTCTTTGCAAGTCTATGACGGTGTAGAACATTTTAAGAACAGTTAGGTTTTTGAAATGTACAAATACTTTGTCATCCATTAATTTTAATAATGACATGCTACTAATAACCAGCTCCTTCAGTCCATTGACATTCTTAAACGATGCCTCAGTAATATACTGTGTTGACCCTGTAATCTCTAGCACTTCCAGATGAGTTAAGTTGAGAAACTCGGGCCCAAAGTAGAGAGTTGGACTAAATGTACCTAGAGCCAGGCTACGTAGCTGTGTCAATGGCTGCAGCATCAAACCTGGAACATCAACTTTGTCTGCTCTAGGACGTTGTATAAGATCCAAGAACTGCAAATTATTTAATTGTTCAAAAATAGAAGGCGACACCGCATTGAATGAGATATAATTATAATTTAGATGTAAAAATCTCAAGCTGGTTAAACCATCAAATGCAAGAAGATGTATTTCTGAAATGTCATTGTCTGAGAGATCTAAATGCTTTAAGTGAATCAAGTGGGAAAATGTGGAATTAGCTAACTTAGTGAGAAGATTGTGGTTCAGAAAGATGATCTCAGTGCTATTTTGAAACCAAGATGAATGTATTACTTGTAAATTCAGATTTGAACAGTCGACAGTCAGACTATATGCAGTACACATAGAATCAACACTGACAGAGGAATCGTTTTCAACAATTGAATTTAGACTATTTATTCTTGACTTCTTTTTATGCACCTCTTCGTGTTGCTCCCATGTACCTAATTAAAAACAAAAAATTTGTTGTAAGTTGTACATTTTATTGAATACTAGCCGGAGATTACCTGCGGCCTGGGGGCTTAATGTATTTGTTAAAAAGTGTCGTTCTTTAATAGAGATTTTTTTTTAAAATATATTTTAATGGCCCCCCTCCCGGTAGTGGCAGGGCAGCGGTTCTCAACCTGTTAAGGTCGAAGACACCTATTAAGGTTATCCACTACGCGGTGACCCCAAACCGTAGAAATCATAACCCTATATAACTTTTTCTTTCATATTGTTCTAAAACAGTTCACTTAATGTAAATATTTGAGCTGCATTGCCAAAGTTTCATCATGAAACAATAGTCTTTATAGACTTGAAATAAAGAGTTCTCATTATGATTAAATTATAAAAATAAAAGTAAAGTTCCCCTTTCAGACTTTGCGATCTATAGGGTGGATGATGTAAAGATAAACTTTCTGAAGGTGTCACGTGGCCAGCACAACGACCAGCCTCCTTTAATTTTCCGCAACTATTGTCAGGTACCCATTATAGCAGGGGTAGACTCAGAGTCGCCAAAAAATCCCGAAATTAAAAAACCCAGCCTTCAAATGATTCGAACCGGGGATCTCCGGTTCGGAAGCTAAGCGCTTTGCCGCCCAGCTACAACGACCTAAAATAACTTACAAATAAATAAAATTTTATCTTTTAACATGCATTTATTTACTATTCTATTTCTTATTATTTGATGTTGGATACTTGTGTGACCATTTCTATAAAATAATAATAACAAGCATCGCCCATTATATACAGTACCGCAATCCACATTTTCAATGGTCTTAGGCTACCCCTGATAAATCGTCATTCGATTCCCAAGAGGGTATCAATCCACAGGCTGAGAACCCCTGTTGTAAGGACAGTAAATATATACCACGGTCTCCGTTATAATCTAAAGAATGTTTATGCCAATTTTTAAAAATCGAGATTGGTTAAACAGTTTTAATTTCTATGCGAGAGATACATATATACATACATACATACATTCATACATACGCCTTACTTTCAATTATACATATATATATATATATATATATATATATATATATATATATATATACATATATATATATATATATATATCTATATAAATTCTTTTAAAATTATCATTTTCTAAATTTTATAAATAAATTAAATATTTTCAAACGAAGATCAGTGTAACCCTAAAATCTGACAGGCGACACATTTTTTTGTAAAAATCTTTTATCAACTTACATTGTCTGTATAAAACAAAAGAAGTAAAGTTCTTCTTTCAGACCTTGCTATCTATAGAGCAGAGGATGTTAAGGTCATCTATTAACGATTAACGAGCAGGGTGTCATGTGGCCACCACAACGACTAACCTACTTTACTTTGCCCAACTAAAGTCAGGCACTCATTAGAGTTGGGTGGACCTAAAAACTCAAAATTCCAATCTTCACCAAGATTTAAACAGGTAACCCAGGTGGAGTCAAAAGTAATAGAAAGCATTTATCTAGAATCTACCAGATTACTAGATGGTGCTATAGATACTTTTTATGCACAGAATGCACGACGTGAGGCGATATGAAATGAGATTGACACTTACTCATTATCTCGCCAATAAACAACTTTGTCATACATCTAAAGAGTCCTAATGACTATTTTTTGGTTAATTTTACTTATATAACCAATTTGAATTTAGACTTATATATTTATTTAGTAATTTATCTCATGCCATGATTATGAGTGTCAAAATACAGGCGCCCATAAAAAGGTCAAATCCCCAGGCCACCAAATCCCTAGCTACGCAACTGCCCCTAAAGCAGAATTTATATTAGCCAGATTTTGTGAGAATGTGAAATGTTAAATTTGGGTCTGTAGAGTTTGTGTTGATTAGAAGATTGCCTGAGAATTTCTGTTCGCGAATTATTACTTAAGTTGAGTTCCTATAAACAGATTTACAGATAAAGACACAAGATTGAAGTAACACTGAATATAACAAGTCAACTGCCGTAGATCAAATACTAATGTTTAATTTAGAACAGGAATGGTCTAGTCTTAGTCCTATAAGGTTAAAGATGTGACTCCAATGAAAGTCTAGCGTTAACTGTCTATTTATCTTTATCTAAGCTACCGTCTCGATTTGAATTAATGTTGTCATAATTGTGCGTTCACTAGAAGTCAGCTAAAGGGCGTCTCCAAAAAAGTATTGATGGCCCCTACTGTATAATGCCGGACCTCCATAAAGTGTATGATCTTAAGCGGTCACAGCATAATAAGTAAAGGCGGCCTAAGGGAGTGGCAAATGGAGGCAACCACTCCAGTCCTCGCAGCTTAGGATGGCCCCACGATAAAAAGAATCTTTTATCCCCGCTAGAAAAGAGAATCTCTTATCACCGCTAGAAAAGAGAATCTCTTATCACCGCTAGAAAAGAGAATCTTTTATCACCGCTAGAAAAGAGAATCTCTTATTACCGCTAGAAAAGAGAATCTTTTATCACCGCTAGAAAAGAGAATCTTTTATCACCGCTAGAAAAAAGAATCTTTTATCACCGCTAGAAAAGAGAATCTTTTATCACCCCTAGAAAAGAGAATCTTTTATCACCGCCAGAAAAGAGAATCTTTTATCACCGCTAGAAAAGAGAATCTTTTATCACCGCTAGAAAAGAGAATCTTTTATCACCCATAGAAAAGAGAATCTCTTATCACCGCTAGAAAAGAGAATCTCTTATCACCGCTAGAAAAGAGAATCTTTTATCACCGCTAGAAAAGAGAATCTCTTATTACCGCTAGAAAAGAGAATCTTTTATCACCGCTAGAAAAGAGAATCTTTTATCATCGCTAGAAAAAAGAATCTTTTATCACCGCTAGAAAAGAGAATCTTTTATCACCCCTAGAAAAGAGAATCTTTTATCACCGCCAGAAAAGAGAATCTTTTATCACCGCTAGAAAAGAGAATCTTTTATCACCCCTAGAAAAGAGAATCTTTTATCACCGCCAGAAAAGAGAATCTTTTATCACCGCTAGAAAAGAGAATCTTTTATCACCGCTAGAAAAGAGAATCTTTTATCACCCATAGAAAAGAGAATCTTTTATCACCCATAGAAAAGAGAATCTTTTATCACCGCTAGAAAAGAGAATCTTTTATCACCCCTAGAAAAGAGAATCTTTTATCACCGCTAGAAAAGAGAATCTTTTATCACCCCTAGAAAAGAGAATCTTTTATCACCCCTAGAAAAGAGAATCTTTTATCACCGCTAGAAAAGAGAATCTTTTATCACCCCTAGAAAAGAGAATCTTTTATCACCCCTAGAAAAGAGAATCTTTTATTACCGCTAGCCCTATCCCACAAATACTCGTGTCGTGGGCCAGAAATGACACTACCCCAGGTCGCCGCACACTACCTTAGAATAAGCTCTGAGCAAAGATTTCAGAAACAATGGAATTGATAGTCGAAGGGAAAAACAAAGTCGAAAAATCTTAGATTCAAATTTTCTTCAATGACCCATACACAGTAACTGAAAAGCAATGAAGAGCACATCAAACTAATCTTAACAATTTATCGGTCATTTATCTTTTTAGCGGCCCCTGAAAGGGGAAAAGACGCTATTAGTTTTGTGCGAAATGTCTGTCCGTCTGTCCCGTTTAGATCTCATAAACTTGAAAAGATATTGAAAATCCAACATCACAATATTTTAGACTATTCAAAGTTCTGATGCAACGGCTTCTTTTTATTTTCTGAAAGCGAAAAATCTCATTTTTAAAATCAGTTATGCAAGCAGTTTTTTAAAAAGAAAAAGCTAATTGGTATGCATTATAAGCTAGATCTAAATTAAAACGAATGGTAATCTTGTAAACATCATTTTCGTAAACTTCTTATCGTTCCATCGTATCTCAAAATCTATTTTGACCATTGGAATTAGAGATTGAGCATTTTCAAAACAATAACATCAATTAAAAGACTTCACTTAGGCCAGGAGAGGCGCGGTAGCTGAGCGGTAAAGCGCTTAGCTTCCGAACCGGGGGCCCCGGTTTCGAATCCTGGTGAAGACTGGGATTTTCTACTTTGGAATCCTTAGGCGCCTCTGAGTCTACCCATCTTCAATGGGTACCTAATATTAGTTGGGGAAAAGTAAAGGCGGTTGGTCGTTGTGCTGGCTGCATGACACCCTCGTTAACCGTAGGCCACAAAAACATGAACTTTACATCATCTGCCCTATAGACCACAAGGTCTGAAATGGGAACTAGTTAGGCCAGGTTCACATCTAACTTTGCAATCACTTGCACCTATCCTTTGATCAGCTATACCGTTGGGGCACTACACAAGATCTGTGAACCTTCTTTCTCCATTCTTATCTCTCATTTGTCTTTGATATAATTTCATTTGGATGTTCTTTCTGAAAATATTGAAGCCTGCCAAGGTGGACCACTTCTAGGGCCAATTTTGAGTTTATGTTTCCACACAAACTATCTTTGTAATCTTGTTTTCTTTGATTTTTTTTTTTGATAACTTTAAATAGGTAGCTCTTGAACTAGCTTTTTTTTTGGTTGCTGTATTCGATATGCAGCAAATAGGAAGTTTTGATAGCTATTTAATTAAGAAGGTAGATCTTTATCATTAAAAGTCATTTGTTAGTACATAAAAATGAAATTTCTAACCGCTTTCGCTTGTAGCCTAAACTAGTTAATATTTTTTTTTTGGTAACTGTGATCTTTAAATAAAGCGACGTTGTCATTGTTTAGAATAGAGAATTCATCGTCAAAATGAAATCGAGTTAAAGTAATAGAAAAGTCGCATTCCATTTTTATATTTGTCTTATTTTATCTTATAAAATACAGACGTTACTTCAAAAAAAAAAAAAAAAGATGATTACGTTCTACGCGTAATGCATCTAGTCATACATGTTAACCAATGACTTCAATTCAGCCATGACATTTTTTCCCTTGTTCTAATAGCACTAGGGAAGAAGGAGTATTTGTATAGATTTGTCCTAGCATATGGAAGGAGGAATGTGCCTTTATCTTAGATTCTTTTTGAGTATCTTATAAGGCCTTGTGTTTGTATTTGAAAATTATGACTCTATGTTTTATGTATAAATGTTATTTTACTTTAAAGTCTTCTATCCTGAAGGGTTTCTAAATTTAATGATTTTACTAAATGAATGAAATACGAACCTTGATTTCTATATAAAATTGTTTCTCTGCTAGTTATCTCTTCTTCTTTCTGAATTCCATGGTGGTGATTGTTCCTTGAATTGTTTGCGATGTAAGAACATTGATGAACTTGTATGGTGCACACAAAGAGAGCTAACACTTCGAGAACTGTTGCCATTTTCAGTTCACGATGGTCACGCTGCGCGTAAACGTAGTGTTTACAAAATCTTAAAATGTAAATCTTACAAAATTACTGCTTTACGACTGCTTGATTTATACTGCTCCTGTTAAACGCGCACTTGCCAAATTGTAATTTACTTCCTTGTTACATAAATACATGAATATTTCTGTAGTACAATTGTGAGCTGGCGCTCCTAGATCTAACGTTTGACCTATTTTTTTCTAATTTATATTATATATATAGGCCAGGGCTATGATGTTTGTAATTTAGTGTCTTTTTAATTTTTATAGTTTAGTGCTGAGTATTTTGTAGTTTCCGCTATTTATAACTTTCTGCTAGTTTTAGTCTTTTTCTGTTATTTGTGTTTTATTCGTAGAGGAAAAGTAGTTTTTAAAATAGTTAACTAGCCTTAGAGCTGTGGATGTTATTTCCTATTTTTTGTCCCTGGTTAGTTCTGCTTATTTTTGTCTTTAGCATTAGCGTTGGATTGGTTGTTACTTTTTAATATCAGTTTATGTGCAGGTTTGTAAACGGTATAGAGCCCCCATATGAGTTTAGAATATAAATAACTTTTTATCTTCCTTTTTGTATTTTTGTAGGATTTAAATTTTAAGATTATCTTTTTAATGCTGTTTAATTTAGTATATAATGTTGTGTAGTCCGTGTCTTTAGTAATTTGCCAGATTTTATTGTTGTGTACGCTAGGTACAAATTAGGGAAATCGGTAGTCCAGTTTAGTTTTAGATAATTAGCGTGACGTCATGCTCTCCGATATGTTTGCGCTGAACAGTTATAGCTAGCTCCGGAACCACGTTGAGCTCTCTTTTGTCTTGACCAGTGGTCAGTGCTAACAGTGGTGCCTGTATAAAACTAATTGTGTGTTGTATAATTTCAGCTGGGACCGCCTGTAAATTGGAAAATGTTTTTATTTTTACTTTCTTTAGTTCGTATTTGTATTAATTGTTTCTAGATCTACATCTATTGCTATAGTCTAGATGCAGACTGATTAGTGTAGTGGCATCACTGGCTAGTTAATTAGCCATGATTACCTTTGATGGAACCGGAAGTTCCGTAGACTTGAGTAGCGTCACCCCTTTTAGCCATCCTTAATGATCCCCTTATGGTTTTTCTATTGTTTGTCTATGTCTTCTAAAATTATTTTTATTAATATTTTTATTGTTAGGATAACGGTTCTAACAAGTTGGCATGTTGCCGATTTTAATTTTTAATGTAGAAGATGGCTGCGTCCTACTCAACGCTCCATGATTGCGGATTTGTTAAGCCAAATCTAGATTTATGTTTATTATTATCTGGCTCAACATGTGTTGTGGCGTAAGCTTTTAAGTAGGTATCATAATAATAATAATGTATGGCTTTTTATTAGCTAAATGAAGGTAATAGTATTTACCTCATGCATTTAGGTATGTGTATGTGCTAGACTAGGTCTAGTTCATTATTATTTTGTTACATTATGAATAATTATGTCTTATGTTTTATGTATTTGTAATTGCAGGCTATAATTCCTGCCTAACTGTCTGCCGCAGTTATTACTGCCTGTCTGCCGCAGTTATTACTGTTGCCCTATAGCTGCCGTAGTAATTATTGCTGCTGCAAGTAGCTTACTGTTGTAGTTTTGCCAAATAGCTGCTTTATTTGTTAGGTTCAGTTAAGTAGGGTTGATCAATCGTTTAGTAGTGTGTATATTTAGTTTTATTACTGTTGTTTTGGTTTCATGTAAATAAAGTATATATAAGTTCCTTTTATAATTTCAGTTTGTTATTTTCTTTTTAGTTAGCTAGTTTAGTTTAGTTTGATTGTGCTGTCTGGTTGCTTAGGCGACTCTAGCCCCTTGGTCGCAGACCGAGGTGCACAGATTGGGCCCACACAGTAGAGCTACCACCTGCCTACTGTTATAAATGAATAAATGTTGA
Source organism: Biomphalaria pfeifferi (assembly GCA_030265305.1). NCBI lineage: Eukaryota > Metazoa > Mollusca > Gastropoda > Planorbidae > Biomphalaria > Biomphalaria pfeifferi. The sequence goes on from JASAOG010000139.1 coordinate 1,084,261, forward strand.
GCAGGAAGTAACAAAAAGGCCTCACTCAGTAGCGCCACCTTGACCTGCTCACACAATGTTTTTTTGTGATGTTATAAAAATTTTTTAATGCTTATACTTTCTTCTAAGATCCTATCGTAATAAGTGTGAAAGCTGACGGTAGTGCGATGCGCTGTGCAGAGGCTAAGTACGCTTGAACGTGGCTTGGCATGGCTACCTATGAAATGGGCTTGTGGTTCGACATCCGACTACATGCAGCACGGAAAAACCTTCACCCAGATACCCACCCACCCACTGGTCCACAAATGAGATTGGACCATAGCGCTCTGAGCATGCTATAAGCATGAAAGTAGCGTTTTATAAAAACCATAATTTAATTTTTTAATTTAACTACTACAGAAAAAAAAGGATGTTGAAAAAAAAATTATGTGTATAAAATTAATGAGCTAGAAAAAGAAAGACAAAATAAAGTGATATTGAATTAGAGAGGAATGAAGTGCATGACAATAAAATAACTTCTTTTTTGTATTCACTCAAACTGGAAATGGTCAACATTGTTTTTTTTAAAATGTCAATTATAAATATATAGGTATACTAGAAAGAATCTGGGGGTGTCTACTGTTCTATTTAGTTTTTATAGAAATGTCATTTCCTGGTACTTTTTAAGACTTATAATTTTAAATTAGAACGTGAATTAACTTTATGAAGACATATAAGCCCGCCTTCTTAGCCAGTGACACATATATAGACTTAGTGTGTATCGAATACCAGAATAAATTGCTATTCCAATAATTTAGAAGTTTTCAAACATTTTGAATCTGGAGACCCGTTTATGTAGTGAAAATTTGCCCACAGATCCTAAATAAAAACAAATACATAGCTGCATATTATATAAGTAAAAAATATATATTATAAAAAAAGCGAACAATATTTTGTTGAAGGAGATTTTATTAACATTATAACTTCTGTTAAAATAAAATATAAAAAAAATGACTTGCTTTGAGTTTCATGAGATTTTCTGAGTGTATTTATTCCCGGCTCAAAGAACACAAAGGTTGAGTCGGTTTCTTTAATTTGTGATGAGGCTCTTTACGGCAATGAGTTGTCAGTTAAAAGAAAAATTGTGCAAAATTTAGCTTGATCCGAGATTGGTTTAGGAGAAATAACGCGTGCAAACTTTACCAGACACACAGACTGACAGACAGAGTCGATATAAGCTTAGTAATTACAGATGAATTGCGATCATTGCGGTGTAGATTATGCTAAAAAAAAATAAATGTCTTCGGTTCTGAAGATTAAAGATAAGTGCACTATTTCACTGGACTGCGTACATTCATTTGCGAACTGCATATTTTGCTACATTTGATGCAGAAGAAGCCGTTGTTCGTATGGAGTCTATTTTACTTTGGTTTACTTGTCACCGACTTTATTTTCGATTGGGTAATAAATGCGTGCCACGCGACCTTCAAACTGAGCTCTCCAGCTGTCTTGCCAGATGCCGTATGGTGCCAGCAGCTTGCACTGTTTGTAGGGGGCACCTCTGTTACGAAGTCCTCCTTTCAGCTTACTGCACCAGAACTCATTTTTTATCTGCTCATCCCCAATACACTGTGACCAATAGTGAACAATAGTGACCTGGAATAGACAATTTTAACTGAAATGTGTCTGGACATTCAAATCAAACTCTCATTATCAGACTTAACCTTGATAACTGAGATAATAATTAAATTTTTTTTTTCATGAATAATTATATTTGATATTATCCTTGCGGTTGTGTTCAATGTTTAATATAGCACATGTTAAATGTACTAGTTTTTGTTTTATTCCTATTTATTTCAGAAGTTCCAAAAAGACCTTTCGATATGAAAACTGTTTACCTCGATACCCTTAACTTATGCAGATGTTTTATGGAATGGTAGAGCACCATCGTAACAACAGTCCAAAGAGCTTACTGCACCACCCATGTTAAAGCTAAAGTTTACAAACAGGTTAAAAAAAAATTTTAGATTTCATATTGTTATATTTGATCTTTTAGATTGATGAACACACTGGGCTTTCTAGAGGACTTGCTTATTTTAATTTTATAGCGGTCCTTAATATTTCAATAGGTGGAAAATATACTTATAATTTGTTAAAGCCTCGGACAGTCCTGATCAATATTGCAAGTTAATTATGTCAAAATGTGTGATTCTGCCATCAGACATTTTCGTTTGCAGACGACCAGATGGATGATGTAGCACCATCGGATGCCATGTCTTACAGTTGACTACTTGATGGCCTAAAACTAAATTCTAAAATAATTGGGACCCAAATACTTGCTCGATGATTAATATGTAGGAAATGTGAAAAGTCTCCTTTGTGATTTAAAAGGGAGATGATGCAAAGTTATTTTTTACTATGGCCGTCGATTCATTCGGGTGTCATTCGGCCATTGCTCTATGTCTAAGTAATTGATTTTAATTACATACACCTCAGTGGTGCATGACAATGGGGGCTTTTCCATGGCTTCAATATTCATTGACGATTAGCGACTGTGTGGGTGCCACATAGACTCTTCTCGATGACAGTTAAACAAAGAAATAGATGACCTTAACATTATCGGCCCTATTGACCGCATGGTCTAAAAGGGGAACTTTACATTGGAGGCGCGTTGGTTGAGTGGTAAAGTCTTTGGATGCCAAATCGGGGGACCCATCAACAAATCTTGGTGAAGACTAGAATTTTAATTTCAGGATCTTCGGGTGGGGGTGTCTGAGTCCACCCATCCTGACATTAGTTGGGAAAATAAAGGCGGTTGGTCATTAAGCTGGTTTAATGACACCCTTGTTAGACTCGGGCCATAGAAACAGATAACCTTTTACATCATATGCCATATAGATCCCAAAGGGTACTTACTATTACCCGCACGAATCAATTGTATGAGTGAGTGCTTGGAATTTAAATTTATTGTAACTTTAAAATGGAAAAGTATAATTATTAACTTTCACAGTAAAGTTTTAAAGATGTTGCTCTCAGTTGATGTTTTTTTTAAAGCTGTTTCTTATTGACATATAGTGACATGTAAAAGTAACTTTAAGCCATCAAACGTGTTCTCAACTTTTCACTTAGAATGTAGTTTATTTTCCACTCAGAGACAACTAAAATATTCTCATCAGTTAACAGTTCAGTGGGAAGCAAAGAGAGACAACTAGTATGAACAATTATAACAATTTTTGCAGGATTAGCTGGACTTTGTGCGTACATGGCTGACCTCATAGTAAATATTGACCAGTTTTCATCCTATAAAAAACTTTTACTACATACAAGAAAAATTCTCCAACATGAGTTTAATGCATCCACAAAACCACTGGCTTTGTCCAAGGAAGACAAAAGATCTCTGTCAATTATAAAAGTGCTAAATTTCAAATTTCTTTCTAAGTGATTGCGTAGCTCTATACAAGGAAATCGATAGTAGTCATCTGAATAGCCAATATAAACATCTGTCTTATAATCCGATCTGGTGTGAAGTTTGAAATTACCAAAAATTTGTAAGAAATATGAAACAAGAAAGTTTTTATTATTTAACATTAGAAATATTAAGACTGCGCCAGTTACATAAAGACATAATGTAATCAACGCAATTTAGAAGAAGAATTCGCCCCAACATTGTCTCCAGAGAGATTCTAAATCTGAGAACGTCAATGTGTTTGTCCTTTCACCATCTTTGTTCATGCAGGTGTAGTTTCTATTGTTGTTTAAACTAACTAAAGTTGAATTCAACCATTAAAGAAAAGATAAATCATGGCAACAACAACAAAGTATGTTTCCATTTAACATGAACTGAAACTCTTTGTTCTTTGAATTTAATGAATCTAAGACCTTAGTAGTGTCCGTTGTGAGAGTATTGATGATATTACTACTTATATCTAAAATTTTAAGATTCGGAGTAAATTTTAAATCAAACGGAATGTCTTTGAACTTATTGCAGGATAAACTTAAATATATTAGTTCTGAATTTTGAGAGAAAGTTCCTTTGCTTAAACCATTTAGCGAGTTGTTGGAAATATCAAGCACTTTTAGTTTTGTTTTATTCTGTAGGATACAAGCACTTTTCAATGCGATAAAATTTCTGTCAAACTCACATTTAGAAAGACCCAAGTTCTCTAAGCCATATAATTAATCTAAAAAATATTCAGAGATGAGAGATATCATTTCCTGAGACTATTGCAGTTTTGAGTGACGATAAACCGCGAATATGTCCAATAAAAGTGTGAAATCCGCTGTCCGATAAATCAATGCTTTGAAGATTATCAGCTGCTCCAAAAGTAATGTCCAGTCGTAATAATAAATCAGGCACCAATCGTTTTAAATTCCAACTAATTAAACTCTTAGAGACATATACAAAGAAAGTGCCATTCAGAATGCTAAGTTCTTGATTTGCTAAATTGTTTTTAAATTTCGTTTGACCATCAAGAGACAAATAATCGAGTGAAATGTCTTGAAAGAAATGTTCCACAAAACTTAAACGTGGGAACGGAGAAAACGTCTGACATGTTCTTATAGCGTCACTAACAGTAAGTTTAGTCAAGTTCTGTAGTGGGACTAGTGGAAAGAGAACATTTGAACTTCCGATTAATGGGTTGCTTGATATGTAGACATTACGCAGACAACGATCTCATGTTGCTCTGTTAGAAAAGGCATCCGCTGTTATGTAATAAATGTTACATTCTATCACTGTAACCGTGTCTAAACAAATGTCTGTTGCATACATTAAGTCTTTTTTAGTGATATAGCCGTTTTTCATTAGATTAGGCAAATAAAATGTCGTGGTAACGCCTTGTAAATAAATCTCGGACATTGATCTCCCCTTAAACTGCCACAACAAAGCTAAAACCCTCTGCAAATCTATTGAAACATACGCCTTTGTGAGACTCGTTAGTTTGTCTAATTGTACAAATACGTTGTCATCCATTCCCTTTAATAACGGCATGTCTCGTACAATCAGCTCTTTTAAGCCATTGACATTTTTAAAGGATGACTCAGTTACGTTTCGTGTTGATCCAGTAATCTCTAATACTGCCAGATGCGTTAAGTTAAGAAACTCAGGCCCAAAGTAGAGAGTAGAATTAAATGTATTAATCGCCAGAGTGCGTAACTTTGTCAATGATTGCAACAATGAAACTGGAACATCGGTTATTCCAGCACTAGGCTGCTGTATTAGATCCAATAGCTGCAAATTATTTAAAGGTTTTAAAATGTTAGTGGAAACCGCATCGAAAGAGATGCTATTGTAACGTAGACTTAAATATTTCAAACTGGTCAAACCATCAAATGCGAGAAGATCAATTCTTGAAATCTCATTGTTTGAGAGATCTAAATGAGTTAAATGACTTAAGTGTACAAATGTTGAATGGACGAGTCGAGTCAGAAGATTGTCGTTCAGTAAAATCATCTCCGTGTTATTTGTAAACCAGGAAGAATTTATTTCCTTTAAATGTAGCTTTGAACAGTCAATAGTGAGATTATATACATGACACTCAGAGCCAACGTTGATACAGATGTTGATGTCTCTTAAAATTACATTCTTAGTATTTTCTAATGATTTGTCTTTGTAAAGCTGTTTGTTGTGCTCCAATGTACCTGTTTAATAATAAATAATATAATATTTAGTTACAATATATACAATTTTTGGAAAGCTACATTGTAAATAATTTCATCTAACATTACTGTTTATTGTCAGATCATATTAAAAATAAAGTGATATAGAAGATTTGAAAAAAAAACACACACACTTAATGTAACCATAAATAAACCTCTAAACCTTGGACTTGTAGTGCTTCTTATAACACGGTAGTAGCGACACTATTAAATGATGATACAATGGAAATGATAGTAATAGAGAGCTTCAGTGAGATTAGAATTCTGGAGTTTATTATTGACAACATCCTTTTGGAACATAAGTAATTTCAGTCTTTTGAAAAATTATGGGTAATGAAGCTACAACCATTGGAGTAGATGCCACGTTGTATGATCGAACAAAGCAGATTAACTCTTTCTGTCCTTAATTATTTTCCTCTTTCTGATAGAATTATTCATTTTGCTCATTTTCATTTCACTATCCTGTTCAGATTAAATTTCAACAATATTTTTGTTTGTCATCTGAAAATTTTATAATTGGTATCGAATTCTACGAGAATGCATGCTCTTTTTACAAGGCACAAATTAAAGTTTATAAATTCCAAAATCCATTTAGTTTAAGGGGTTACTGGAGTGCTAAATTGTCACAGTCTTAGTTGACATTGCATGAATTAATGTTCACGTCATGTTAAAAGCTTAAAAGACACGTGGAATTCCTGATGTAGAAAACAGGAAGGAGAATGAATAAAGTTGACTTTGAGTTCAGTCAAGTCAAGTCAGTAAGGTCTTGCTCCCGGTCCAGGAAGGTTGGACGTTGCTTCCTGGACTGGTGTATATATATATATATATGTATATAGCATGAAAGTTGATGGACTGGTGATTGTAGATTAATAATATTTGAGAGTTGATTTCATTATGTGCTTATTGAATATTAAAGTATTATTCGTATTTCAATGGATATCTATAGTTGGAGAACCAGTGTACCAAATAGTAATTGTTCTTAGTGTTACCCGCTGAGATTTGTAACTAACATATATTGGATACATTTGATACCACTGTCATGCGGACAGGATTGTTTATTATTTCTTGACTTGTAGCACTAACAAGGAGTGCAGTGTTATTATTATCGTGTTGTAAAATAAACTTCATATTTGTCTGCTGAAACGGACTTTGGTCAGTTTATAGTATTTGTCTTGCCACGTGTCGAGGGTACTTTAGGAAGCAAGAACCCAGCATTACACGACATTCGCATTCTGCAACGTTATACCATTCAACCTTTCATTTACAGAAATACATTTATTTTTTATTTTTGCTTTAACTTAAAAACTTGTGTTCTGTTATATCATATTACAATTCAATTTTAAAAAATATATATTGAATGTTGTCTAATGATTTCGGGTTGGCGGCCATCTTGAATAAAAACAAAAATTAGTTCATATAAGAAAATTCTAAAAATTTTCTAAATTGATAAATTTCAAAGCTATAAATACTTGCGTCTTAAAGTATAAAAGTGGCAGGAAGGAACTAACAGGATTTTATACATTTTTTCTTAATATTCTGCATTTTATTTTTTTTTTTTAATGGTAGCTTAATAAACGTTGCCATCGTCAATTAGGGGAGAGAGAGTTAACAATTATAAGAAAATCATGAAAATCTGTAATAACGCATCTAACAATCATGCATAAAATGTTGAATAGGTCTTTTTTATAGTAGGGCTTAAAAAATATAAAAACTCACTTGAACTCAATACAATATTTAAAACACTAACTGATAAAAAATCAGGAAAAAAAACTGTTTTCGAGATTTTCATCACAAAATTCAGAAGCCATCATTAACTACAATAGTACTTCTTCTTTACAAAAAAACATTCGCTTAAATCAAGCTTGCCTGCGATTAATCTTAGCCAATGCACAAGGTCTGGCTTGTCCCCTTTTCTGACTACAGCCTGGGTGAACATGGCTTGTTTTGTTGTTTTTTTTTTAGAAGTTGACAAAGACATAAACGAATTGGCGAAAATGTTAAGTGAATGTAAACATATACCTCCCTTATCGTAACAGCCTCGTTGAAAGAAAAACCCACAGGAGGAAATAAATAGTTTGAATACGGGTGAATTTCTTTTATCAAGTGTCTAATTAGTTGTACCATTAATACATAACATTAAATTAAGTCGTTTAAATCCCTTTGTTTAAAGTGTAAAACTACCTAAACTAAAATGTTTATCTAACTAATTTGAAACAAAGATAAATGTAATTCATAGATCATTAAATCATTGATAGCTTGTACATCAGAAAACACATAAATGTTACCGACATTATAAATGTATTTAATTTATATAATAAAAGTTCTTTTGATTGACAATCTGCACTAAAGTTCGCTTCTTAAATTTAAAAACTTATTTGATCATTTTAAGGAATAAAGTGGCGCCGTGGCTGATTTGTAAAGCGATCGGCTTCCGAACAAAGGGTCACAGGGTTCGAATCTTGGTGAAGACTGGGATTTTTAATTTAGGGATCCTTGGGCGTGTCTGAGTCCACCCAGCTCTAATGGATACCTGACATTAGTTGGGAAAAGTAAAGGTAGTTGGTCGTTGTGCTGGCCGCATGACACCCTCGTTAACAGTAAGTCACAGAACTAGATGAGCTTTACATCATTAACAAAAATTTCTGAGTTTGCATTAGAGTACAAAGGCGAAAAAAAATTAAAGTTTATCTTAACATTATAAATACTTATTGAGATCATTGAATGGACTGGTTTATTCAATACAATCGTAACCTTCATTTCATATCTAACGTTCGTTTATTGAAGTTAAAGATTGCCATCGATGGCAGGTTGAACATGGTTGGTAAATAATGATTTTAAGTTAAAGGTAGTTTTTCTAATTTAGTGTCTTTTTTCTGTATGTATATTAAATACAGATTGCATTAAAACAATATTTAAACTATTTTTTTTAAACTTTCAATAGCAATACAAACCTTTTCTTCTATACCTGATAGTTTCTCTGCTCCCCGGAGTTCCGAATAAAACCGAGATTATCGTTCGTGGAATCACTTGCTATGTACAAAAATTGATGACCAAGTATAGTACACTCAAAAAGAACAAGTACTTTTACAATGAAAAAGTGGCCATTTACAGTTTAGAAGAATAGCATTGCGCATAAAGTTGGCACTAGGTCTTCATAATAATGCAATAGTTTTTATCTTGAGACTATTATTGGATAATGATGTGTCTTGCTTTATATTCTCCTAGAGAACGTAAAATTACGCAATTTTCATATACTTCCGTGTTCAAAAATACACAAAAAGTTCCGGGTCTTTTATTATATTTCTAATGCTCTTCTTTGATAATTTTGTGATAAGAAAGAACAAATACTAAAAACAAAATCTCTTAAATTACTTTTTTTTTACAAAGTTAATTAGAAGAAATCTTTTCATTGGGTCTCAAATGATTATCCAGTGACTTTTGTAAAAGCTTTCTTTCAGAGGCCATTTGGTGCTAGCTGCTTTCTCTATGCAAGTAAGTTTATTGTTATTGTGGGAGGGGCGACCTGTTATGCTGTCTTCCTTTAAGCTCGCCTTAAAAGGTAGTCTGTGACATGCGCTCATACAGGACAGGTGTCCGACCCATCGTAGCTGTCGGAGAGTAGATTGTTTATCTCCACTGCCCACACCATCCTCCTGTGGAACATGTAAGAAGGTCTTTAGTATTGCCATAGTACATCATTATGCAGCTTCAAATGACTACTAAAGAGAACCAAGATCTCAAAGATATAACAGTTTATGATGAGAACCACTGCTTTATAGGCATTAAATTTTGTTTGTAGGCGGAGAGACCTATTTCGCCTTATTTTCATTTAGAAACCTTATATCCCAGACTGTTGTCTATTTCTCTAGACAGTTCATTAAACATTGTTGGATACAGCGCTGCCCATTTACGTATAGTGGTCTACGACATTAATGGGGTGGCCATTCACGTAATTTAACTTTCATTAAGAGACTTCTGAAACACATGCTTGCATTATTTTCTAATGACTTTAAATTATCTCACTCTCTTTTTTAAATTCAGTGTCTTTTATTGTTTTACAAAGCTTACATCCACTCACTCTGTCTTGTTAAAAGTGGGTACACGTTATTTCCCCCGACACCAAATCTCGGATCAAGCTGAAATTTTGCACAATTATTTCTTTTACCTAATAACACAAAGAGGCGTGGTGGCTGAGCGGTAAAGCGCTTGGCTTCCGAACCGGGTGCCGGGGTTCGAATCCTGGTGAAGAATGGGATTTTTTAATTTCGGGATCTTCGGGCGCCTCTGAGTCCACCCAGTTACCTGACATTAGTTAGGGAAAAGTAAAGGCGGTTGGTCGTTGTGCTGGCCTTTACATCATCTGTCCAATAGACCACAAGGTCTGAAAGGGGAACTTTTTTTTAATAACACAAAAAAGAAAAACAACAATTAGTTACTTAATTATTGTAAATAAAATATTCTGTTCGGTATCTCAAACAAGGGAAAGAAATAGTACTAACTTTTTAGGTCGTGGTTTGAGACTTAGTGAACACAAACATAAAAATGGACGAGATTATAGAAACAATAGATAACTAGATAGATAACAATAGATAATCTTCCATGTTCATAAGCACTAGCAGAATGGTTACCGTGTTGGCTTGAGAAGCCTGAGGAGGCTTTAGCCCATGAGATCGAATTCAGGTACCCTGCTCTTTCCTCCCCCGCCCCTTTCCAACTGGTCCAGACAAGTGATAGGATCATAGCGTAGTGAGAAAGCTAAAATCATGAAATTGCGCTAAACAAAAACAATTGGTAAAACTATTTTTAATCGCATAGATTTATTATTGTTAGTCTATATCTATTACAAATTTAATTACATGACTGATCCAAACTATTGATACAACTACATTTAATGAAGGCTTTGTTTTTTAAAAAGATTTTTTTTTTAATTTTCTTGTTATTGTTGACTTTTGCGTCTTCAACTTTTACTTCAAAGTTTAGTCATTACTACAGTTTGAACATTGTTTACTAGAGACACAGCGCAAAAGTTAAAAACAGAAGGTTATAAGATATGAAGTTCTATATTGATAGAATATAATGATATTATAAGAAGTATATAAGGTTGCATTTAGGTTAAACTAGATAGCATATAAAGTTCTATTAAAGTAGCTGTCGTTCTGACTGAATGTCTATAATCTTTTACCGGGAACAAGGGTTACTTAGTCTCAAATATTGATAGTTGGTTGACAATTTTTTTTAAATAGATCATGATCAATAACACTGCTCATTGTAATATACCCGCCACAGCTCATCAATTATAATCGTCGCAAATATAGGAGCATATAGGGTTATAACGAGATGGCTGCCTGGTTGTGCGGTTTGCACGCTGGGCTGTCGTTTGAATTTATCGATTGTCCCGGGTTCAAACCCTGCCCTCTCCCATCCCCCGTCGTCCTGCGGGAGGTTTGGACTAGGAAGGACTTCAACTCTGAAGGAACATCCGAAACATGTAAAACAAACAAACAGATCAGTCTTTAATGTTTACCACAAGTAACCAGGATCTCAGATTTCTGAACAGACATAAATCCAAAACTGTTTACGTTTGTACTTGAAATCCTTTGATTAGCATCAAAGCCAAAAGTCTGGCAAAATCCTCATATAGTTATAGAAGACGAAATTATTGTAAAGCTCATGTTATGTATGCCAGTTACGCTATCCTTTAAGCGAATCCCAGGTTTTAGCTAGAATAGTTTCCTGGAACGTCACCCTGTTGCCCTGACCATGCGATAGAAGTTAAGGTTCAAATCTTCAGTAGAGGTGTATAGAAGTAATTTATGGATTTCGGCCTTAATCAAAAAGTTAAGTCTTTTTTTTTTTTTTAGATGTTACAATGTTTTTTTTTTCACTTTCCAAAAGATACATTGCATTAAAAAAAAAAAAAGTTGTGGTAATGTACCTTATAAATATCTAGTAAGGTATAGAAAAAAATATACTAGGAAGGTATATATTGTTCTAGTAAGGTAACATATAAAGTTCTAATTAGGAGAAAACAAAGTCCTATGAATTAAGCATATAAAAATATATTTAGATAACATGTTAAGGTCTTTTGAGGTTCTACCTAGGTAGAATATATTTTAGCAAGGAATACTTATAAGATGCAAATTAGGTTGCATATAAAATCCATTAAAATTATCATATACACTTTAGTAAGGTAGTATAAAAAGTTATATTTAGTTAGCTTATGAACCCCTGGCAAGGTTGTATTTAAAAAGCTGCATATAAATATAAAGTCTTATTAAGTAGATCATAGTGTCTTATAAGGTTCTATTAATGTAGCACATAAAGTTCCAATTACGTAGTTTATAAAGTTCTTTTAAGGCTGCATATAAATTTCTAGTTAGGTAGCATAGAAAAATCTATTAAGGTAGCATTTAAAGTTCTAGTAATGTAGCATGTAGGATTCTAGCTAGGCAACATAAAAAGCTCTATTACGTAAACATATAAAGTTATAGAAAAGTAGCACATAAGATTCTAGTTTGCTACTATTTGAAATCATATTATAAAAAAAGTATAGTGTAGCCTATAAGGTTTTAGTCAGAGCATATAAAGTTTTAGTTAGGTACAGTGGCGTCACTAAGTTCGATGTCACCCGGTGCGGATAGATCAAGGTGTCACCCCCTCCCCTGGTCATCAACTTTATCCAAACCTTTCTCAATAGAAACTATCGTTAGCTATTTTTATTGAATCAATACAGTCAGCTGATAACCTACTTTCGTCGATTTTGCAGAAATGTAAAATGAATGGCAGTTTTATTTTAAAATCCCATTGTTTATGACATTTTTTTCAATAGCTTTGGATATTTTACAATGTATATATATTAACATCACCTAAACATGTTTCCTTTCTTAGACTTATAGACGGGAAAATGCATTAAATTATGCTGTGTTATTCAAACTTTGACTACCAGTGAAAGTAGAAAATGTACCCTTGCCTTTGCTATTGGTCTCAGGGAGCGCTTAACGATCCCCTAGTGAGATCCGGGGCGAATCCCCGGGCGCAAAGCATTTTTCGGCAAACTCACTCTCCTTAATTCTATCTTTTGCAACTTCTACTCGTAAGAAGATTGCAGGTCAAATAAAATTCAATAAAGAATAGACGGGCGTTATTTGAAGTGTGAGAGACATTCGAGGAAAATGTGCAGTGTTTCTCAAACTTTTACATTGGCGCCACCGCCCACTAAATGTTAAGTCTTTTTTTTTTTCCAAAATAGTGTTATGTATATAATTTTAAAATGTTTTTTATAACCCAAATGTTCTTTTAGGAGTTAGTATTAGAGAGGAATCAGCAAGGTGGTCTGTTGAAGCGCGTTAGGTCCTCCAATCGTTTTCCTTCGTTCTCAGCTTGTGTCGTCTTTCTTCCTGTAGTAAGAAGAGCCCAAAAAAATGTTAAATTATAACGAAGTGGGGCCTTCCGATAAAGAAGTATTCTCTTCGAATCTGAGCGCACTATTTATACAAATAAAAAAATGTTGCTCAAATCAAGTCTTCTAAAGAAGGAAGCAGCATTGGCCAATACTATTATACGGGGGATGTTCGAGGTACATATAGCGCACGTATGTCTTATTGGCATCTTCGTGTTCTGTAAGAAACCTTGCCGCCAACTTTTTCATTTTTGTCACAAAATGTCGTCAACGTAACGGTGTTAAACACTTGAAAGAATTTTGATCATTCTGAACATTTAAAAGAATCTGTCAGCAGAGACATTTTGAAAAGTCTTCTTCAAAAGCTTGTAATCGATTTTTTTTGCAGACGCCTCACAAAAAAAGGTATACATTTAATAAGATCATTAATACGAAGTCTTTATCTTACGATATTTTAACTTTTTATACATTGATATTGTGATTTCATTGGTTTGATATAAAACGATTTGATTGATAACTTCAATGAACAAACAACTTTTAAATTTTACCTGTGTAAAATAGTTTGAATTGAGTCACCCCATCCTTATTGGTCAGGACGTCGCGCTTTCATGAGTGAACTTCCACCCCCCACCACCCAAGGGGTGCACCTTACCACAGAGGCACATCTTCAGGTAAGCATCAGTACTTTATATGAGTTTCTAATGGGCTTGTTGTCATAAGATACTCTTCAGGTTTAGAAAGGCGCCCTGTAACAAGCCTGTTCTGTTCACACAAAAAACGTCAATAGTACGATGATACGTTATTCGGGAGAAATTGGTTTCTACTACTTTAAAAACGGTGTAGACTCTAGAATCACTTGAAGAGGCATTAAAATGTTTTCTTTAATTAAACCAATCTTGTTGCTAACGTAGAAAAGGGCTACTTGGGCTATAAAATAACGTCACATAATTAATACTTTAATGTTTCTTACAATTTAAAAATAAATTCGCTTTCACCTAATTAATACTAAAATATAAAATAACTTTGCAAATGCAACCAATTTTTGTTTTATAAACAGAAAAGACTGCCTTTGTAACCTCTTTGTTATCGCGTAGCGTTTTGGACATTTTCACCAAAGAGAAGAAATGCATACAACAGGACCTAAAATAAAATATATAGATTTAGATTAGTACATTAGGTATGCCTAGTCATATTTGTGTATATATCTAGAGATTTTTTTTTTTTTTTGAATTTGCTAGTTTCTGCCGATAATCAGATTTCCAATCGGATTTTTATTTTCTAGATTTTGCAAATATTCATTTTTTTCCCATCCGGGTGTCACCCCATAATAGGTGTCACCCTGTGCGGACTGCACTCCTCGCACCCCCCTAATGACGCCACTGGTTGGGTAGAATTTTAGATTTAGTTATGTAGCATATAAACTTCTAGTATTGTATCAAAAATGCTACACAAACACTGATAAATATACGTCGTATTAATCAAGTTATTTTTTTTTTCTGTATAAATAACATTTGTGGGAGTGATATATTTGCTTGTTAAAACAATGAAAAAAAGAAACTTCACAACGAGAAGTGTTACACTGTCTGCATTGTGTCATTGAGACTAAAGGTGAGATAGCAATTTTTTCTAAACGGCAAAAAAACTGTGGAGGTAGTGTCGCTGAAAATCAAAGAATGAGGTATTTTGAACGCCTAATCTATCGATAGTAAATGAAATGACTAGTTCACAAGCTTGGAGAGCAAAGTAGTCGGCTATTATATATTCAAATGTTACTTTTAATGCATAAATAATATTTATGTTAGCTGTCCTTTATTGACTTATTGACACATGTAAAAGTGACTTTAAGCCATCAAACGTGTTCTCAACTTTTCACTTAGAATGTAGTTTATTTTCCACTCAGAAACCACTAAAATATTTTCATCACTAACGACACTTAACAGTTCTGTGGGAAGCAAAGAGACGCAACTCGTATGAACCATTATAACGATTCGTGCCGGATTAGCTGGACTTTGTGCATACATGGCTGACCTCATAGTAAACATTGACCAGTCCTCGTCCTTTAAAAATCTTTTACTACAGACAAGTAAAATTCTCCAACACGAGTTGATTGCATTCACGATACCACTAGCTTTGTCCAAAAAAGCCAAAAGATCTCTGTCAATTATAAAAGTGCTCAATTTCAAATTTCTTTCTATATGTTCGCGTAGTTCAATACAAGGAAATCGATAGTCTTCATCTGAATAGCCAATATAAACATCTGTCTTATAATCCGATCTGGTGTGAAGTTTGAAATTGCCGAAAATTTGTAAGAAATACGAAACAAGAAAGTTTTTATTCTTTAACATTAGAAATATTAAGACTACGCCAATAACATAAAGACATAATGTAATTATTGCAATGTAGAAGAAGAATTCGCCCCAACATTGTCTCCAGAGAGATTCTAGATCAGAGAACGTCAATGTGTTTGTCCTTTCACCATCTTTGTTCATGCAGGTGTAGTTTCTATTGTTGTCCAAACTAACTAAAGTGGAATTCAACCATTGAAGAAAAGGTAAATCATGGCAACTACAAGAAAGTATGTTTCCATTCAACATGAATTCCAATCCTCCATTCCTTGAATTTAATAAATCCACAGCTGTAGTTGTTTCCATTGTGAGAGTAGTGATAATATTTTGACTTAAATCTAACAGTGTAAGATTTGGTGTAAATTTTAAATTAAACGGAATTTCTTTGAACTGATTGTCAGACAAGCCTAGATATTTTAATTCTGGATTTCGAAAAAAAGTTTTATCGCTAAGTGAATTTAGCGAATTACTAGATAAGTCAAGTTCTTTTAATTTTGTGGTATTCTCAAAGACTCGATCACTTTTTATAGCGAAAAAATCTCCATTTAGTTGACAATCCGAGAGAGACAAACTCTCTAATGCAAAGAGCTGATCAAAGAAATATTCAGCAAGAAGAGAGACGTTATTTCCTGACATTATTAAAGTTTTCACTGACGGTAAACCTTGTAAATGTCCAATAAATGTGTTGAATCCGCTATCGGTTATATCCACATATTGTAAGTTATCAGCTCCACGAAAGATGACGTCATTATCTAATATATAATGGGGTATCAATCGTTGTAATTTCCAGCTTTGTAAATCTTTGGGCAAGTGGATATAAAATGTATGATTAAACATATAAAATGATTTGCTCATGTCTGCTTGTGTTTGTTGTATTCGATCATTACTTTTAGTAAATGTTGTATCTGGTTCGCTTGCTTTTTCATCATAAGTAGACAGATGGTCAGTGGAAAGATGCTCAGAGAAAGTAAAACGAGGAAAAGGGGGAAATAGTTGACATACTCGCAATGCGTTGCCAACAAAAATTGTTGCAAGGTTCTCAATCAAACCAAGTGGGAGTAGAGCAAATGGACTTCCGATTAAAGGGTTCTCAGAGACCTCAACGTGACGCAGACAACGATTCATTGTAGTCCTGTTAATAAATGCGTCCGTGGTTATGTAAAAAATGTCACATTTTATTATCGAAAACGAGCTCAAACATATTTCTGTCAGATACTTGAAGTCTTTTTTAGTGAGAAAACCATCAACCATTGGGTTAGGCATTCTTATTGTTGTGGTGACACCTTTAAAATAAATCTCAGACATATTTCTGCCCTTAAACGGCCGCAGCAAAGGTAAAACCTTTTGTAAACTAATTACAACAAATGTCATTTTTAGACTTGTAAGTTGGTTTAAATGTACAAATGCCTTATCGTCCATAGAATTTATAAAATTCATGTCTCTGAATATGAGTTCCTTCAAACCCTTGACATTCTCAAACGATGTGCTAGTTATATTTTGCGCTGACCCAGTAATCTCTAACACTTCCAGGTTTGTTAAGTTTCGAAACTCTGGTTCAAAATAGAGAGTATACTTCACTGTACCGATGGAAAGATTCCGTAGCTGTGTCATTGATTGCAACATCGAAGCTGGAACATCATATTTTTGCGTACCGGGTTTTTGTATCAGATTCAACGTCTCCAAATTTGTTAACGGTTTGAAAATATCCACTACAACTGTGTCGAAGGAGATTTCATTATCGCATAGACTTAAATATTTCAACGATATCAAACCTTCAAAGGCATGAAGCTCAATCTGGGATATCTTGTTGTTTGAAATATCCAAATGAATTAAATGTATTAAATGTTTAAATGTTGAATTGAGCAATTGACTAATAATGTTGTCATTCAAAAAAATAACCTCTGTGCTTTTAGGAAACCATGAAGAATTTATTTGCTCTAACTGTAGATTTGCACAGTTAACGGTCAGCTGGTAGTCTATACACTTTGAAAAAGAATTTTTATCAAAAATATTTTTCGGTGATTTCTCATTGTTGTCTTGTCCATTAGACTGAGACCTTCCACCTGTACAAAATATAAAAAATAGTCGTTGTAAAAGAATTGTACGTTATTTATCAGTACAATTAGTAACTTTTATGTCCTGTAAAATGTTGTAAAAAGTTTTATTTGTTTCGGATGTTTCTTCTTTCTAGTCCAAGACAACGGGGGATGGGAACGGGCAGGGTTTGAAACCGGATCCATCGATAAATCCTAATGAGAGTCCAGCGCGCATATCCGATATTTAGCAGTATACCGACCTATCTCCAGCCCCCCATTAAGGTTGAAAGGAAGATGCTGCACATACCTTCTATAAGCTCTATATCGGAAACACAGACAGCACTTAATGTCAACGAAAATCAAAGACATAGTAAAATGAATTTTTACTAAACTTATATCAAACTACTCTGTCTGTATGTCTGTCTGGTAAAAAGTTTGTTCACGATATATCTCCGACATTCAATCTCGGATCAAGATGAAATTTTGAACACTTATTTCTTTTACCTGACAACACACGAATCATTTTTGTTTAAATTAGTCAATTATTTTATTGTTAATTCATTATTTTATTTGGTATCTCGAACAAGGGAAAGAAATTTTACTACTGAAGTGGTGATATAAGCTGAATTATTACCCTTTATGGGTCGCCGCTGTAAGGTAAGTTTGAAGCAAACAATAGATAACTTTACAATCTTCTATCTCCCTGGCCAAGAGTTCAAATTGAGGTTTTTGAATCTTTCTTTTAAAAAGAAAATTTCATACAGATATTCCTTTCTTTCTTCCTCCCTTCCCAATGTTTCCAACTGGTCCAGACAAGTGATAGGATCCTACCGTATTGAGAAAGCTAAAAGCACGAAATAACTCTAAAAAAAACTTGGTAAAACTATTTCTAATCGCACAGATCTATTGTTATTGGTCTAGATCATGGGTTCTCAACCTGTGGGTCGCGACCCCTGGGGGGTCGATTGACAATTTGTCAGGGCTTATGTCTATCGAAACTATGGAATTTTTTTTTGTCCATTCTAACATGTAACAGTTGTCACATACTAAGTTGTATCAGTGGAATATACTAAATATATTGTTGTTCAAGGATAGATGTTGAAGACAACTGAATCAGAATTGATTTCGAACATTTTAATTATCCAGCAGCTATATTACAATAAGTTTAATCTTATGCAGATTAATAAATGACGTTAGCTACTTCTGTACAATTGTCTATTTGACTCGGAGTCATTCTCACGATAAGATGTTAATGAAACATAAGGCCTATAATTTTATATTTACGTTGTCATCTATCCAATACAGAAATATTGTCTATTTAGTAATATATTTACTAAACGATGTACGTTTTAGAAAAGGTTGAATAAAGCATCCATAAATTTGAATTTTAAACTCTGTTTAGAAATCCATAACGCATTGGACAACATGAACCTTGGATGAACTCCAAATGGTAGCAGGGGAGGAAAGCATGGACTTCCAGTAGTGCTCTGGTAAGAAACTTTAGTTGAACGTAGTGCCTCCAAGCTCCCATGGAGTTCACTGACCCTTCAGTTGTCTCCCCGCAGCTCTTGGACACTCATGTAAGATATGTACCACTGTTTCCTCTGCCTGCCCCATTAGTTGAAGCAGATAAAAAAAAAACAGTATGTCATTTGTAAAGAAAATAATATTGACAATGCTTACAACTGTATCTGCATTCTATGAGGGAAATGACTGGCAAACAGGTAAATGATAATTTCTGTGAAAGAACATTTGCGCATGCATGTAGACAAAATTTCCTCCTACTTTCCAAATTTACTCAACATCCCATTTGCACTTGCCAGAAATCCAGTGAAAGTCAAAGATTTGTAGGAGACTGAAATAGTTTAACAGTGAAACATTTCTTTTTAATTACACAAATCTGGATCAAGTGTTGCAGTCATGTTGCCATTTGTCTGTGTTACACCTTCTTCTTCCAATTGCAATAATATATTAATTTGTTTCTGGAAACAGCCTGTTTGCTCTCAAGTTTAAATACAGACAAGTGTCACGTGTGTGGAATGTGACTAGGAAATACAAAGGTAAATAAACACACATTCTAAAAAAACGATTTCATTGATTTGTAATTGGATGATTAGGCCTCCAAATATAATTTTCTAACATCATACTTTTAAACAAAAAAAATTCCTGATGGGGGTCGCGAATAAGTGATGAACTGTAAAAAGTATCGCCGAGCTAATAAGGTTGAGAACCGCTGGTCTACATCTATTCTTCACTTTATTACAGAACTGGTCCGAACGAATTGATACAATAACTATTCGTATAAGCTTTTTTAAAAGTATTTTTGTAAATGTTTATTTACTTTGTTTCCGAATTTTAAATTTATGAAAATGAAATTAAAATAAAAATGGTTTAAAACTATTTGAACCCGAAATAGAATAAATATTTATATAAATGAAAATCGAACCTGTTTTTGTATTCAGTATTGATTGAGTTCTTCCATCTGTAAGTTGTTTCGCATCGTATTGATCTTTTTTTGAATAACTTACAATGTAATAACTGTTGCATAGAATAGTCCACACAATGAAAAGAACGAATTTAAAAACAATTGCCATTATACAAGATCTATTGTCACTTAAGAAACACAAAGTGTAAAGTCTGATCATTAAAAAAATCATAAGATAGTTTTAATCTTGAAATTTGTTTTCTGTGTTTAGTTATCTTATTATAAATAGATCACTTCTGTAAAGGGCGAATACTTTTAAAATACTATCTCTTTTACTTCCTGGTCAAATACATGTGCATGTATCTATATTCAAAGTCTTAAGAATAATGTTAATAATATATATTCTAATGCTCACAATTCTATGATGACCCTGTCATTTGTCGCGAGTTTGGATTAACATTCAATGCTTAGAACTCTATTCGTAACTATTTGAATCGGACTATTGGCCTGAGATGAACTCCTATTGAAAACGGTAAAAAGGAGAAGGAAGGAATCAATCCTCCCGTAGTGCTCGGCAAGAAACTGGCTCGTTCGGCGTAATGCCTCGTAGCTACCATACAAGTCGAGTGACTAATCAGACACTTTCCGCATTAGCTCTCGGAGCTGAGGACACTCGTAGAAGATATGCGACACTGTTTTGACACTCTCTCCACAGTGACGGCATCGGGAGTCAAAGTTCGGACGGAACTGGGCAAAGTATGCCCC
Organism: Biomphalaria pfeifferi; assembly: GCA_030265305.1. Taxonomy (NCBI): domain Eukaryota; kingdom Metazoa; phylum Mollusca; class Gastropoda; family Planorbidae; genus Biomphalaria; species Biomphalaria pfeifferi. Next base: position 1,104,847 of record JASAOG010000139.1, read on the forward strand.
AAAAGGACAGTGTTCCGTCCTACACTGTGCAATAATTGCTTGCTCTGACCCTCTCAACCGCCACCACAGATCGTCGCGTATGCTGCCAGACACCACGTGACTATTAGCCAGACGTCACTTGTGCTTTATGAATGTCAATGCACTTATCTATTTAATTTTTTTATTACAGTTTTATCCTCTAGGGCTCCTTGAATTTCAAAGCAAACTCATAGTAACACCAAATGGCGTTGGGGCGTAATGGTTGAGAAGTAAAACGCTTAGATTCTGTACCAAATAGTCCCTGGTTCGAATCTCGATGTAGGCTGGGATTTTGGATTTTGAGATATTTAGGATGCCCCTGAGTGCACCCAGTCTAATGGGTACCTGACATTAGTTGGGAAAAATAAAGGCGATTGGTCGTTGTCCTGGGCACATGACACCCTCGTTAACCGTTGACCTATGGATCGTATGGTCTGAAAGAGATACTGTACTTTATTTTTATAATTACACCAACTTCGGAGACACTTTTATCCTTTTCATCTCTAGCGCTTTGGGTTAAACTAAATGCATAACAACTAAGCACTAATTGTTTAATTTAATGGAACAGCATAGGAGGAAGTAAAATGTGTGTGAACAAAAGAAGACAACTTTTTTTAAGAAGGAAAATTTATATCGACTGATTAAGATCTGTAAGGACTCTGGATATTAGCCTCGTTTCCGAAATGTACAAGAATAGGCGTTTTCAAATACTTAGACAAACAGGAAGTCAGCTTCTCACAGCTTTATAACATGGAGGTCTTTGAGTTATCAGCAATTAAATAGTCTTTATAAGCCATTGGTATCATCATCTCCCCTTTTTTTAAAATCACAAACAATCTGACATGCACCGTAAACATGTTAAATATGTAGTAGACCAGTCTTCTTCTTTTTCCTCGTTCTCATTATTACATAGGAGCGTTCAGATGACTAGACCAATATATGAGATGAACTGCGCAGTGGTTTCCAAATCAGGGAGCTCTCCAGATAGTTTCCTTTTATTTAGGATGTTTTGGTGCCAGTGTCTAGTTCGGCTTCTTGATAAAGAGTGTAGTTTTGAAGGATAGAGTCAGCATTCCCTTGTGACACTCCATATGGGCAGATTTCCTGAGTTCCAAATTTTTTGCTGCCGTAACATCTGTTGTCTCATTCTGTTATGTCCGATTCTGAGGCGAAAGATCAGAATCAGAAGTTGACCTGGTCGGGATAGCTTATTATCGGCATCGTCTTTCTTGTGATTCGGATGAGAGCTAGTCAATTTTTCATTTATTTTATTTACTATTTGTTTCTTCATTTCTTCTGGATAGACTGTAATGTTTAATTTAGACCAGTGTTTAAATACTTTTTCCTTAACGGAGAGACTTATTCACGTGGTGGCCCACTAGTTAATTATTCCAGTAGTTCGTGGAACAACTATTCAGGCCTTACGGAACACAAGGGTTTCGCGGATCACAGTTTAGGAAACACTGCACTAGAGTATGTCCTAACTTATCAATCTTTTCTACTCAGCATCTTAGTTTGTCTGCCCACTAACGTAAACTTGTACTATTAGTGATAGTACTTCGCATACTAGTTCTACCATTACAAGTTACAATACGAAGGTGTACTATCTATCTATATATATATATAATTCTCTTCGTAACTCAAGAGTTTGGACGAGAAGAAGAAGAAATAAAGGAAATATTACTCTTTTATTTCTGCGGATAGAGTTACCCCACGAAAAAACAAGAGGGGGGGAAACAAGTAGTATTCTCTACGGATGTCGTGAGGTTTGCACGCTGGACTGTCGTTTTTATTTTTCAAACCCTGCCCGTTCCATCCCCCTTCGTCCTGCGGGAGGTTTGGACTAGGAAGTAAACTATCTTTAACACCGAAGGAACATCCGAAACGTAAAACATTTTACAAGCAAACATTTTACAAACACTAAATAGCAGCGCCGGACTTAACCATTGTGACCATGAAGTCATGGAAAGGACAACAATTAATATACTATGTATACTTACAGGTCACTAAGTAGCACTAAATAGCAGGGCGGACTTAACAATTGTGGGGCCCTATGCAAAACGGATTTCGCGGGGCCAAGTTAAAGTCGGGAAGAGGATAATGAGTGAAATTTTAGAGTTTGTATTAGAAAATAAATTCGTCTATGCATTTTATTCATTCTTTACTACGTACATAATTACTTTACGAGCCTAGTGTGTAGCAAAGTCATACAGTATATCATAATAATTCTGTTTCCTACATAGATCACGCTCAACAGCAAGAATTATCAAATGTTTCAATCTATCTTTGAGAATTGTTGATCTCAAGTAATTCTTCATTAGTTTGAGGCGGTAGAAGCTTCTTTCACCAGATTACACAATTACGGCTAATACATAACGCCGTTTGTATTAATCGCGCTTAGTATTGGCGTTTTCCTTATTAAATGACACCCCAAATTACAATTTTTGTCTATATATTTCGTATATTTTAAGGACTTTTTCGTATATTTTGTAATTTCGGGAGATTTCCATTATCTCCTGGTAAATCGACAGGAGGGCTTGGGAAATCTGTTTTAAGTTATAATACGGTTTAATTTAATAATTTTTACATCTAGAATTAGCGCGGGTCATATGAAAGTGCGGGGCCCAATGCGGTCGCATAGGTTGCAGTGGCCTTAGGCCGGCCCTGCAAAATAGCGGCGTATGCTACGTGGCCGGTCGCCTGCTACCAACACTATTCTACCTACTCTTGGCGCTACTCTTACTTGAACTGGTACGCCTGCCAAGAATTCAACGTTGACCACGGCTACCTTCAGCCCAATGTTGACCTAAGCCTCATTGACTACTACGCTAGAACCAACAGCTAAGTTGCGTAACTCATGGACACTAACTCTCTCTCTCTCCCTTTCTCTTTGTGCAATGAATAATTTAAAAAATAAACTAAATAGATATAACTTAGTCTTTTACAAGAGCCTGCGGCGCTACTGATCCCAAACTGTATCGAATATTCTGTTCCTTTTGTCACATCAGCTGCGCGGAGAGGGGGGAACTGCTGTGTGGGCGACATTGTTCCGACCATAAACAATGCCCAGGCTTTCATCTCGCTATAGTTCGAGATAGCCATAGTCGTTCTACGACTGAAAGAGGCCAACAACATTTCAAAAACTCAACTTAGATACAGAATCCCCATTTTATTTAAATAAATAAATAAATATGTATTTACAATAAAGTTAGTCTGCGACCACAATCCGTTCTTATAAGTTGGTAGTTAACTAATTTTTCTATGTAAGCAATGCATACCGTAATTCAACTATACATATATACAATAAAGGAAATAGAAATAATCGTTTCCCAATCCAAAATAAAGCTCAAAGAACATTAATTGAATGAAATAAATGTTTGTTCAAATTGTAATGTTATTGTATCTTGACTTCATTGTTGGTTTTGCCTGTTTCTTGTATAACTGTTGTGCACATCGCAAGCACATACAACCATACGCTAAACACAACACAAGCCATACACGCAGAGGCGTAGTGAGCAAAACGTGAGCCCGGGGCAATGTACTTTATTAGCGCCCACAACACTTTGCAATGAACATCATAAATAAAGGCTGCGAGTGGCGTCGTGCCCCCTTTGTTCCCCCCCCCCCCCACTACGCCTCTGCATACACACTAGCAGTGAACGTTGATCACACTTATAAAAGACTGATCTCATCGGATGTACTTAAAAAACGATCCTTTTAACTGCACAAGAATTGCTCTAGTCCTAGTGTCTAGTACAAGATGAACTTTGCACTCACTGCACGAATGATTGTTGACGTGTGTGTGTGTGTGCGTCTGTTTTGAATGTGAAAAGGAAACACTTCAATAAATAAGTTTCAAGTTTCAGCACAAAGAAAAGAAGAACAAGACAAACATAATTAAATATTAATTCTAAACAAAACAACAAAAGCTGATATTAAGTGTAATTGTTTCAATTATTTTCGACCAGTCATGTAATTGAATTATTGATCTCGACATAATAAATATATGCGATTAGAAATATTCTTTTATAATTGTTTTTGCTTAACTTTTAGCTTTCTCAATGCGCTATGATCCTATCACTTGTCTGGACCAGTTATAAAAGGGAAGCATGGTGGTGGGTATCTTTGTGAATGTTTACATGATCGTTTTTGAAATGTTTAAAAAAATTGTTCACTCAGGGCTCAAGAGTCTTTAAGGGGACTAATGGACCTCATTCACCAATCGTAAACAAATAACATTTAGCCACGTGGTGTTTCATCTCTTCTATATAATTTACGATCTAATGTTTAATTCATGATGGTTGTCACGTGACAGTTTTTTTCGTTGTTTTATCAATAAGATCACGTGACAAAATGTTGTTCTAGATGCTCGCGTCATTCAATGCAAGGAAATTAACAGTTCTTAGTCTTATAATCCAAAGAAGTTTGAAATTGCCAATCATTTGTAAGCAATACAAATAAAAAAGTTTCATTCTTGAATATCAGAAACATGCGCACTAACCTTTTATTTCTATTTCCTTAGCAACACAGGCTTAAATCATTTCAAAACTAGATAAAAAAAAATTGCATTCGTTATGGTCTTGTGAAGACTGTCCCTAAAATTAAGCTTCCATAACTCTGTGGTTTGTTATCAGAAAGTGTATTACTTGGTATAGAATTAAATTCGGCCTTTTTAAAATGTCATTTGAACTTCCTCAATGTATATTAACTAAGAAAATGTGTTCATGAAAAGGGCCGCTCCTACAAATTGCAGGGCCATATGCATAACGGATTGCGCGGGGCCTAGTATGGGTAGGGATAAGAATAATAAGTGAAAATTAAGATTTTGTTTTAGAAAATAAATTCGTCTTTGCATTTTATTCATACTTTATTGTGTTCAAAATATCGTTTAAATTAACTTTACGAACCACCTAGTAGAGTAGATGATAGTTTTCCAACAAAAAGCCGAGAAACATTCAGATCTATCTTTTAGATTTAATATAGACTATCAAAATATTGCTTTTAATTGTTTAAAGAGGTCGAGATAAATTTAGATCTATATTTGTATGCCAGTGACTATTAAAATAAATTAAGTATTTAAACTTCTTGTTTTGGTTAAAATTCGCCTTATTATTACATTTTTAAATGAAAGCTGACAATGCCGTTTTTTTAATCGCGAGAAGGATTGGCGTTTTCTATATTGAATGAAACCCCGAAATGACTATTTTGTCTATTTTTTAGATAATTTGTATTAGTTTTTTCCTGAAGATTCATATAATTTCAGGAGATTTTCATGACTTTTTCGTAGTCTATATCTTGCAATTTCTGGAGATTTAAAGAGCTCCTGGAAAATCAGGTGGCACGGTAACCCTTTAATAATAAGTTAAAATGGTTTAATTTAATAATTTACACTTAGAATTTGCGCGGGGCCTATAAAAGTGCGGGGCTCAATGCGCCCGCATAAGTTGCAGTGGCCTAAGACCGGCCCTGTTCATGAATGTCACCTTTTGTTATCCGACTGTGTGATTAAGGGGCTAATATTCTAATCACTTATGGAGCTATCCAACGTTACCGATTGAGTCTAGTGTTCAAATCACTTATGGAGCTATCCGACGTTACAGATTGAGTTTAGTGTTCAAATCACGTATGGAGCTATCAAACGTTTCAATTGATGCTATGCAGGGTTATATTGAGGCGTGTAATAAATTTAAGATTTAGCAGATTTATATTGCGAGAACAAAACCATAAAATTTCTTAGATTAGTTGATCTGGGATTTTTTCCTCGTCGAAATCCCAGGACAACTAATCTAAGAAGTGTGATAGAATCACCCAAGATACAGACTGTAAACACAAAGAAATGTTATTTGTTGGATATAATTGATATTTGGGAACTCATATTAGTTAAACAAGCATAAAATATACTAAATGGAATTCATAACCCTACAGGGGCTTCAATGCGTTGAAACAGAGACTTGATGATTCATTCTCGCACAAAATCATTGATAGGATTCACTAGACTGAAATTGTACCCTGTTTACATGCCAAATTTATAAGAAACATTAAACCAGTAGTTATTGTCAAGCTATTTGTACAGTTAGAATGTATAAGCCATTTAGTATGTATGACACTGCTATTATAAGGTATGTTAGGTGGGCTTCATATTAAATGTTTTTTTTGAATTTGTAAGAGCTACACCATGAAAGTCATGGCTAAGATTGTGCCAAATAGATTTTACTGCATGTCGATTCCTATAAAAAAAATACAAGGGTGTGCAAGAAAAGAAATTAAAGAATAACATGCTAGATATATTCTATATGCGGGTCTTTGTCTGAATCGTGTTGGTCGTGCAGTGATTGACTGCAGCAAATTTTTTTTAGAGGTTTAAAAGAAAAATATAATGTTTTGTAAAGATTTTTTTCTTTTGTATATATATATGGCCGATGGCCGAGTGGCAAAGCGCATGGTTTCTGCACCGGTGGTCTCTGAGTCCATCCAGCTCTAATGGGTACCTGACATTAGTTAAGCAAGAGTAAAGGCGGCTGATCGCTGTGCTGGCCACATGACACACTTCTTAATCGTGGGCCACATATAAACATATATATATATATATATGTATTGCAGGCATCTTCAGAGCGAGACAGCTGGAGGTCGCTTACAGAGACAACGAAAAGAAAATCTAAATCGACGACCGGTGGACAATGGTTATGCCTGCGCTAGATGTGGCCAAATTAGTAGAAAATACTGCATTCCTCATTAATCTTCGCACTCGAAGACAAGCCTTATTATATAGCATATATTTAAAATTCTAAATTTCAATTAATTCAGTATATCATATTTAGTACTCACATATACTATATGGACATATAGAGGACCCAGTAAGCTATCTAAAATACGTGTAAATTTGGTTCTAATTTTATATTTTTTGCACATTAACGTGTTCATTACACTGGTGTGCATCTCCCGAAAAAATTAAGAAATTTTTGAAGTTTAAAATGAATGCCATTTCATTGCACAAGTCTCGATAAAATCAAAGACTGGGTAAACATAGTAATAGTACAGTTTCAAATGTAAATAAAGTACTTTTTTAATTCTTCATTGAAATGGATAACGTTCAATGTAAACGTCTTTAGCCATACAGTGTCATGTCAAAGGTAGGTATGAGATAGATCTAGATCTATAGAAATGGATACAGACGCGAGGTTACCACTTACTTTACTTCGAACTTAGAGATATGTCGATATGTCCCTTAGACTTCAGAAACTACCTAGATCCTCCCGCGCTCTTCGGGATACCATAGAAATCGGTCACCAGCAATGTTTGCAGCTCAGAGGCGTAGTGAGGGTTGGGCAACGGGGCACGATGCCCCAGGCACCTCTCTCGGGAGGCGCCACACTCAGCATATATCTATTTTAAGTAATTTATGATGAAAGAGGGGGGGGGGGGTTCGCCAATAAAGTTCATTGTCTTCGGAGCACGTTTTGTTCTGGACGCCTCTGCTGCAGCCTCTTCGCAACTGGTATCCACTGCACTAAGGTCCTCCTTGAAAGTGCGTACCTATTTTACTTTTCCTTTTATCGGCCTCTAAAAAAAGATTTACATATTTTAGTAATGCAAATCTTGATCTAGATTAATTGTCTAGTGTTCACGATCTAATTTAAATTATAGTTTACAAATGTCATTTCCCGATAAAATAAGAATCTTTTACTTTCGACGCGCATACAAAAGTGTTTGCTTTGATGATCAGAAACTTAAAGCTTTCTCTCGATTCTTTAATTTCCCAGCTTGATTTAAGCAAATCATTCAAATAGTAAAGAAACAGCAGTTTTATGACTTTGTCATAGACTATGAAATAAGAAATATGTCGTACAGAATAATGCTACTATTATCCAGGACAACTCTATTTAGATCCAAAGTTTTAAACACGCGCCTGATTGGACTTAGACGGACTACAGGCTTCAGTACGTTCAAGAAGAATATTAATACCTACCTGTACAATACTTATCAGATTCTTTTTTTAAATTTAGCCTCATGTAAAGAGCTTTAAGTCTACATTATGTTTCCGAATATCGATATATGCATTAAATAAGTTAAAAGTATCTCTTTCAATTAGTTGTTTATCTTGCTAAACAGAGAATAGACTGCAATAGTAAAGCCTGAAAATTTTCTCATAAAAGCATTGTATTACATTTTACTTTGCAATTATATATAAACGATTCTCAACAGTGACCGCCTTTTAGATGACCGTAAGTGAAATTTAAAGCAAACTCTTATTGTCACAAGTAAACTATGCTAGGATCAAGTAAGGTAATAATTAAATATTTCTTTATAATTAATACTTATATATGAACTCGTTCTTAACATTATGTTCACTGTTGACTTATGACATATGTTCAATGTGTTAGATATTGTTATGTCTTTGGCTGGTTTTGTAGCGACTCTCTTTCAAAAGACTTCCTAAAGACGTAGGAATTGCACAAAATTCATGCAGGAAGGCAAAGAATGGAATAGGAGAGCGCTTGAACACGTGACCATTGTAACGGCAGTTCGAAAAGCATATCAAACGATCAGTCCACCATCTTGGCCAAATTTAAATGAGTGAAGGCCCCATGGCAGACTTTTTATGGAGGCCCATCCACGTGATCGAAAATTGTAATAAAAATCCACGTATCAATAACAATCGTAATATGTAACAGCTTTCCATATTTTAAAAGATTGAAAGAACTTGTTAATCTAGTGTAATGCTCCTTTAAAAAAAAATATTATTCAATAGGCACATTTAAGTAAAATAAGTTTATTTTTGACTTTGTGGAGGGTAAGGCCCTGGGTTAACCTACTTCCGTTAATCGGAACTTATTTATATAATATGAGCACAATACAAGCAAACACAGCTTTAACCATAACAGAGATGCTAACCTCGAAAGACAATGAATGCATGTCATGTGCCGAGACAAAATCTTCAATGTTAGTCTTTCATGAGTCAACGAAGAATCTGATGTGACTAAACATGCCGAATCTGAAGCGGCAATGTTTGCCTCAGTTTGTGGATGCTCCTGCTTTAAGCTTTTTAATAGCTTTCTTTCTCATTCTCTTTGTATGACTGGGTCATTCATTTTGCTTCCTGCGAGGTTCGTACAGGCAGGCAGAATCAGTGTCCATGTTGTCCAAAGTTACATGATTTCCTAAAACCTGCTTTCTTTTGGTGCCTGGTAGTTCTCAGACCTCGCTAGCAGACATAGTAAGTAAAGAAGTTAAGTAAAGGAAAAAAAAGTTTCCCTGTTGTACTTAATAATAACAATACCATGTTACATTCAAAGCTTTATTTCACTGAATGCTAAACAACTACACACATAGTAGAAATCACAATACTAAATACTGTCAGTACACAGGCAAACAAATGTAAACAAACACTAAGGGGTGACAATCCAAAGAAGCAAATTTACGACATTCACCCCACGTTTGAATTTTATACATATAACATAACCACAGGTAGTCAAAGCAAATACAAAGTTAAATAAAACATAAACATCTAAACACATCTGCAATACTGGTTAATAGCAAACTGTTTATCAAACACATTAGTCTGTTATACAGCAACTGCTTATCAAACACATTAGTCTGTTATACAGCAACTGCTTATCAAACACATTAGTCTGTTATACAGCAACTGCTTATCAAACACACTAGTCTGTTATACAGCAACTGCTTATCAAACACATTAGTCTGTTATACAGCAACTGCTTATCAAACACATTAGTCTGTTATACAGCAACTGCTTATCAAACACATTAGTCTGTTATACAGCAACTACTTATCAAACACATTAGTCTGTTATACAGCAACTGCTTATCAAACACATTAGTCTGTTAAACCCTCTATTTGGGTTTTGATTTTCTGTCTCTTACGTTGTATCGGCAGTTAGGATTGGCACTATCAGTACTATCAGTATTAGTACTATCAGTATCAGTACTATCAGTATCAGTACTATCAGTATCAGTACTATCAGTATCAGTACTATCAGTATCAGTACTATCAGTATCAGTACTATCAGTATCAGTACTATCAGTATCAGTACTATCAGTATCAGTACTAACAACGTTACTTGGTGACTCGATGGTCGGAACTTTGCGCTCTATGGGGCAGATGATGTTAAGGTCACCTTTTTCTGTTTCTGTAGGTTAGTCTTGAGAATATCTTAGGTCTGACTCCCTCAGGAAGCTCAGCATTGAGGATGTAGCATCTGATATTGCGGCTTTCTTTCTCAATCTCTTTGTCTATGGCCGCTCTATTCCTTTTGCTTTCGCTTCAGTACTCACAATCTCCAATCCGTCCGATCTTTCGCGGTTTCCTCCAGCATATATATCTGTAGGTTAGTCTTGTGCGTCCCTTGGGTCTGACTCCGCAAGCTCAGCATATTCCTTAGGAATTATTCTCTCTGGCATGCGTATGACATGTCCGAACCAACGTAGTTTTTCTGTGTGAATAGAACATAGATTCTGTACGTATTGGCCAGTTTCAAAACTTCCTGACTGGCAACACGATCCCTCCAGGAGGCTAGTAGCCTACTTGCCAGCTTGCCAGCGCTTCTAAATCTCTGGAAATCTTAAATCTAATGCGGGAATTTATCTCCCTGGGATCAACTCTGGCCAGCAATCTAGATATTGAGACGACAAAAAGAATTGAACAATCTTCTGCAGCAAAGGTTACGAAATCGTAAAATTTAAATTGTTGTCGGTTAAAAGGCTTTAGAAAAATTCGAAAAAAAAAGTTATTTAACCGTCAAAACTTTTAGACTTTCTAAATGTCATATGTGGAGGTCCTGGGACAGTAGCTCCACCTGCCTTGTCCTATATCCTGCCCTCTCTTGTCTTATATCTTGCCCTCTCTTGTCCTATATCCTGCCTTCTCTTGTCTTATATCCTGCCCTCTCTTGTCTATATCCTGCCCTCTCTTGTCTTATTTCCTGCCCTCTCTTGTCTTATTTCCTGCCCTCTCTTGTCTTATATCCTGCCCTCTCTTGTCTTATTTCCTGCCCTCTCTTGTCTTATTTCCTGCCCTCTCTTGTCTTATATCCTGCCCTCTCTTGTCTTATATCCTGCCCTCTCTTGTCTTATATCCTGCCCTCTCTTGTCTTATATCCTGCCCTCTCTTGTCTTATATCCTGCCCTCTCTTGTCTTACATCCTGCCCTCTCTTGTCTTATATCCTGCCCTCTCTTGTCTTATAGACTAATGTTAAAGTTACAATTGACGAAATAGATCAACATTTTAAGTCTCCATCTCTAATGGGTACCTGACATTTAATGAGGAAACATTAAGGCAGTTGGTCGTTTTGCTTGCCTGACACACCTTGTTAGCCTTAGGCAACAGAAATAGATGACCCTTACATCATCAGCCCCATAGGTCGCAAGATCTGAAAGGGGAACTTTACTTTTTATATTTTATGTGATCATATTTATGTTATTCTTGTATTTGTCCCTACAGTCCCTGCAATCTCTTAGTCCATACAACGCACAGCTTAACAGATTGGGAAGGGAGAACAAAGTGTTGAAAGGTATCACCTTGTTCCTGCTGGTAGTGATGTTGGCCTTACTAGCTGTGTCCTCCTTCTCGCCTTCCTGGACTATCACCTCAGCGGTTAGTGTTCATTGCTTTAGTTCATTCCAACTAATTTCCTGAAATAAGCTTTGATGATATGTTCACACACACACTTTCACACATGACAGCGCCTTTTACCTTTACTTTCACCTATCGCTAAGTCTGTTGGACCGTGGGGGCACCGCACAAGATCTCTTGACTGTCTTGTACCATTTCTGTCATTCGCCTAGAAATCTCTTTCAATGACAGGCTCATCCAATCTTTTTTTATTGTTTTCCCATCGCTTTGTATGTCTGCCTTGCCTTCTTTTTTTTGTGTCTGTTATTGCTCCTTGAAGGAAGGTCTATGCTAGCCCCGAGGACCCTATGATATGCCCATAGTTTTAGTTTGAGGTTATTTTTTTCAATAGTTATCAGGTCATTGGCCCATCGTTGTAACAATTCTGTCTCTATTCTCTTCGTTTGAAGTGCTGTCTTTGCGTGCGATACCTATTATCTTTGTGTTGCATGTCAAATCCTTTGCTAATAGCCTTCTGTTTAGTTCTGCAGTGAGCAAGAATGTCATAACCAGGGAACGCCCTTAAGCAATTTATATCCAGTATCCTAAAGATAATGAGTCGCGGTGGCTGAGCGGTAACACGCTTGGCTTCCGAACGGGGAGCCGGGTTTCGAATCTTGGTGAAGACAGCGATTTTTAATTTCGGGATCTTCGTGCGCCTCTGAATCCACTCAGCTCTAATGGATACCTGACATTAGTTGAGGAAATGTAAAGGCGATTGGTCTTTGTGCTGGCCACATGACACCTTCACAAAAATATAATACCTTTACATCATCTGCACAAAGTCTGAAAGGGTAACTGTGTACTTTTTCTTATCCTAAAGTTTATTTTACAGGAGTTGCAGAAATGTTTAAACAATTGCTCCATAGATATTAAATATAATTAGCAGTAATGAATTTGGTTACAGAAAAATAACTTAATGCCCCAACTTTCTTACGGAAAAAAATGTGTTCGAGTGATTTTGTTATGAACAAAAAAAAGGTTTAAAGATATATAGAAAATTTAATTATGTTTCTGCATTCCAATCTACAGGGTGGAGCCGTCTACAAAACTGATGGCATGTATTGGAGTTGTACCTTAAAATCGTGCGCTTATCAGAGTCGGCCGTCTGGTATTGCTCCCTATGTTTAGTTACACTATATATATATATAATTATGTATGAATGACACATATGTATATATATATTAATTTAAAACATACAAACTTAGCACACCGATTCTTGTAAGTGCTAAAAGCCATAGTCGTTCTAAAAGACCACGGGCAAAAAACGATTTCTAAGAGTCTCCACAATTATAATCACTAATAGCTATATTAACTCTTTCTCTTCGTAATTATTTACCACATTGTGGTGATATCGTCAGTTAGGAGAGAAACAGTTAAATAACTCAAGCCATTATGAACCTCAATAAAACAAAAAAGAAAATTGTTCCCCAAACAGAGGTAATATAAAAATGTAACCTACTGACCAAATATGAAAACATGAGGCAGCCATGAGCAAGTGTTACATCCCTAAATGGTGAAGAAAATAATAGATACAGGGCCGGCCGGCCTTACGTATCGCGGGGCCCAATTTAATGTATGCTTGTGAGGCCCACTCTTCTAATTTCTTATAAATATATTACTTTGCAATAACAACTATTACTATTGATTAGATTATCATACCAACATTTGTTATACAACAAGCATAGGAAGCAGCTCAAACGCAATAGATGCCTGTGAATTAAAAAACGTTACGTCAATCGTACGATAGGAGTACACTAAACTTGTTGACCCTTTAAGTCCTACACCTTAAAAGCCTTTGACAAGAGCCATGCCTGATAGTGATAAGCATAGTGTAAATTGTGGGGTCCCTGTCAGGCGCGGGGCTCCATTGGAGCAATCGGTCAAATCAGCCTAAATCCAACCCTTGCAGTATAATCCAAATATTGCCCAGCTCTTCCCTAAAATTTAGACAAAAAAAAAATGCTTATTAAAAGCTATTCATCACGACTAACAGAAAATAATTTTGCCTTTTACTGGAAACAAAATACTTAGAAAACATATGTTCCGGTAGATAATAATTGAAACTAGCGAAACATTGACGGTGTGTACCGTGTAAGTCTCATTGCGCAGACGCGCGTGTTGAGAACACTATTCTATGACAACACGACAAGAAAGGCGGCAGTTCTCTTTAGAGCAGCCCTGTGTCCATACCGAGCCAACTCTTCACGCATACTAATTGTTTCACTTAAACGGTCGTTGCTGTTGAGTACATACGGAGAATGTTGACCTTATTCTTCAAAGCTTTCAACTTTATCAAATGCACGAACAAAGTACTACTCCCCCTCCCCAGTGAATTGTAAGGAGAGTTGTCTGATCAGGAAATCGCTGCACAGTTCATTTCAGATATAGGGCTTCTGGTAGTGGCGTAGCTAGGGATTTGGGGTCCCGGGGAGCTTGACATGTTTAGGGGGCCTCTGCATTTTGACATACGACACCATGACATGAGATAATGGCGGACACTCATTTGAGAGACCCCTCAAGTGGGGTCCTGGGAGGGGGGGATTTTCTATTTTGGACCAATCTCCCCCCACCCTAGCTACTCCACTGGATTCAGGTCTCAATCCTCCCATTTTTATAATGAGAACGTCGAAGAAAAGAAAGAGCAGAGAATTACAACCAAAAGCATTCAATAATCTATATTTATTAATTGATATTCATTCATTCATCACATTAAGTATAAAGAATGTTGCTTGAACGGTGCTAGTAATTCAATGACCTTTCCGTTGAACTATAAGAAACAAGTAATCTAAAAATAATGCTGTTTTATTTAATAATGCCTCTATACAAGCCACATCTTCAGGGAACCTGGAACCTCTCCGCTGATCTCAAAAAACGCCTCTAACGATTTTCCAAGAAATTAAAAAGTTGATGTGTGTGCTGAGAAAAGAATTACTAGCTCGTTGGCCACACGGGGAAAATTATAGCTTGACCCTTATAATTTTTCAAAGTAAAAAAATAAATAAGTGTAAATTTAGCTGAAGACTCAGTTTATATAGTAGAAAGGGTGCTAATCCAATCCATTTTCAGACAAATGGCAGCATTTCGCTGTTATTTCCCTTAGATAAGCTTTGTTTAAAAAAAAAAGAAATCTTTTTTCTTTTGCTTGTTTCAAAGGCTGGCATGAAACTGTCCGTTATTTAGTGTACCTGATGTGGATGCTTTTGTTGGGGACACTGACCCTTAGCATGTGTTCTTTGTTTATTATCATCTTTCGAGTGTCCACGATATTCGCATTTCTCTATATGATTACAGGTAACAAGAAAACAGAAATAGCTACTATTAACAAGCAAAATATAAAAAATCCTCATTTTTTTAAAAATTAAAATCAAATTAAAAGGTTATGAGTCCGCACTTACTATATCTCTCAATAATGTAGACGTTATTTCCCTTTTTCGATATCAAAGCAAATAATTTAATGACAATAATAATTAACAAAAGAACAAAAAGAGTTATTGTGCTTCCATTTTTTATATTTTACAAAGCTTATATCAACTCACTCTGTCTGTCTGGTAAAAAGTTTGTACATGTTTTTTATCCCAATCTCTGATCAAGCTGAAATTCCGCACAATTATTTCATTTACCGCAGAACGTAGAAATCAATTTAAGAAATTAACCGATTAGTTAACCAACTATTGTTAATACATTTTTATTTGGTATCTAAAAAAGGAAATAAATTGTTCTTAACTGAAGTGGTGGTATACGCTGAATTAGTCCAAAAGACTAAATCAAAACCCATAAGAAAAAAATCTTATTCTGGAATATATGTAACCTAACACAACAACACCAAGCTTCATTAAACTTTCTTATCAGAAAAAGGCTTTAACCAACCAGTGGATGACCTCTGAAATTACATAAAAAACTATCTTAAAAACATTGTAGAAAATCATATACCAACTAAATGCATACTAAACAAAATAAATAAATGCTGGTATGATGTCATAGCCTGTGTCCTCTGAAAACAGAAGGAAAAGCTATATAGAAAATTTAAAGAAACTAAGTCATGGATTTCCCATATTGATGAAACTATGAAAAAATCAAACAAAGCATTAGGATTTATTAGAAGAAATTTCTATTAATCACATAAGAACATAAAACTAAAATGTTGTTTAACCTTGGTTAGGCATGCATCCTCTGTTTGGACCCCTCAACGCAAATAAACATTAAGAAACTGGAACAGACACAAAATAGAACAGTGAGATTCATGACAAACAAATATTCCCATTTGACTAGAGTAACACCTTTAGTAAATACAAAAACAAAATTAAATAAAATACCCAGAAAGACACAAAGATAAAGGCACATTCCTCTTTCCATATGCTAGGACAAATTTGTTCAAATGCTCCCTCTTTCCTAGCGCTATTAGAGCATGGAATTGGTTGCCTAAGCTAGCCAGAAAAACCAGTGACTTGACAGAATTTAGGTCATAGGTTAATATGCATGACTAAAAACATGACATGTAATCATCTTCATTTTTGAAGTAACGTCTGTATTATATAAGATAAGAACCTAACTTTCCTTTATAGGCTGAAACAAACAATATATAACTATACAATCGTCTCTAGTCAAAGGTACTTCACTATCAGTGTTAGGGTTAGCTCTTCGGCCTGAGGAGGCTTGAGCCACGACTTCGAATTCTGGTCTTTCCCCTTTTTAAAAAAATTATTTAAAAAAAACTAATTACACTGAAATCCACCCAGATATCCCTTTAATTTTTTTACCACATTTTACGCCGATTTCCCAACTTGTCCAAACAAGTGAGAGGATCATAGGTTATTGAGAAAGCTAAAAAGATTCGTTTTTCTTGGTCTAGATCTATTACAGATTTTATTACATGACTGATACAAACTAATTGATAGAATTACACTTCATATAATCTATGTTTAAAAGTTTGGACCACCTCTTCCCCACCCTACCTACGCCACTGTTCAGTTCTTGTATTCTATTTCATTCATTAATTAGCAAAAAAAAACATTTTTATAATCTTAATCTTATTTGAACTCTGACTTTCCATTGACAAATCTTAAAAGTTTTGACAGAAAAAAGGAGGCTGAGTGGTAAAGCGCTTGGCTTCCAAAACGAGAGATCCCGGGTTCAAACCCTGATGAAGACTGGAATATTTAAATACGGGATCTTTAAGGCACCTATGAGTCCACCCATCTCTAATGGATACCTGGCATTAGTTGGTGAATAAATAAAGACGGTTGGTCGATGTGATGGCCACATGAAACCCTCGTCAACAATGGGACATAGACGCAAAATCTGAAAAGGGTTCTTTTTTTTTTTTTTTTTTTTTTCAACTGGAAAAAAATTATTGCCTACAGTTTTGAAAAATAAATCATTTTTTGCTGTACATGTTCTACTAATAATATAGGTCCACGTCATCACATTAAGTAAAGACGTATATTTCTTGTTTACTTGAAAAAAACAACAACGAAAAAACAAAGCAAAAAAAAACCCCACTAAATTTTGTTAATATTTTCTCAAACTCTTATTTCATAAATGCTGCAGCGATTTTGGGCTTTTTGGTCCTCATTATATACCCTATCGGAGTGAGTCCTATCGGTAAAGATAATCTAAATGAAACTTGGTAAGTTTTTTTTTTAGTACAATTAATATATACATAGATTTAACATCATTTTTTTTATCTGAAATGTATTGATATTTTACTAAAACTAATCCAATGTACTCAGAGGCATAATGGGCAGAACGTGCGCCCGAGGCAAGGTACATTATTCCTCCCCCCCCCCCTTTATTTTCCATGAACACATAGAAATATAGGCTGCGTGTGGCGGCCCCCCCCCCCCTGAGGCATGAGGCCGGGGCATCGTGCTCCCTAGCTCCACCCTCCCCACTACGCCTCTGATTGTACCTTAACCAGTTTATATTCTCTTCATTCTTATCGTCTTCTTTCGTCTAGAGCTATTTCATTTATTTGTTTCACCTTCTTATAGTCCTCGTTAAAAAATAATTTCACATAATGATAATAATTGTAAATAGAAGGATATTGTCGAATGTAGTCAAAATGGGCTAAACTAATCATGGGTATAAATTCACAATAAATATGTATGCAAGTTTTTAAATATTTTAGACACAGTTATTGCATATTACGGAGGTACGGTGGCTGCACCATAAATCACAATGTCTGACATTGTGACTTTTTCTTAATTTTACTTATAAGTACATTAGATTTAGTATAGTAACATTTTTGTTGTTTTTATAAATATAATAAATATTGCATATATTACAGTTTTTAACAAACATAAAATGTCATTTAAGATCAAGAATGTAAGTTAATGTCCGAGAATTTACATTCTCATACGGTACTCAATAGGCTATCGTCTTATCATATCTTATCAGATATCTTTCTTTGTGTCTTTCTGATATTAGGTTTTGATTTGAATTTGAAGATTATTGTTCAGTGTTTTTATGTCTGATTGCTACTTTACTTTTAAGTCTTCTATCCTGAAGGGTTTCTCAATGTAATGATTTTAACTAACATCCCCTGACTTGACCACAGGCTTGGATACGGTTACTACACCTTTCTGGCAAGCATCGTTGTCATGATCATCCTGTCGCTCATGTGTTTTGAGATGATCCCAGACACGTATCCTGGATTTTAAAAAGTAGGTCAGACGAAAGAGCCTAACGAGATTCGAACCTGTGTAATGTCCATCCCTGAAATGAATTTTTTTTTTTTCGAGGGGAAAACTTGTATCCATGTTGGCTGTTCGTTCAGGCTAGAAACAAATCATAGCATCACCCAAAACGGGGCAAAGCTTTAATATAAATGTTGTTTGTCAGTCTGTCATGTTTACATTTTAAAATGAAGAAAACGTTTAAAAATTATATTTCTCCAGGTTTGTACTTTGCCAAATTTAGTCATCTAGAATTAAACCTTTTTTTTTTAATATTATGCAAGCCATATTTAAAGCAACGCTTATAAAGTAAATATAATATACAATGGAGAACGCATGGTGCATAATTTTTATAGCATTCACATTTTATTAATTAAAATAGTCTTATAAAATACACATACTACTTTGTATGTGCTTTCTGTTGTATCAGCCACCAACAGTTATCTAAAAACGTAGGGTTTTTTTTGTTGTTTTTTTTTTTCTTGTGAAAAAAACTAGGATCGCATAGTAAAAGTGCATTTTTATATTAATTAGTTTCTTGAAACAAAACTTAATTGGCAGTGATCATGTTATTTATTAATCATACGATTTCTTGAGTACGAGATTCCAGGAAAGTCCCGCAAAACGTTTAGGCTAGACCAAGGACTACTCAGCTTCTTGGTGGTACTCGGGCTGAAACTATCACTAGAGGAAGTAATTAGGTGAAATGAGTAGCAACACAAGACTCTTGTGAAATGTTTAAGGAAGTGTTTGAGCTTTCTCATTGCATAGTGCGGAGTTATAAAAGAGCTTCCACGACCCTGTCAATAATCGAGCGCCTTTCCTCAAGAGACCGTCAAAGTAATGCCGAGTCCTACACGGTTAGCTTGGTAAAACATAGGAAAATGGCGGGGATTCCCGGTGTGCGCGGCCTTTAGACATGTATCCTAGTCCATGCGCCAGGAGTGCCAGACACATTGGAAATAGCAGTGTTATATAGTCCTTGACTTGGACTTCTTCTAGACAGAACAGTTTGTTCAATCAGGCTTTCAAGCCTAGAATTCTAAGAGCCTTCTGCTCTTTTGACAATCTCACGTTTAGTCAAATCGCATGCCAGTGTTGGCATGTCTTAATTACTAATAGCTTACTTGTTTTGTTATACCTAGCTTACCATGTTACGAAACGATAATCACATGTACTTTACTTAGATTTGTGATCCTTAGAAAGGGTTAGGGCTAATTGAATAATTTCTACCCTTCCTTCTTTTTTTGTACCTCATACTCACCCTCTATCAATTGCACTTCACACACTCTCTATCTCTCTCTCTCTCACACACTCTCTTTTTCACTATCTCTCACACACTCAATCCCTTTCAATCTTTTTTTTTCTCTCTCTCTCTCTCTTATTTTCTCATTCTCTCTATCATTCTCTCTCTCTCTCTCTCTCTCTCTCTCTCTTTCACTACCTTTACTATTTTAACTGTGAATAGACCTAGTTTTTTAATAACTTAACTAAATAAAATTTAGCACTTGCGGTATGAAGGGAGAGTGACCTTTTAGGGATTAAAGGGCACGACATGGCCTAAAGTGTGCCGATGTGCCAAAAAAACTCAAAACTCAAACTCTCTATCTCTCTCTTCCTATCTCCGTCATGCCCGGGCATGCTACCCTGCATCATAGTGGCGCCTGGGTGGAAACGATCGTAGGAGGAAACGATTAGGCTAAAGGGTAGCAAAACAAGACTTCCGTGGGGATGCCTAAGGGGGTGCGAGAGTATCCTCATTGCACTGCGCGGAGTTGTAAAAAAGCTCCCACAACCTTGTCACAATCCAGGCGCTGTTCCTCAAAGTGGCCGTTACATTAATGGCGTGTCCCGCACTGTTAGCCTGGTATAGAAAAGGAAAATGGCGGCTGTCTTAATATACGCGGCCTCTTGCTACGAGTCTGACCCATCCGCCAGACAGAACAGTGTACACTGTTCTCATTCAGGCTCAGAAAGAGAGCTCTTGTTCAATTTTGCTGGCCTAGAGTTCCAAGAGCCGAAGGCTCAACTCTACCTGACAGTTTCAAGAAGAAGAAGAAGAATCTCCGTCATGACCCCAAAGGTGTTACAATGCCCCCATTTATATAATATGAGCGTGTGTACTTTTACATTCGTAGTCTACTATATGTTAACTTAAAGAATCAAATGTCAATGACATTCATCGCCTCAATCCATTGAATGTAAGTTTGAGATATCAAATTTAAATTATCATCCACAAGTTGCAGCAATGGGAAAACTTGGTTTAGTTTCGGGTTGATGCGAGTTGAATGTCAAGTGTTAATGTTTGAAATGACTTCAACCGAGACCAATCGTGATAGTAGGCCTGAACACTGACCTGCAAAGTCGCAACCTGTGGGCGGCTCAAACCAATAGCTTGTTGCCACGTCACAGGTCTGTACGACGTGGCAACGAGCTATTGGTCTCCACTGCCCACAGGCTGAGACGTTTGAGTTGAGGCGTTCTACAACGAATAATAACGCTATAACGCGATCACTGAAAGGCAAGCTGCTTTAAAATCCAATTGTGAAGGTAGAGTAGATTATGAGACGAAATGTAAAAATTAAAGAATATAAGAGTATTAACTCTTTCTAGGATAATTGACGACACCATCCTTGATTGGACCTCATTAAATTAAAATAATGTTTAATTTTATAAACTTTATTTTGTGTTTTATAAAAAGAGCAAGAGTTCCCCTTTTATTCCAAACAAAACAAAACATTTTCTGGTTAAAAAAACATATTGAATTTTAATCATAACAGGGTAGTGAAATAGTAATTATCAAAATAAAGAATTCCGTCGAAACGTGGAAAAATAATTACGGAGAGAAAGAGTTAACTATCTTGAAATGTAGCTATAATCGTCTCTCATTAAGGCAGTCCAACGTTGTAAGATATTGGCCCTATTTATTTCAAAACATCTTTAATTTCAAAATCTTCAATGAACATGAATTATCCTTTTTTTTTCTTCAACAGATTGTCTAGTATACTTTGTTTGTTATAGCTTGCGTTGTGAGCTGTTTGTCAACCGAAATAAAACTACATGACGCGCGAATTTGAAAGAGAATCGTACAAGAAACTGATGATTGTATAGACTTATAAGACGGTTTTATTTTACGTCTGAAAACTTTATTGTAACGTCTTTTTTTCGATACGTGTTTTGTTATGGCTACAATCATTAAAACTAAAGTCATAGATGTAAGAAATATAATGTTAAAATCACGAGAATGAAAAGAAATTCTTTGAAGAATGCGATAATGTTGATTCCAATTAATAAAAATGATTTATTAAAATTTAGATAAAAACACATTCTCTTTAGTTTTATCATGGAAAGTTATTTGAGAAAAGATTCCCATTATTATAAGCTGACAAGGGTAATGCTGTTTGTATAATTAGAAGAGTTGACAATTGGAAAATGCCAGTGAGTACTTAATGTAGGTAATCCAAATCCAAATCATAACGGATGGTGTAGTTATTT
The DNA here is from genome assembly GCA_030265305.1 of Biomphalaria pfeifferi. NCBI lineage: Eukaryota > Metazoa > Mollusca > Gastropoda > Planorbidae > Biomphalaria > Biomphalaria pfeifferi. Next base: position 1,126,666 of record JASAOG010000139.1, read on the forward strand.
CTCAGTTATATTCATGACCCAAAAATGTTTCCATTTTAATCAGATGTTGTTTATCTTAGAATTAGGGTTAATGTTATTATGACCTTTAAGGAATCGAGTGAATTCTTTCTGAGACCCTTTGTATGTAAGTGTATTTTTTACAGTACAATAGTCTTTTTTTTATTTCTTAATTTTTTGACGGTGTAGATGAAAAACAAATGTTTGTAACTTGACCAACAGTATGGCTACTGGTTGTGTGGTAGGCCCTATGCTCAGTCTGGGCAATCGTTCGCTGGTCTTGATGGTTTCGGGTTAGAACGCTGATGGCTGCCATCCCACGTCATTCTACGGGAGGTTTTGGGCTAGGATGTAATTATCTTCAGAAACTGAAGGAACATCCGAAACATGTAAAACTATTTACAAAACAGTAAAATTAAAAGATTTTAAAGATGCTTCTGACTGACACTCAGATCCTCTCAGCAGTGTCTGAAATACTGCATTATCTGATTGTCATTATTTATCAGAGGAACTACAGCCCAACATAACCAACACTCTGTACGGCAGTGCTGAACAACTGAAGAAAACAGCACACTATTTTTCCTTGGCACAGTCTGCAAAAGAGCTGACAGCTCAGCAGCAATAAAGCTGGCTAGAAGAAGAAGAAGAAAATCAGTGGAAAGTGTTTGATTGGTTGTTTGCTTTATCTTAAGCACAGGTGTTACTGGCCAGAACAACCTTCACAAGTCTTGCCAACTTAGTCCCGCTTGACAATCCGTACAAATATTGTTCATATATAATTAATTAATGGCAATGTCTTAGAGTCGGAAGATTAAGGATAAGTGCAGTATTTAACACATATATCCACATGAGCAGCAATATTAGTACTTTGACTAGACTTGTAAAACCTCTTTCTGAAAGACAGCAGTGATGGGGTTAGGTTTCAACACAGGGAAATTGAGACAACAGTTAGGAATTCATACCACAAGACAACAAATATAAACACATCAAATTGACCACTAGTTATTGGAACAAAACATTACTTCTAGCATAGCAATTCTGTTAGATTTAACTGAGCACATAATTCTTTTCAATGACATCTCAGTTTTGTTGCTTACACAAATGTTCACAGTTTAAAACTTTTTTTTACATAAAAAAATTGTTTTTTTTTATTGTACATATATATTCGTCATTAGGTGGTAAAAAAACATGTAAAATATAAATATACATACTTTTAAGAAAAAACATCATTCTTCTTTTGTGAAGCTGATGGCTGTTTCGTAAGACCAATTATTTTACTGTGAGTAAACTAATGAAAGATAGATTTTAACAAAAAATGGGTAAAAAATCACGAGTTGCAAATGTTCTCAGAGTTTCTAAAGTTCTAATGCTTGATAGGCCTATAAATACAGACTTACAAGACGGTGAGAAAAAATACATAAGACTATCATCAGTGCAAAGCGCCAAACCAGGAAAGTTCCGTTACTGAATCCGACTGTGATAGTCTAAGCAACTATTTGGTTATTGCAACCCAGGTGAGCTGTTCTGCCTCATCGTGGCACCTGGGTGGAAACGGCTACTTGAGGGGGTAGCTAGGCTAAATGAATGGCAAAACATAACTCCCGTGGGGATGCCCACGGGTAGACGAGAGTCAACCCCTTGCACGGGCGGGGTTGTAAAAAGTCCCCACAAAACTGTCACACATCCATGCGCCGTTCCTCAAAGGACCGTTACATAAATGGCGAGTCCCCCACGGTTAGCTTGTATAGTGAAGGAAAATGACGGAGGCTCCCGGTGTCCTCGGCCTTCGGCCATGAGTCGGGGGCCAAAGGCATTTGAAACAGCAATGCTTTACATAGGCATTGACTCGGGTCGCTCTCAAACAGAACTGTGTTCCCACAGGTTTTTTTTTTTTTTATTGTTCAGGCTGGACGACCTAACAGGTTTTTTTTCAAACTTTGAGCTCGAAGAGCCTTCGGCTCAGCTCAGACGACAATCAAACGGTTATTGCAAGTGTTCTGGTTATCCTCTGTAATTAACACTTTCCGGCCCCAGAGTGCCTAGCAGAAATTATTTTTATCCAGTGTGTTGGTTTTTCATTCAAAATGTCTCTGAATCACTAGTTACTGCAACAACCTTTTTAGATTATTAGATGTTACTTTAGATTCTTTATGCGCGTGGCTTGTGTCTTTCTTAGGACGACAAACATTAGTATTCAACAATCAACACTCTTGTCAGCAGACAATATATTTATTAATATATAATAAAACATATAGGCAATCCAGCCATAGAGGCGCAACGAATGAATAAACAGTAGTCCAAGAATAAGTTAAAATCCATAACTCATAAGTATAAGTATAACCGCATTTCACAAAGCATTAGAAGTAAAATCTGAATACAATGCCATATGTCCTTCCTCTCTGAGGACCAAGTAACAACCAACTCTATGACCGCGTGGTCAGTCTCAGATGCGAACCCCTTCTCCGTGCGAATGGCACGCTTATTCTGTGTGACTACCATTCACCTCATGTCACGGTGATTCTCAAACAATGCTGTGACAGTTACGTTAATCTTAAAAGGCGAAATATTTCATGCGGAATAATTACAATACAGTATGTAATTAGGGAAAGGCCAATAGTATGGTACCTACGTAATGCATGTTTAGTAGCAAAAAAAAAGCATACAGCGTTAGAGGTGGATGAGCCTGTTAGTATGATGTGGGGCGGTATATATAGACTCCGGACCTTTTATTTGACACTCGCCTAGGGCCACACGCTCTGCTAAGGCCGCTCTTGTATCCAGGTATAGAGATGAAAAGAGAGATGTGGACATGGGGGCTCCCGCTGCAAGGGATTTAATTTATAAACGTTTTACTGTATCATACCCTACCGAATTTGGGTTAAAGTCGCAATCCGGAGAATGGGGAAATTTTCCTCGTAAATTTTTAGCGCCCGCCCAAGATAACCGTCACTGTTATTTAAAAGAGTCAGAGGTGAGTGTAGATTTGTTTATCCAGTACTTTCTCTCCCTATCAACTCGCTAGCCAAAGGCTCATGAAACCTCGTTTGAATAACGCGTGAAACAGAAGGTCTACGCAATTTATAGGTCTTTAAAAACCTTGTATGTATTTTATCTCAGGCACTTATCTTGCACGATTCCTTATCAGCAATAATTCAATTAATTAACCGATCAATCATTAAAGAATTTTCCATGTTCTGTTAAAACACTTATATATTTAAGTTAGATTAGCCTGCCGTAGTGGCACTGTGGTAAGTGAACCCGCGCCTCAAACTTAATAAGCTATCAAATAAATGTTCATCTGTCTGGCACACATTTTGAACACGTTACTTCTCCTACACAAATTCTCGATCAAGTGGAAGCAACACAATTATTCATTGGCAAAGACCATACATGAATCAATAAAACAGAATAACAAATTAGTCAATTAATTACTGGTTGTGACGATACAAAACTTGCATACAAAAATTCATTTGAGTTGTTCCCAGCAAACCGTGAGAAACTTTAAATTTTAACTTTAACATTATTTTGATGTCCACCCACATTTAATTTCTTGTAGGATTTATCTCCCCTCGTACTGTTTCTCACGGGACGACTCTCAACGTAAAACATTAACTAGCTCCTCTAGAGCTAACTTTTACGCGCTACACGCAGCGGCCTAATAACTTTTCACACCCATTCCCCTCCTCCTCCCCCCCCCCCCCGCAGGATACGCACCGCTCTAAGAATAGCGTCGCACTCGGACTGGACAAATGCATATTCGCCTTAGTCCCTACTCTCACGGTACAGGCCATAAATCGGACATGACGCCTGACATCTCTGGTACATCGATACATGTGAGAAAATCACATAGCTTTCTTCCCCACCCGTTAAACAAAATGCCCCAACTATATATAGAGAGAGACCAAAGCATTCTAAGTTAGGCCCGCTAGAATTCATTCAGTCTCCTCTATTAGGAAGTGTACTTGTGAGGTTTCATAAGGGACAAACGGGTAAGTGTAAACATTTTACTATACTTATTTTATCTTATAGGAATGTGTGAGTACACAATAGTACCCAACCACGTTCCCCGTCATTACATTATGACTTTATTATGTATGTACATTGTACTATTTTATGTCGATGCTATATCTTCATATAGTATTATTAATGCCGCTATGGTTGTCCACGTTTGAAGCCATAGTTATTATATTTGATGTGTTATGTTTCATCCATTCCTGTATTTTAGAGATTGATGTAAACAATTACCTTTCGTGAATCTAAGTTCTGTCTAGGAACTTAGATCACAGTGCTCTAAACTTACAGAGCCCGTGTGAAATTAATTATTTCACTTTTCTATTATATCCCTCATACATATTATTATGTCTCACACACTTGTGAACTTATAATTCCTTGGATGAGTTTAATTTTGATTAATTATATCAAACCCTTATCATTGTATCTCGATCCCTAGTATTTTATTTTCATCTTATCCTTTAGTATGTAATATGCTCATTTCCCATTTTACTATAACTGATTACTTATCGACGTAATCGTATTCAATAGATGAATCTTGACTAATATCATCCGACATTGCATGATAACACATTTATTGTGGCTATCTTACTTGTTTCTTTTTGTTATTGAGTTATATGCATGCTTTAAGATTTTATACCTAATTGTCTTAAATGCCTTATTGGGATTGATACCAATGCCTACATCTGATTGATTGCAAGGCATGTGGGAATCCCTGCTCAATGCCTTTAGGAGGTTCCTAATTGTCTGTCTTATCCCCAGCCTGGTTGCTACCCCTGATTGCTACCCATGATTGCTACGCACGATTGCTACAACTACCAGATCTCCACCCAAAGCTGTAATCGGAGCAGACCACACCAGATACAACTCCCCCAATTATATACCTGTTAGCAAGAAGGCATTGCCTACTGTCCTTGGCCTTAACATATTGCCCAGTGTCCACAGTGCCTTATACTGCCCAGTTTCATCTGCCCAGTACCCGGCCCAAACTGTCCACTGCCCAATAGCTAGTGCCTAGTGCCGACCGATTAGAGCAACCTTCGCTACAGAAGATAAACTGGTGTTGAGTTAGCACGGCTCTCTACGAGCTAGAGATCACAGCTGAGAGATCACCCCACTACAACTTAGTATGCAGCACCAACCCTCTCTGCTGCTAAACAGGTAGCGGCCTCACCCTAGAGCCAGCTTGCCTACAGCATAGAGACTATCCCGAGCCGACGTCCTAAGACAGAGCCGGATGACTCATCCTCCTGAGTACCAGTCCTACGACCGCCAGAAGACGACCCACGGGCTAGCAGCTAATAAGTAGCCAGACCTAGGAACACTCTTCTCTTCCAACCACTCACCAATCCATGATGAGCAGTTCTGTTAGATAGTAGCACCTTCATTTCATTTCTCGATTATAATTTTATTTGATCATTTATCTTTTGTAAACTTTCATTTATTAAATTATTTATTTATAAACTTATAATATTGGTCTATTCTTACTGTTAGTTGCGGTGTGCCTGTACAAAATCTTATATGTGAGCGGAATAAAATTAATAAAATCTCTCCTAGACTTAAACAAACACGCCAAATATTAACAAATTAAACATCTCGTCACACTGGTAATTAATCATTTTGTTAGATACCAACAGAAGAAATTAATTTTCCATTTATTCATGCATTTTTTTCTCCCACTTCCCATTCTCGCATCAAGTTGAAATTTCGCATAATTATTCATAATCCATGACAATACATGAATAAATTTTTTAAAAAATTAAATATTTAACCATTTAGTATTATTTGATTTACATGTTAGAAATGGAGCCAAACATTGTAATTTTCAGATAAATAAGTAATTAGCGGTTCTTTACCTTAGATAAGTTTTTTTTTTTTTTAAGTATTCTTTTTTTTTTTATTGTTTGTTTTCTACAGTGGCAGAAAGTCGAAAGCTGATATAAACTTTGTAAAAAAAAGATCGTCAATTGAACAAGAAACAATTTGTTTGGATGTTTTACTTTCGTTTCATCTTGAAACCGGAAACCCAGGAACTCCATAACATCACACACATGGTCCCTCACACATGCCTTTAGTCTTGTATTCTCTTTCATAACATCACACACATGGTCCCTCACACATGCCTTTAGTCTTGTATTCTCTTTCATAACATCACACACATGGTCCCTCACACATGCCTTTAGTCTTGTATTCTCTTTCATAACATCACACACATGGTCCCTCACACATGCCTTTAGTCTTGTATTCTCTTTCATAACATCACACACATGGTCCCTCACACATGCCTTTAGTCTTGTATTCTCTTTCATAACATCACACACATGGTCCCTCACACATGCCTTTAGTCTTGTATTCTCTTTCATAACATCACACACATGGTCCCTCACACATGCCTTTAGTCTTGTATTCTCTTTCATAACTTTACACACATGGTCCCTCACACATGCCTTTAGTCTTGTATTCTCTTTCATAACATTACACACATGGTCCCTCACACATGCCTTTAGTCTTGTATTCTCTTTCATAACATTACACACATGGTCCCTCACACATGCCTTCAGTCTTGTATTCTCTTTCATAACATTACACACATGGTCCCTCACACATGCCTTCAGTCTTGTATTCTCTTTCATAACATCACACACATGGTCCCTCACACATGCCTTTAGTCTTGTATTCTCTTTCATAACATCACACACATGGTCCCTCACACATGCCTTTAGTCTTGTATTCTCTTTCATAACATTACACACATGGTCCCTCACACATGCCTTTAGTTTTGTATTCTCTTTCATAACATTACACACATGGTCCCTCACACATGCCTTTAGTCTTGTATTCTCTTTCATAACATCACACACATGGTCCCTCACACATGCCTTTAGTCTTGTATTCTCTTTCATAACATCACACACATGGTCCCTCACACATGCCTTTAGTCTTGTATTCTCTTTCATAACATCACACACATGGTCCCTCACACATGCCTTTAGTCTTGTATTCTCTTTCATAACATCACACACATGGTCCCTCACACATGCCTTTAGTCTTGTATTCTCTTTCATAACATCACACACATGGTCCCTCACACATGCCTTTAGTCTTGTATTCTCTTTCATAACATCACACACATGGTCCCTCACACATGCCTTTAGTCTTGTATTCTCTTTCATAACTTTACACACATGGTCCCTCACACATGCCTTTAGTCTTGTATTCTCTTTCATAACATTACACACATGGTCCCTCACACATGCCTTTAGTCTTGTATTCTCTTTCATAACATTACACACATGGTCCCTCACACATGCCTTCAGTCTTGTATTCTCTTTCATAACATTACACACATGGTCCCTCACACATGCCTTCAGTCTTGTATTCTCTTTCATAACATCACACACATGGTCCCTCACACATGCCTTTAGTCTTGTATTCTCTTTCATAACATCACACACATGGTCCCTCACACATGCCTTTAGTCTTGTATTCTCTTTCATAACATTACACACATGGTCCCTCACACATGCCTTTAGTTTTGTATTCTCTTTCATAACATTACACACATGGTCCCTCACACATGCCTTTAGTCTTGTATTCTCTTTCATAACATCACACACATGGTCCCTCACACATGCCTTTAGTCTTGTATTCTCTTTCATAACATCACACACATGGTCCCTCACACATGCCTTTAGTCTTGTATTCTCTTTCATAACATCACACACATGGTCCCTCACACATGCCTTTAGTCTTGTATTCTCTTTCATAACATCACACACATGGTCCCTCACACATGCCTTTAGTCTTGTATTCTCTTTCATAACATCACACACATGGTCCCTCACACATGCCTTTAGTCTTGTATTCTCTTTCATAACATCACACACATGGTCCCTCACACATGCCTTTAGTCTTGTATTCTCTTTCATAACTTTACACACATGGTCCCTCACACATGCCTTTAGTCTTGTATTCTCTTTCATAACATTACACACATGGTCCCTCACACATGCCTTTAGTCTTGTATTCTCTTTCATAACATTACACACATGGTCCCTCACACATGCCTTCAGTCTTGTATTCTCTTTCATAACATTACACACATGGTCCCTCACACATGCCTTCAGTCTTGTATTCTCTTTCATAACATCACACACATGGTCCCTCACACATGCCTTTAGTCTTGTATTCTCTTTCATAACATCACACACATGGTCCCTCACACATGCCTTTAGTCTTGTATTCTCTTTCATAACATTACACACATGGTCCCTCACACATGCCTTTAGTTTTGTATTCTCTTTCATAACATTACACACATGGTCCCTCACACATGCCTTTAGTCTTGTATTCTCTTTCATAACATCACACACATGGTCCCTCACACATGCCTTTAGTCTTGTATTCTCTTTCATAACATCACACACATGGTCCCTCACACATGCCTTTAGTCTTGTATTCTCTTTCATAACATCACACACATGGTCCCTCACACATGCCTTTAGTCTTGTATTCTCTTTCATAACATCACACACATGGTCCCTCACACATGCCTTTAGTCTTGTATTCTCTTTCATAACATCACACACATGGTCCCTGACACATGCCTTTAGTCTTGTATTCTCTTTCATAACATCACACACATGGTCCCTCACACATGCCTTTAGTCTTGTATTCTCTTTCATGACATTACACACATGGTCCCTAACACATGCCTTTAGTCTTGTATTCTCTTTCATAACTTTACACACATGGTCCCTCACACATGCCTTTAGTCTTGTATTCTCTTTCATAACATCACACACATGGTCCCTCACACATGCCTTTAGTCTTGTATTCTCTTTCATAACATTACACACATGGTCCCTCACACATGCCTTTAGTCTTGTATTCTCTTTCATAACATCACACACATGGTCCCTCACACATGCCTTTAGTCTTGTATTCTCTTTCATAACATTACACACATGGTCCCTCACACATGCCTTTAGTCTTGTATTCTCTTTCATAACATTACACACATGGTCCCTCACACATGCCTTTAGTCTTGTATTCTCTTTCATAACATTACACACATGGTCCCTCACACATGCCTTTAGTCTTGTATTCTCTTTCATAACATCACACACATGGTCCCTCACACATGCCTTTAGTCTTGTATTCTCTTTCATAACATCACACACATGGTCCCTCACACATGCCTTTAGTCTTGTATTCTCTTTCATAACATCACACACATGGTCCCTCACACATGCCTTTAGTCTTGTATTCTCTTTCATAACATCACACACATGGTCCCTCACACATGCCTTTAGTCTTGTATTCTCTTTCATAACATCACACACATGGTCCCTCACACATGCCTTTAGTCTTGTATTCTCTTTCATAACATCACACACATGGTCCCTCACACATGCCTTTAGTCTTGTATTCTCTTTCATAACATCACACACATGGTCCCTCACACATGCCTTTAGTCTTGTATTCTCTTTCATAACATCACACACATGGTCCCTCACACATGCCTTTAGTCTTGTATTCTCTTTCATAACATCACACACATGGTCCCTCACACATGCCTTTAGTCTTGTATTCTCTTTCATAACATTACACACATGGTCCCTCACACATGCCTTTAGTCTTGTATTCTCTTTCATAACATTACACACATGGTCCCTCACACATGCCTTTAGTCTTGTATTCTCTTTCATAACATTACACACATGGTCCCTCACACATGCCTTTAGTCTTGTATTCACTTTTATAACATTACACACATGGTCCCTCACACATGCCTTTAGTCTTGTATTCTCTTTCATAACATTACACACATGGTCCCTCACACATGCCTTCAGTCTTGTATCCTCATTCATAACATCACACACATGGTCCTTCACACATGCCTTCAGTCTTTTATCCTCATTCATAACATCACACACATGGTCCCTCACACATGCCTTCAGTCTTGTACCCTCATTCATAACATCACACACATGGTCCCTCACACATGCCTTCAGTCTTGTACCCTCATTCATAACATCACACACATGGTCCCTCACACATGCCTTCAGTCTTGTATCCTCATTCATAACATCACACACATGGTCCCTCACACATGCCTTCAGTCTTGTACCCTCATTCATAACATCACACACATGGTCCCTCACACACGCCTTCAGTCTTGTACCCTCATTCATAACATCACACACATCGTCCCTCACACATGCCATCGGTCTTGTATCCTCATTCATAACCTCACACACATGGTCCCTTGAACATGGTCCTTCACACACTGCGTCAGACATACTTTTGCACACACATCCCCAAACATACATCCTCACACACACTCCCTCACACATATTTCCACACATAAACTTCATCACACTTACTTCCTCAAAAAAAACTTTCTCACACTCCGATACATCCCAAAAAGCATGTATACACACATCCACAGACTTTCATACAAATTCCTTTAGAGGATGTAAGGTCAGAAACAGAATTATCGCAGCTAAGTGTCTTTAAAATCACTCCTGCGATTCCAGTTAATACCTATACCCTTATTGTTAATGTCCATGAACGACTCTCGAATCTGTAGGTACTCTTTATCATCCATCACAACTTACCTTAAAATTTCAGTTTCATCTCGCCTTGAGATGGCTCGTGTATTGTGTGTGGAACATAATTAAATGTTTGGCTTATTTTTCTTGCTGTATAACTTACCATCCAATGTAACCCATTCACTCAATAGCAGTGCGTGATTCACCTATAGGCAAAATAAATAAAGCTTAGAGCCCCCGCTTGCCTTGGGACCTCCAAAGAATAGTTATATGGATATTTTCAATCATTTTAACAAAAGAGCAAAAGAAAAATTGCCCTACATGTGAACCCCATATCTCTATTAGCTAAGGGCCTTAACAAATCTAAACCCTACCCTGATTAATAGTATGATAAATTCGTTATGTATCACTGAAGACATGTACATATCATCGGCATGGTACTAACTTTGGTCGTTTTTACGGGCAGACCGATATATCAGGATCTCAGTTTCAAAAGGTTAATATATATATTTATATATATATATATATATATATATATATATATATATATATATATATATATATATATATATATATATATATCAGTGGCGTAGCATCCATGGCTGGAAGGGGTTCAATGAACCCGGGCCCATGACCCTTAGGGGCCCACATCCTGTGGCGTAGCAGCAGTGGTGCTGTGGTACTGTGGGAAGTTTTCATTCTTCTTACCCGGCTCGCATCACCTTCTCATAGCCACGCTTCTGTTTTTGGGTTACACAACAATTGGTCAATGTCTCAACTAGTGAGTAGGCCTGCATATTTTTCTAGTTATATTATTAACCAGTTTGCTGAACTGAATATCAATTTCAGAAACACGTCTTGAAGTGTATCTACAAATTACATATTATGCCGCAGTGTAATTATAGGTTACTGCCATTTCACACACGTAATGTAAGCTGATGGTTCCGTGATGTTATTACTGTTGGAAATGTAAATGGAAATATACACTTTACTACCTAAAAATGCTTCCGCTGGTCCCAAACTGTTTCTGCATTTTGACGTTAATCCTTTATAGGCAGGATGGCTGCCTGGTCGTGCGGTTTGATCGCTGGACTGTCGTTTGGATTTATCGATGGTCCCGGGTTCAAACCCTGCCCGCTACCATTCCCTGTCGTTCTACAGGAGGTTTGGAGTAGGAAGTAAACTATCTTCAACTCTGTAAAACAACAAACAACAACATAGGCACATCAGCTGTGTGAAGAGGGGGAACTGCTGTGTAGGAGACATCGTTCCGACTATAGATAATGCACAGGCATTCATTTCATTTGCATAAAAAGATCTTTTATTGTTGAAATGATGATGTATTTAAGTATTTTAAATTTTTAAAAAATTCGTTTATTTTTAACATTTAAAAATATTATTGGTACCATAAGTTAAGAAATCATTATTTTCTAAAATGTGTATCCCGCGGCCTTTGTGAGTGACCTCCAGCTGTCTCGTTCTGAGGCCGCATGCAACCAGGTGCTCTCTTCTATGTCAGCGATCCCTGGCTCGCCAAGTGTAGGTACCTCACTGAGGGAAGCTATGTCTACATCTAGCCGAGCCAACGCTAATGCCACCAGTGCAGACCTTCGTTGAGGCCTGAGGGCATTCAAACGTGTTGCTGTCCTGCAGTGTGCGGATTCGACATTCCAGCAGGCGACTTTGAGACGTATACTTTTATCGACTCGTTTGTGAGTAGTCATTAGTGGGCTAATTACTTTGAGTGATAATTGGCTCGCGCAGACCAATACCACTCTTTAAACAAAATGCTGTTCACAGTAGCACAGAAATTTGAGACTGCTGTGAATAACAGATAGACGTAGGTGTTATATCGGAGTTTCCGTCTCCTAGACTGGCTGCCGACCAAAGCTATAGAGCCCAGTCTGCCCAATGGCCGAATTAATTAAAACATCATCATCATATCTATATGGTCTAATTTGAAAACGGACATGTTTCCAGTGACATAAAAGCTATGTCATCCTTGTGTATCTAGATCTAGATCTATATGTCAGTGCTTGTAAATTTAAAAATAAAATCGGAAATTTCCTAGAGTCTAGATTAACTAAAATCATGACTAATTAAATATTCTCTGAGAATTTCCCTTAACTAAAACTAAAGTTTACTAATTGTTTAAAGGAACTAAAATATTTCCGGAGGGTTTTGACGACATCTTTGATCTTATCTTATAGAATCTAGATCTATATATTATCTTATACCTAGATTTAGATTACAGTGAGTGATCATTAGACGTAAGTACTAGATCTAGACTACTTTACTACTCATTATCAATAATCATATTATAATCATAATAATTATTAATAATAATTAATATAATATTCAATTAAATAAATATTATTCTAGATTAGTAGATACATCTAATTCTATTGTCTAGATTCTAATAAATTATTATACCTAGTATTACTACTAGTATTATAGATTAGTTAGTCTCTGACTCTATTTATATCACTACACTACACTCAACACTCTTGACTATCTATAGCTATAGCAGGCATGTCAAACTCGTTAAGTTAAGGCAGGTCTATCTGTATGGGCCGCCTAAAAAACTTACTAGATCCTAAGGGGCCGCAGCCAAAAATCAGTTGCAAAACAGCTTACTATTTTTATGTTAATTAGAAACAATACAATAGAATACAATTATTAATGGCTTACTATACATGTCCCTTAGTTAGCTAAATTTGCAGTACAATTTCATAATTGAAAATTACTAAGATTGCGCATTTTTTCTTTGTCCTGATGCTTGACATCAAAACCATTTCATAATGGTTAGTGCGCCATCCATTGTTAGACTAGCTAGCTTTACCAAAGGTTAATTGTACTGCAATATCACCTGTTATTTCTCAAAAACATCCTCGCTTGTTGTGGTGTTATGTATAGAACAAAGCTCAAGTAGCTCCTCGTGTATCTCAAATTCCTGTCACATGTCCTTATGAGTATAGCCAACTGTGCTACACCAGTTACATCACAAAATTCAAAATCTATTTTGTTCTTTAATTATTCACACAAGCTGACTGACATGTCAATTATTCTATCTGCCACAGTGTTACTAGATAATGTTATTTCTTTCAATGCTTTCATATTTTCTGGACTTACGCAGCTTTAACGACACACTCCTTCATAAAATCCCTTTCACTAAATGATTTGCCATGGCTTGCAATTAAGTTTGAAGAAAATGTAGCTGGCTTTCACTACAGACTCAATCTCGTTGCTCAGTATAACAAATACAATTTTTCAATTCAAGTAGCTTGTCATCTTTTATTTTCCAGCGTAATAGTTTAACATTATCTTTATAATTTTTGAGGTGGCCAAGCGGGCCGCATGCAAGGTGGTCGCTGGCCGCATGAACGCCATGTTTGACATGCCTGATCTAAAGTGTGTAGTCTATTTAGTCTATACTATACATATAACTATATTCTATAGTCAGTATAAATACTTTACTACCTATAGTCATCATAGTCTTTCACTATAGAGTAGGTATAGACTATAGAGTTTACCATATACTGACTGTATAAAGTAAGTATAATATAGATCTATATCTAGATTCTAATCTAGTATTTTTAATGATTTACCTAATTGCATTAGGTCAGGAACAAAAGTTAGATTATTTGCAGACGATTGCATAATATAGGCCTATAGAACAATAAAAACCACACAAGATTCAGAAATTTTACAAAGAGAATTAGATGAATTTTACAGAAATGGGAATCAAATTGGAGCATGTCTTTCCACCCAGAAAAAAGTCAGTTATTAAGAGTAACAAAAAAACTAAAACAAATTAATTCCACTTATCTTATTCATGGTTAACAAATAACACAGACTAAAAACACAAAATACCTAGGTGTTATAATAAATGAAAAACTGTCATGGAATGCCAATATTGATGAAACTATCAAAAAATCAAACTTGACAAAGCATTAGGGTTTATTAAAAGAAATTTCTATAAATCAAATAAGAACATAAAACTAAAATGTTATTTAACCTTGGTTAGGCCAATAAAAGAATATATGCATCCTCTGTTTGGGACCCCTCAACTCATGGAATGGGTTGCCTGAGCTAGCCAGGAAAACCAGTGACTTTGCAGAATTTAGGTCATTGGTTAATATGCATGACTAAAGGCATGACGTGTAGGACGTAATCATCTTCTTTTTTGAAGTATCGTCTGTATCATATAAGATAAGATCTAGTGACTATACAGGTACATATTAATATAATATTAAATATACACATAGATCTAGATCTATATTCTATATATACATCTAGGGCCAAGTCTATATAATAGTATATATTTAATATAGGCTATTAATTATAGATCTAGTCTATATCTCTTAATCTTATACTTTTTAAATGTGTAAATAATCATATCATTGTAGATAGATTTTTTAATCTAGATCTAGGAGTCTTACACTTAATCACAAGTTAGTATAACTTATGTAAGTTAGTAAATTTTACTATTTTTTAGTATAAAATATAAACAACATGCTTCCTTTCACTCATTAAAAAATCTTTTTATTATTTTCAGATTGTCTTCAGTTTTAATACACAATGAAACAAGGTACTTTGGCTGTAAATTAGCATAACTAAAAAAATATTTGGAGGTCTAAAATGCATTTGAATTACATCAAATCTTTTCTTTTACAATGATCATAATTTTATTTCCCTTTAACTTTATAAGCTTTTGTTTTTAATTTCTTTTGAAAAGTTTCTATAAATTATTTAATGCAAACTATTAACTTTTCAGAAGCTAGTTTTGCTAACTTTCAATCTGATGTCCAGTTCCTAGACAATGATCCAAAGAAAGTATTATTTGACCGCCATATACTGGAAATGAAAATATATCAAGTAATTTTTGTATTTCACTCCTTGTTTTTCTTGTGGTAAATGAAATGCTTTAGGATCCAATTAAAAAATATATATATATATACTAGTATAAACTAATTTAATAGTCACACTTTATAAAAATAGTAACTTTTAGTACTGTTACTTATATTTATAGCTTTTATATAGCGCTACTTTCATGCTTATAGCATGCTCAGAGCGCTTTCGTCCAATCTCAATGTGGACCAGTGGGTGGGAGGGGGTATCTAGAAGTTGGTTTTCCGTGCTGCCTTTAGGCGCTCAGTAAACACAACTCTGCCCGAGTCGGGTGTCGAACCTCGAGCTCCTTCTAGGTAGCCAAGCCAAGTTCAAGCGCACTTAGCCTCTTGACCACGCTTCCCGCTTAGAAACACTCTAAGACAAAAGACACATAAAATGCTAAACTAAAGCTTACATAAGCTTCTATTTTGGCATGGGGGTTGTTTTGGCACAAAATGTTTTCGCCACCTTTTATTTGTTCATTTTCTTGATTATTTAAACAGAAGGATGCACATCTATGTTTGTGTGTGTGTGTTTATGGTCTAACATAGTTTTAATGGGAGGAACAATAGTTATTTTCATTTATTGAATCTAGGGTTTAAGTTTGTTGTGCAATTATTGTTTTGTCACCATGTAGACGATAGTCCTGAGAACTTAGTAGACGACTAGACAGCCATCTATAATTAGGGTTACCAGACACCTACATGCCCAAAGGAAGACAAAAAAGAGGAAAAAATCTAACAGAGGAGGACAAAACAAAGATAAACTAAACTGGACAGAATTATTTGATTAAACATCAATCGTGAGCTGTAATGCAACTTATAACATCATATTTATCTGAAGAAAGTACTTTTAGCAGTAGTTAATTGTTTGCGCCAACATTCATGTGGAACTCTATGCAGGACATTTTTTTTCAATATCAACAAATTGATAGAAGCCTTTCAGAGACTCTGTACCTACAGTGTAAATAGAAAAATCATTTAGTGCTTTAGCGCCATAGTTTTAGCATCTACTAGCAGCAAATCTGCACCATGTTATATACAGTTTTGAAGAATGTGAGCAGGATGTCAACTAGCGGCTTCTTAAGCTCAGTTTTCAACAGTGAAAACACATTCTTTTACTTGTGTACTGTTAATGTCTCCAAAGATCACTTTGACATTGTTTACTCATTTTCCTGTGAGCACAACACATTTGGATAACAAACTGTATTTCTAAATAGTTTCTTTAAAGTATGTTGATAATGTTTCAGAAGTTTCATTTTCTGTGTAATCCTGTTTGGGTTCCACCATCTTTACCATCAGAGTGCTGAGCTGGGAAAAGTTTCTCTGCATCTTGTAGTTACTTGCATCTGTATTGACTCTAAAACATTTGATGTCAGTTAACTCCTCTAATACTATACCTCTGTTTTTGTTCTGGCACATTGAATGTGTTTTATCAGTTTCTAAATATTGAAACATCTTTGGTATAACACTAGCAGTACAGTTCATTGACTTATAAGACTTATGATGTGTGACAGTATGATAAGCTAAGGCCTTCATGGATTTCAATGTGGGTTTCATTTGAAAGAAATGGTGACTTTGGCAGAATAATCTTCTTATCATGTTTCAATGTTTTTTGCTGAAAACATAATGTTCTAAATAAGAGCTGCCTTTTGGCAAATAATACTTATGAATCACAAATGACACTCATAGTTTTATTTTCTGTGCACCCATCTCTAAAACACAAATACTTGTCTTAATTTGATCTGAGAATTTACATCCCTCTTAATTATTAACTTAAGTCAATATTTTTAAAATAAATTCTGATTTGTTAATAATAATAATAATAATCTTTATTATCCGTATGGAAATTTGTCTTACAATTTGTGCATTACACCAAACAAAAACATTATAACTATAAGAAACCAAAGTGTACATTCACACCAGACTCACTCATAATTTACATGTGACAAAGTTTATACCAGATTGTTCTTATTTAATGATTTGATTGCCAGGGGAACAAAAGAGTGTTTGTGTCTGTCTTTGCTATCTGTGTCTTGTATCTCTTTTGTGATGGTAAAATCACAAAATCCTGACACAAAGGGTGATTCTTTATTTTGAGGATCTTGTTAGCTTTTTTATAGATGTTTGTCTCAAACAACTGCCCAAATGGGGTTTGTTTTTGCCAATGATTTTACCAGCAGCATTTAGGATTCTATAAAGTTTATTTTTATTTTTAATGCTCAGATTGCCATACCAGGCAGTGATATTGAAACTTTAAAAATTGCAGATGTGAGCGTGATAAAACATAGCCAAGGCCTTTTTGCTAACATTAAACGAGGACAGTTTTCTTAGTAATTGTAATCTTTGCTGCCCTTTTTGCTGATGTAATCAGTATTTGCAGTAAAACAACAGCAAGTACCCAAATGTGTAATACATGTGTATTATTGGTCATAATCAAATGCATTTATTATGCCACTCATTACACAGAAGTTATACACACAAATCAACACAGTGAATGTGCTTTTTGCGGAGAAGCTTAACATCTTTATATGTTAACGTAGTCTTTATATTTTTTAGACCAGAAAATATTAAGTATTAAATTCAATTGCTAGGTTGTATGTCATTAAGCAGCAGTGAAAAAAAGGACATTTTGATACTTTAGGCTTATGCCGACGGAAGACGCGACCCCAAAAAGGAGAACGTGGCCTCTTTTTGCCAGACATCTGGTAATCCTATCCATAATTTCCATTCGTGAAGCAGTCAAAATTTTTTTAACTTTTTTTTTTCAGGGTGAGAATGGGAGAATGTATACTATATACAATAGAATATAGCATATTGAAAACAAAATGTTTATTACAAAAATTTTTGTTGTGTTTTATTAATTACTTCAGAGATGTTTTGCTTTAAAATGGCTGCGTGAAGATGTCATGCACCCGCTTACTGGTATCAAAACATAACCAAATCGATAATAAAACAGAAAGTATCAAGGACTAAATACATTTCCTGTTTGTACGAAAATCAAGAACAAACTTGCAATGTCTAAAAAGGGTATTTTACTTTATATGGAATAAGAAGTGCCTTTGTCTTGTTTTTCTGAGCATATAATTTTTTTTCTTTTTATTAGATATGGTTTTAATGTTTTATGTTTTATATACCATTGATACTTTAATTTCATTAATCATTAATTCTGGAGAGTCTTATTAAAGTTGTCACTATAGTAAAATGTGTATGCAATAGCTGCAATTTAAAAATATTTCCTATCTCAATAGCTTTTCTGGCTTCATTTTATTTTAATAAAATCTATCCATTTGCAGTTATGCAGCAAGCAATAAAGAACTAAAACAATTTTTTTTAGACAATGCCAACTAGTGTAATGCATTCAGTTTAAATAATTTGCTTTTAATAAGCCCCTACTACTTGTACAGATAGCAGACATATACTTAACTCATAAGTCACTACTTCCTTGAAATTCAATATAACAATATGGTATTATTGGCGTAGCAACAATGGTGCGAAGTAGTTCAGTGCAACCAAGACTATGACCATTTAGGACCTACAGAAGCCCTTCATAGACTATGACCATTTGGGACCTACAGAAGCCCTTCATAGATTATGACCATTTGGGACCTACAGAAGCCCTTCATAGACTATGACCATTTGGGACCTACAGAAGCCCTTCATAGATTATGACCATTTGGGACCTACAGAAGCCCTTCATAGACAAAAAAAATGTTGACAGTCATTTGGGTATTGAGTATGTGTAATTACTCTACTACTTGCACAAGGTAGCACTTGCACTGAACCTTTTTGTAAGGGTAGCACACCTTTGTATTCTTGAATCACAAGTACCTTGATATGCTACTGCATAGTAGATATATGATATGGCCACAAAGTTATAATGTAATGTTGATCCTTTCAGATGAAACCATTTTTGTTGAGATCTTTACAAATTGATACAACACAGATTCATCCAGCTTTTCTAGATGTTGTCTTAGTGATTAGCCTTGAGGATGAGGCTAACCATGAGATAGTGCTTCAAGACAATGACAGGCTTAAAAATTATTTTGATCAGCTTAGTCAATGTCACTTAATTAAAGTGGTTAAGAGAAGGTAAGATTCCTATACTTTTAGTCCATTTCATTGCAAAAAAATTTGTAAACAACTAAGTATAATGATATTTTTCTGAACTTTGATTCACTTAAGTTTCAACTGAAAATGAACAATAATAATAATAATCATCTTTATTATCCTTGAGAAAATTTGTTTTACAATTGTGCATTACAAAAAACAATACATGATTAGAGCAAATACTTGTACAATGGCACACAATATATATGTTTATACTCCAGTTTCTCTTTAACATTACATGCTAAATTTACAACAGTAAGTTCAATGATTTAATTGCCAAAGGAACAAAGGAATTTTTATATCTATTTGTTTTTGTGATTGGTGTCTTATATCTTCTTTGTGATGGTAAAATGTTAAATACAATACAATAATGTCTGACATTTTTTACTTCATTATTCCTGGTACTTTTATTAAACCTAGATAAGAGTTTGTCAATAAGCAAACACAAAAGATGTGCTGGTATAATAATTAAGAGTTTTATACCATTCCTTGTAATCTTGCCTTAGTTGCATTTGTACAAAATCATAATAAAAATTTTTTTTTTTTAATGGTTAAAAATAAAATATCATTAGATAATTTTTGAATCAGTATATCATTATCTTAATGGGCTCATTAATTTTACAAATTGAGTACAATGTCTTACTCCTTTTTTTGGAGGAATATTTTTGTTGCTTCAATTTTACTGAATTTGAACTTTGATTGATTGGGTTCACAACTAGAGACTATAAGCACTCATTCAACCTTATAATCCCATAGTTTTGAAAGTGAAAACAGAAACTTAAGTAGGATTTAGTTTCATTATCTTTTGTCTGCACTATGTAAGACTTGTACCTTTACCTATCTCTTAGTCTGTTGGACCGTTTGGGCAAAATCTGTTGACTGTCTATCTTCATTCCTCTCTGTTTCTTACCTTAGACAGAACCTGTTTCAATGGCAGGCCCAACCATTCTTTCATGTTGTCTTACCATTGCTTTCTCTGTCTGCCTCTTCTTCTTTTTCCTGGTACTGTTCCCTGAAGGAAGGTCTCTGCGTGCCCCAAAGACCTTGAAATATGGCCATAGATTTTTAGCTTGCATTTCTTTTACAATAGTTAGAAGGTCCTCGTGGGATCCAATCGCTGTAGTAACCCTGTCTCTAATCTCTTGGTTTGTGAAGTGGTCTTTACATGTGATACCTAGGATCCATCTGTAACATCCTAGCAATGGAATTGAGATGCTACAAAAATGCTGTAAAAGGAAGCTACATTTAAGACTTAATGGTTGATTAATCTTGTAAAAAAGAATTTACTAATTTTTGGATCCAAAACCAGCAATCTTTTTTTTACAAAGCTCATATCAACTCACTCTGTCTGCCTGTTATAACATTTGTACACATTATTTCTCCCTCCCCCTATCTCGGATCAAGCTAAGATTTTGCACAATTATATCTTTTACCCAACAACACAGAATCAAGTAACCGATTACACTGGGCAACAGCCAAAAAATCGTCGGGGGTTTCTCAGCTTATTTAGACTAATTTTGGTGTCCTGAGTCCGAATATCACATTGGTTTTGCTCAATCAGGTCAAATTTTTGAGCTATCTGACAATCTACACAATGGTAATAAACGCACAACAAAACACCATCGATATCTTACCAACATAGAAATTAATTTAGATCAATAGAACCGATATTAAAATAACATAAAATGATACAAAGACTACTGATTTACAAATATGTATATATAGGGCTTACTCTGCTGCTATTTCATTTACTAAAAAATAACTATCTAACTAATATCTAAAATGGCTTCAGCACGACGTTCATGCACGAATAACCCTGACGTTTTCTGCTACATTTGAGGAGAGTACACACTGTCAGCTGATAGGATGAACATCACAAAATTTGTGAAACATGCCTACCAGGCTTACTTTGAAATCAAGCTGGGTGACCAAGACAAGTCTTGGGCACCGCACACGGTGTGCAAAACATGCGTGGAATACCTCCGGCGGTGGACGAAAGGCGAGAAAACATCACTAAAGTTTGGAATTCCGATGGTATGGAGGGAGCCATTTGACCACGCATCGGATTGTTATTTCTGTGCCATCAATACTGCAGGCATCAACCGAAAAAATCGGCGCAGCCTCCAGTACCCCGACCTTCCATCTGCTCGTCGTCCAGTTCCTCATTGCGAAGAAATACCCGTGCCAACGTTCCGAGAGATTCCAGGCAGCGACGACGAGGCCACCACTTCAGACGAGAAATGTGGTACAGAAGAGGAGTATGAAGCACAATATGGTCCGCAGCCCTTCACACAATGTGAGCTCAATGATCTAGTTCGGGACCTAAGCCTGTCGAAGAATTCCTCCGAGCTGTTGGCTTCCAGGCTCAAAGAGAAAAACCTGCTTCACAAGGACGCGCGTATTACCTTCTTTCGTAGAAGGCATGAGGAGTACATGGACTACTTCTGCCAGGAGGAAAACCTTGTGTACTGCCGAGATGTCGCCGGTCTTCTTGATAAACTGGGCGGTCCTCAATACGATGCGAGAAATTGGCGACTCTTTATTGACAGTTGCAAGCGTTCTTTGAAGTGTGTGCTCCTCCACAATGGGAACCAGTTTGCCTCAATCCCGCTTGCGCACTACACGACTCTCAAAGAGAAATATGAAGCAGTGAAGTATGTGCTCGAAAAAATCCAATATCAGCAACACCAATGGATCATCTGCGTCGACTTGAAAATGGTGAACTTTTTACTTGGTCAGCAGTCTAGGTTCACGAAGTACCCATGCTATATGTGTATGTGGGACAGTCGAGACAGAGCCCAGCACTATGTAAAGAAAGAGTGGCCGGCGCGAGAGCAGTTAGTACCTGGGGCGAGACATCATAAACGAACCTCTTGTTGACCGGGAGAAGATATTGATCCCACCACTACACTTGAAGTTGGGTTTAATGAAACAGTTCACGCGCGCTCTGGACAAGGATGGGAGGTGCTTCAACTATATGTGCCGAGCATTTCCTCAACTAACTATTGAGAAGCTGAAGGCCGGCATTTTCGACGGCCCACAGATACGGCAGCTCATAAACGATGCAGAGTTCTGTAGCTCCATGAACTCACTTGAGTGCGCCGCCTGGGAATCCTTTGTGCAGGTGATGAACAACTTCCTGGGGAACACTAAGGCAGCAAACCACGCAAGGCTCATCAGCACCATGATTGAGGATTTTCAAGAACTCGGGTGTTTGATGAGCATAAAGATGCATTTCTTGTTTTCGCACATGGATAAGTTTCCGGAAAACCTTGGGGCGATGAGCGATGAGCAGGGAGAAAGATTCCATCAGGACATGCACCAAATGGAGGAAAGGTACCAGGGGAGGTGGGATGCAGTCATGCTGGCGGACTACTGCTGGTCGCTGAAGAGAGACAACCCAGCAGCTGCTCACACACGGGAATCTAAGAAACGCAGATTTATGCCCTGAACTTTTTCTTCATATTATGTCAATTATGCTAATAAAATTTGATAAACTAAACAAAAACTGAATTAATTGAATTGTGTTGACTTTAATTATTGAGGAATACCGAAAAAATCGGCAGGGGTTTATCGACTGGTGAGCCGCAAAAATTTTGTTTTTTACAAAAAACGATTTTTTAAAAGTTTCTGTAGCAAAACATTCTGACCTGATTGAGCGAAACCAAGCTCATTTTCGGACTCGGCATCAACATTAGTCTAATTCAGCTGAAAAACCCTGGACAATTTTCCAAAAAATTTTTTTTTGTTGCCCAGTGTTAGTTTATTAACTATAGGTAATTAATTATTTTGTTTGGTGGTATAAGCTGAATTAGTCTCTTTATAGGTCATTGTCTGAGTCCTAGTGAACACAACATGAAAAATAGGACAAGACCATAGAAACAATAGATAACTATGCAATCCTCCATGTTCATAGGCTCTCCAATAGTAGAGTGGTTACCATGTTGGCTTTAGAAGGCTTGAGCCATGAGTTCAAATTCATGTCATTCCCCCTTTTTTTTTTAATTTTTATAAATGATTTTTTATTGTTAGTCTAGATCTATTACAAATTTAATTACATGACTGATTCAAACTAATTCATACAACTATGCATAGTGTAAGCTTTGTTTTTAAAATGTATTTTTTTTTATATTTTCTTGTCTTAATTCAAACAAGCACCTGTGTAGTCCAGGAGAACGCTTTGAATTAGCAAATTAAAACCCTGGAACACAGGCTTAAATCTATCTATGTTTATCTTCAGCTGTTTTTAAATTCTGTATTCTCTCTCTATTCAATAGAAAATCATTGAAAACTGTGACCAGATTCTGGATGTGTACTGTTCAAGATGTTGTGCCTTGCAAGTGGATACTGGGTTTTTTGTTTCTGGCTTTAGCTATCATCATCATGGCCTGCCTGCATTTTTTTTGAGATTGTACAAAAAGATCTTAGATGCTGCTCTGTATGATACTATTTGTGTAAGCAATTGTTACTTATAAAATAGTATATTATGTACTGAAGTTGATTGATAAAAATAAGTTTTTATGAAAATAATTTTGAAAGTAGTTTAGGTTGTAAGAGAATGTTAGCTCTACCTTTAAGTTAAACAAGAAAAAAACAACTGTTATTATGTAATACTCTATATTGTTTGCTCTGTAATTATTTTATTCTTGTTATTATATTAATTGTTATTATTTAAGATACATAAATAATAAGGAAAAAAACTATAAAAAAACCCATCTAAATAAGTAGGTAAACTAAGGAGCTTTTTTTTTTCAGATGAATGAAAACTAGACATACACATATAAAGATAATAAGTGTATTAGATGTAGATAAATAACAACTGTATTTGTAATTAAAGTTCTTGCATACAATGTAAGATATCAAGTCAACTGACTGCTTAGTGATGTGGTCTATTACGTTGAGCTGTCATGCTAATGAGAGGTTACTGTTATGTCTATTCCTGCTTTATAACATTCTTACTAAATACCCATCATTTATAAATGGGTTGTAGGCTACCAAATCACCAATCTGCAGATGGCCTCTTCTATATTTTTACACCAGGTTCTTTTTTCTTTGTCTGATCGTCAGCAGGTATTTCTTACAGTCTTTGATGCCCAAAATACGGCCTGTGGGCTAGATCTGGCCTGCAACATGATTTTATCCGGCATGAATGATGGCACACAGTGTAGAAATTCCCCCCTCCTCCCCCCAAAAAAATGGTTGGAAACTGTAATACTTTACCTATGTTAGGGTCCTGACTTTTTCTCTGATGAATAGGTATTATGCCATTTAAAATTTGTAAGTTTATGAAATGGGAGAGCTGAGTAATCTACCATGAAAACTGAAAGGATCTTTACTTTTTTTGTGGAACATGATAAGTACTGTTGAACTGCACCTAGAGATTGGAGGATCAATATTGACCAAAAAGAGACCAAAAAAAAATGAGTTGTTGTTCACATTTTTAAAGAGAAATGAAGCCAGTTTCTGATACGTAAAAAAAAGATGAACTTCCAGTATCCCATTTTAAGTACTAGATCCACAAGCTTATGATAAAATTGTTTCAGGTCAATTTCATTTCATTCTTTTACATTGGAGTGTGTCATTCTTCTGAAGCACCTAATAATGTACTCCTGCATTTTCTATAGAGCTCCTTTCGGTCTTGGATTACCACTGTGAAAATATACAATAAAAAAAAAGTCTTGGTTTAGAGAAAAATGTGTTCATTTCTTGATTAACTTGATAAGAGTGGCTCCTGTTTTGTTGAACTGTGCCTTGATATTGTTTTATTTCCCCTTTCTGGTCAAATCATAATAAGTTTATTTTATCATGAAGGAAATTGCTTTAACATGCCTCCTACATAACAGCATTACTCAATAACATAACATAACATTTTGAATATACACTTATGTGACATTTTACATTTGTTTAACCACACTATTTCAAATTCAGATGTATAGATTTCTATAAATTAAAAATATAATATATACTTTTTTAGGTTAGTTAGTCATTTTAGCTCTCATGTTTATGTTTGTTTTGTTATCACAGCACCTTGAGCCTGCATTTTGTTTTTTAACAGCGCTTTATAAATAAAATTATTATTATTATTATCACCACTTAGTAAGTGTAGAATATTTGTGTTATACTCAATAACAATAACAAACAAGTGTTGAAGAAGGAAGACATATATTAGGAACTGCATTTATTACGTAAACACAATGTTGCACTGACCCCGCTATAATACCAATATGTTACAGTAATCACCTAGTGACTTCCTTCAATGGTTTCAGTATTGGCAGCAAGTACTGTTATTTTTACTGATTTATTGCATGTTCATATCATTTATATAGAGATCTGAAAATTATGTTGTAGTTGGACCATGAAGTAAAAGAGAGACTCAAATCATGAACACACATATAGGTTTGTGTTATTCTTGTTTTTGATGGTTGTTACTTTATTTAATAAGAATAGGTTTTTAATTTATTTTCATGTGCTATATATTTTAAGATATTTTGCTTTGATTAATATTTTACTTATTGTTTATTGAAATTTCATTTACTTGAATTGCTGTAATAAGTAGATTTGTAAATATTTTTGTTTACCTCATTTACATTTTATATGAATGTGATTTTATTGTTAAGTAGATTTTTTTTTTCACAAAAAAAGATAATGGCTTTTTTACATTTGGCATTATGCCTCATTACTAGAAGATTGTTGATCACAAACACTGAAGTAAATGATCTGATAGAAATAATAAATAATTTAAGTTTTCATTATAGACTATATATCTCTTGGCACTACCAGCCCTTTGTACCAAGCCTCTTAATTTCCTTTTAGCCAATCACCATTCAACTAGCATCGCTATAGTTCCCCTTTCAGACCTTGTGGTCTATAGGGCAGATGATGTAGAAGTCATCTGTTTCTATGGCCTACGGTTGTGAGGGTGTCATGTGGCCAGCACAACGACCAACCGTCTTTACTTTTCTCCAATTAATGGGTACCCATTAATGGATACCCATTAGAGCTGGGTGGTCTCAGAGGTGCCCAAATATCCCAAAATTAAAATCCCAGTCTTCGTCAGGATTCGAACCCAGAACCGCCAATTTGAAAGCCAAGCGCCTTACCTCACAGCCACTGCGCCTCCAGCATCCCAATAAGTGTGGGCTTACTCTGTTTTGGCTGTAGAATAAAATGTGATGCCTGGCATAACACAATTTGTTGGCTACAATATTGTTACGACTTTGGAGTAACCTTAAGAAAGTTAACTCACCGATTGTCAGGTCGCCGATATCCTTCTGATTGCAGAAGCACAATCCAATATGAACAGTCAATACTCCAAGTAATAGAAATAATTTCACAGTTCTCCTAATAAAATGCATATACCCGTATTCACAAAAACCGATTCAAGTAAAACACAATCCTCCGTCGAAAAATCAGCGATCATAACTCCAGTTACTTCACACATCAACACACTCGCTTAGGTCAGTTTCGCCAACAAGCATAAACAAAATTCAAAAAGTTCTCACGTGGAAAAAATGGTCAGTCGGGGGGAACAAGCTTACAACACTGCCCCCTTACTAGGTCTGTGCCTCCCGAACAGACTCTCCAACATCTCCACAATAACGGCGCAACCGATCTAGGTGCACTACTTTGCATTTAGTTCGAGGGCCCTTCTGGATCCGGTACACAACGTCATTGATCCTTTTCACAATCCGATATGGGCTTTCCCAATCTTCCTGTAATTTCGGCGATCTTCCCTTCTTTCTCTTCGGGTTGTATAGCCAGACAAGATCATGTTCTTCAAACCCCGTAGAATTGGCCCTGCTATGGTATCTGGTTTTCATAAGGTCGCTACTGTCTTTTATCCTACTCCTTGCAACTGCATGAACCTCTTCTAGTCTCCTTCGAAGTCCTGTTACATATTCGCTTGCCGTTGTTGGTTGGTCTCATGGCTGTCTAAATAAGAGGTCTACTGGCATCCTAAGTTCTCGACCAAACAATAATTTGGCTGGCGTGTAACCTGTAGTTGCATGAACTGCTCCTCTATAAGACAGGAGGAATAGGGAAATGCAGTCATCCCAATCATGTGTCTGTTCTGCTGACATTTTAGCCAATCTCCTGAAACATATTAGATTCAAAGTTGCGTCCTTGATCCGAATGTAATTCCATTGGGACACCAAACCGACTAATCTAATGTCCTACCAAAATATCGACTATTGTTGTGGTTTCCTGGTTGGGCATCGCAAAATCTTCAGGCCATTTACTAAAATAGTCCATTATCACTAGAATGTATTTGTTTCCTTTGTTAGTCTCAGGTAAAGGTCCAGCTACGTCCAGTGCGATTCTCTCAAATGATACACCTACGTTGTACTGTTTTAAGGGTCCTCTAGTTCGACGTTGTGGGCCTTTAGTTGCCGCACACTCGGTCACATTTCCGGCACCAATCCTCTACGTCTTCCTTGTTCCAACACCAATAAAACTGACTTTTTCTAACGTTTTGTTAACGCCTAAGTGACCACCTGTGGAGCCGTTGTGCATTTCATGTAGCACTCCTGGGATTCTAATCTTTGGTAAAACTAGTTGCATTCGTGTCGAGGTCCCATCGGTGGATTCTCCAATCCGTTTTAGGACGCCGATGACTATCACCAGAGAGTCCCATTGTGCCCTTGGTAACTCTCCCGTACTAGAAATTTGATGCCAATCAGGGCGTTGTCCAACTTCCTTCCATTGCAAAATTGGGGCTATATCTTTGTCGTCCTTTTGTTCTCTGCTTATCGTCTCCGCAGACCAAGACGCTGGTGCACTTAGCTCCAGCCGCCTACAATCCAGGGCTCTTGTTTTCCCTTCTACTTTTGTGCAATGCTTACAATCCTGCTTACAAGGTCGTCATGACAAAATGTCGGCATTCGAATGGGCTTGTTCCTTCCTGTGTTGTGTTTCGAAATCATAAGTCTGTAACCTTTCTAACCATCTAGCTACTTGACCTTCCGGATTCTTGAAGGAAAGTAGCCATTGGAGGGCCGCATGGTCTGTTCTCAAATTAAATCTTTGTCCATCGAGATACTTGTGAAAATGTTTAATGGAGTCCACCACAGCTAGCAGCTCACGTCTAGTCACACAATAATTTCGTTCAGCTTTTGACAAACTTCGGCTAAAGTAGGCTACCACTCTTTCGCTACCGTCCACTTCCTGTGATAAAACAGCATCGATCCATGTATTGCTAGCATCCGTGTCAAATTGAAACACAATACCTGGTAGAGGATAAGACAACATGGGTGATGAGAGAAGAGCCTCTTTCAAAAGCTTCTTGGCAATCTCCATTGAAATTGCTTATTCCTCTCTGTCAATCGGTGAAGGGCTCTAGCGATATTCAAAAAAATTGGGTACAAAGTGTCTGTAGAAGTTGCAAAGACCCAAGAAGCTTCTGAGCTCATGAAGATTAGTAATTATAGGCCAGTACTTGACGTCTCCCCTTTTTTCTGGATCCGTGCTTACCCCGTCTTTGTATACAATGTGCCCCAGATATTTAACTTCCCTCTTAAAAAATGAGCACTTCTTCGGATTTAGTTTCATTCCCGCACTTCGAATATGCTGCATCACTTCCCTTCGATTTATGAATGTGTTCATCAAATATCTTTCCTAAGACTATAATGTCATCTAGGTAAACCAGGCAAGCATTCCAATTTAAGCCCCGCAAAACTTGTTCCATCAGTCTCTCAAAAGTTGCCGGTGCATTGCAGAGCCCAAAAGGCATAATCGTAAATTGCCATAGTCCGTTTCCAGTGGAGAAAGCTGTTTTCTGTTTATCATCAAGGTGTAAACCTACTTGCCACTAGCCGCTTTTGAGATCTAAGGTTGAAAATATATGAGTCCCAGAAAGAGTGTCTAATGTGTCATCGATACGCGGCAGTGGATAGCTGTCTTTTTGTGTGACGTTATTTAAAACCCTGTAGTCAACGCAAAAACGCAGAGAGACATCTTTTTTTCTGAACTAGAACAACAGGCGAGCGCCATGGTCTGTTAGACGGCTCTATAATTCCGTGTTCCTTCATTTGTTCCAACATGTGAGCGGCCTCTTGTTGCTTTGCTAATAATAGTCGCCGTAATGTTTGCCGGATTGGTCTAGTGTTACCTGTATCTATCTTATGGGTTACCATATTAGTCAGGCCACGTTCATTTTCACTGTCTGACATGATGTCTTTAAACTCTAGCAACAGTTGTTTAGCTTTATTGTACTCTTCCGCTGACAGATTCTCGCTCACATCCCCAAGCATTAGATCAACTCGAGAATCACATAACGATGCACTAGCTACAGGGGCTACCGCACCACACGTTGCAATAAGCTCCACTGGCAACAGGTGGCGATAACATTATTCTTTTGTAGGTTGCAAGCTTGAGTGTCAACGTTCATAACCCGAACAGGTACTCTCCGGTCTTCTCTGCTAACAACCAATATTCTCTCAACTGGCAGCCTTCTGCATGCTTCCTTAGACTGCTCTGTGAGGCTTGTGATAGACATGAGATCGTTGGGAGAATATACAAAAAATGTAGCAGTGTAGTGGGAACATTTATTTA
The DNA here is from genome assembly GCA_030265305.1 of Biomphalaria pfeifferi. Taxonomy (NCBI): domain Eukaryota; kingdom Metazoa; phylum Mollusca; class Gastropoda; family Planorbidae; genus Biomphalaria; species Biomphalaria pfeifferi. The sequence goes on from JASAOG010000139.1 coordinate 1,156,784, forward strand.
GATCTTTCACTGAACCGTATCACTTAGATGGCTGCTTTGTCAAGCAGTATGCGGGCTGGACTATCGTTTAGTCATTTGGATATTTCCGGGTTCATATCCTGCCTGCTGGCCATCCCCCTTATCCTGCAGGCAGTTTGGGCTAGGATGAAGATTATAATCAGAATCTGAAGAATTCAAAACATGCAAAACAAAAACTAAATGAAATTTCAATAAAAGTTTTGGACATTCCTTCAGATTTACATCCTAGCCCAGACATCTTGCAGGACTGCAGGTGAGGAAAGTGGTCCAGTTTGACCTCGGTAGCATTGTGACCACACTCCAGGCAGCCATCTTTTAATTGTGTACAAGTAATTGTTCTGAGATCCTCTAAACATTAATTCTACTTGAAGTTCAAATTCTGATGTAAAGTAAATGTTGAGCATGGAATGGAAAATCTTGTAACAACAAGAGAAGAGAGCAGTAGCTGTTTGACATACAATTTATTGGAAGGTATTCACTCTGGAAAGATTTTGCGAAATTTGTGGAACAGTTGTTAGCAGAATACCTGTAAAAAAAATGTCTCCCTTTCAGACCTTGTAGTCTATAGGGCAGATGATGTAAAGGTCATCTGTTTCTGTGGTCTATAGTTAACAAAGGTGTCATATGGCCAGCACAATGACTAACCGCCTTTACCTATCATCAACTAATATCAAGTACCCATTTGAGGTGGGTGGACTTGAAGATCCTGCAATTAAAAATCTCAATCTTCATAATGCCTGTATGTAAGCTTGTATTGCGAATGTTAGTGAGAATGTTATACATGCTGATTTATTCAGAAAGTGATTCTTTTTTTTATCAATAAATATTATAAATAACTTAAGTCTATTGCAAGGATAAATTTCAAATGCATAGCCTATGCAATTCCTTAAATGTCATTGTCTTCCAGTCGAAAGTTAAAAGTGCAGAATTGCTCAAAACTAGGCATACCTGCATATTTAGCTACACTTACAATGAAAACAACAACACCAACACAGTGTTTGCTGAATATGTATTAAAATTCTGATATTGGCATCTGTGTGTCTTCATTTAGGGCTATCTTTGGGTCTTGAATGTGTGCCCCATCACTCCCATGACTTTTGTGAGACCTCTGCGTTTCTTTCAGATGCCATGAATTGTCAGTTGTTTTACATTTTGTCAGTGAGAGTAAACTGACACCTGAGTTGAATGTATAGCTCTTCAATCTCGCCAAAAAAATATTACTTTTGGCAATTCATCATCCCCACAGCATAGCTATCAAATAGTAAGTAGTGCTTGCACAAGGGTCCAGCAGAAAATAGTTGCTGGTAAGATAGTTTTGCCATCAACGGCCCATATTGAAGACACCTTTGATGTATTGTACTAATTGGTTAATTTATTATAAGCAATCATTTTAAAAAATAAGTTTTCCCTTTCAGACCTTGAAATCTGTAGGGAAGATGATGTAAAATCATCTGTTTCTGTGGTCCATGGTTAACAAGGGTGTCGTGTGACCAGCACAATGACCAACTCCATTTACTTTTCCCAAACTAATGTCAGTTACCCAGTAGAGCTGGTAAGACTTAGAGGCGCCATAAAGATTCCAAAATTTTAAATCCCAGTCCTAAGTAATTATTTACCTAAGATTATTTTGGTATGTACTTAGTCATTCTGTCAATTTGTTGTAACTCAGAAAAGCTAAGCATAACAGCCTAAGTTAGTGTTACAAAATATAAAACTTTGTAAATCAGTTTTGATCAGCATTGTCTGGGAAATGTTTAGATTGTTTCTCTCAACTATAGTACTCTTTAAAAACCATCCACTTTTTTGTATTATGTTTTGTAAAACTGGTATAGCTATTTAAATCTAATTTTGTATATATATATAAGGGATTTCTTTTTTTGAAAAGAAAATGGATGCTAATATTGTTTATATTGGTTGTACTGAAACATTTCTTAACATTGATTCTTAGAATTATAATTAGAGACCATTAGTCAGGTTTTTGAATTTTATCAAAAGAGAAAGATTAATCATTATAGAATGGCATATGCATACTATGAACTTGTCCCTCAGATCTTTTTACAGTTTTTACTCCACCCTTTTCAAAAATATAAAATTCAACCAGCATTGACATTTTAATATTTCTTCTGACTTATTATCAGTACTTAAGTTTAGAGAGATGTGTGCTAGAACCTTGTTTAAAAAAAAACAATACAATCTCTATCTTTAATCCTTTCTCATGATTTTTTTTTTATTATTATTAAAACAAAATTTACTGTTCACTTTTTTAAATATCCTGGTGATCATTGATCAATCATATCTGTTGAATTTTTTTTTTCAAAATTCAATTTATACTATGGCTGGACCATCGAATCTCTAGTCTGCAGAAAACAACTAGATATATTTTATGTACATCTGTTTGTTTCATCTTGAATGTAACTTTTTAAAAATGTTATTTTATTATTTGCAGACTTGTTGTCTTATTATGTTTTTGTGTTTGCTTCAATTTTGATCATTATTAAAAAAAAAATACAATTGAAAAAAAATAAATTTTCAAAATCATTGGATTTGTTTTGTTAATTGTGTAAGTAGTTGTTTTTAAGACAAATGTATTGATATATGTATTACTAGATCTATGCGTCTATGCTCCTTAATAATATTCAATAGCATGGAATATTGAAAACTTGAACCATTGTCTAACTTTAAAATCATTTCTCAATAAATTACAAGTAGGGGACTGTTTTTTTTCTTGTAATTGTTTCATTTTTTTAAAATTAGAACGGCTAATATTTTAAGAACAAACGTCTTTAGGGTTGCAACATTTTAATGTTCTGTAGAATACAGACATATATTGATTCATTCTTTATGAGATAATTTTATATGCTTTTAAAAAATGACAAACATTTTGGATTTTCATTAACACACACACAATTCAAGAAGCTGGAAACCAATGTGGTGACAAAAATTTACATAATAGCATTTACATAAATTGTAGCAAGAATATTGAAATTTGTTTGTCAACTAATATGAGGCAAATTATGTAAGCAAAAGAGACAACTGATTATTATATTTAGTAATCTATGTTTACAAATTCGATTTTCTTTAAGGACGAAAAATAATTTCTTTCTTATATGCTAATTCTTGCTACCTTATGCTTCGTTTATCTTCATCACAAACATACAAAATTGTGCATGCTCGTATTTACACAAATCTTGTGAACAGTCATTTGACTTAACTATAAGCACTCATCAACATTTAAAGTGTCTTTCTTTACATCACTGTTTTAACTTTCTAGCACAGAAGATCTTCACATCTGGGTCACTTTTGATTTACTGTAGGCTTTTAGTTTCAGACTTGAGTTAACGTACAAGATAGACAACTTTACTTTCAAATCTGGAGATAGAGAGACAAAGAGAAAAAAATATTTAAAATAGGTGCTTTGTCTCTGTATTTGTAATTAGTACCTTTTTCAGACCTTGCGATCAATAGGGAAGATTATACAGGTAATGTAAAGGTAATCTGTTTCTGAGGTCCACGGTTAACGAGGGTGTCGTGTGGCCAGTACAACGACCAACTGCCTTTCCTTTTTTACCAACTAATGTCAAGTACCCATTAGAGTTATGTGGGCACAGAGGCACACTAAAGATCCCAAAATATAAAAAAAACGTCTTCACCAGGATTTAAACCCAGGACTCCTGGGTTAGGAAGCCAAGCGCTTTACCACTCAGCCACCGCGTGTTGTAATTTTGGAATAGGGCCTATATATGTTATTACAAAAACCGGAAGTGTGGCCAGATCACGAATTGGCCAGGCATTTCGCAAAATAGCATAAGAGTTTGGTAAAATATATATATATATATATATATATATATATAGATATATAGATAGATAGATAGATAGATATAGATATATAGATATATATATAGATAGATAGATACACGACCTCTTTAAGTGGGAATAGACGTCAAGAAAGTACACCCCACCAATGTTTCACCTCTCTTTCATGGTATGGAGTCAACTCTTTCATATGACAGGGATTTTTAGGGTGCCCACATGTAATGGGTGCCTGACGTGACAATAGTTGGGGAAAGCACAGGCGACAGGTCCTTGTACTGGCCACATTGACATCCTCGTGAACCTTACAGCATCTATCCTCATTGATACAGTTTCTAAAATGGGAACCTTTTACCTAACCCTTTCTCTTTGCTACAATGAAACAATACTCCATAATTAAACCTCGCTTGAAGATTACGTTTCAACACATAGCCTAAAACTTGTTGCTAACCTTGCAGGCAAATATGTATTTACCTTTTTTGTTTCTTAAAATAAAGCTCCTTAATATTCTTTATCTATCTTATAAAAAGTGATGCACACATTGCGTGATTACCTCCCTTAGATTTCTACCATTACTTATATCTCAACTTGCCACTTTCTTCTGTGACCAATGCATCTTTAGGCTGATTTAGTTTACTTGGCGCTAGTTTCCTTATCTCATTCATAGATCTACACTGTCTGTGTCCAGACACTTAATGGTTTCACTTTCTCCTTGAAAAGTCGATTACAATTATGATATAGATGTATGCAATTTATAATTTGGCTTGTTTCTTTTAATTCCATTGTCAGATAATGCATTATTCATAGATCCCTTTCTCATTGACTTTGTTATTGCATCATTCATAAAACATTTTTTTCATTGACTATGTTCACACATAAAAAAAGGACTTCTCCCTTTCTCATTGGTAAGTCGGTTACATTCATATGGATATAATTAGTTGTTGTCTGAAGTAGCCTGGGTTTGCATTAGATCTAGCTTTCCTTATCTATTTCATTGCCTCTATAGTCTTTTATTGTCGTCACGAATAGGCATACTAGGCAGTCGCCTTCTGGGGGCATCGCACTTTTTTTAAGAAAAGAAATCGCGAACCTGGACATGTGATCTCAAAAACGACTTCAACATATCATTTATCAATGTTCATGCCACTACTGAAGATGCAGATGATAACACAAAAGAAGTCTTCTATGATGGACTGGAAAGAATTTATGATGAAGCACCAAAACATGACATCAAAATAGTCCTAGGAGATTTCAATGCAAAAATTGGAAAGGAACCAGCATTCAGACCAACAATTGGCAAAGAAAGCTTACATGAAGAGACCAACAATAATGGCATAAGATAAGTGGATTTTGCATCAGGAAAAGGAATGTCTATCAGCAGCACAAAATTCCAACATAAGAATATTCACAAGGTTACCTGGATCTCACCTGATGGCAACACCCAGAATCAAATAGATCATTATACTCATAGATAAGAGACATGGATCAGACATACTAGATGTAAGAAGTTTCAGAGGAGCTAATGCTGACTCAGACCACCTACTAGTAAAAGCTAAACTTAGACAAAGAATAAGTACCATACACAATTACCAAAGAAAGATATCAAATATGATAGTCAAAAACTCACAAAGGATCCACTTGTTGCAGAAACTTATAGAATGGCACTCCAAACGCAACTGACAACATTGGAAAAGGACAGCGAAAATAACATAAATGAGCATTGGGAAGTAATAAAGCATGCTATCAAAAGAACATCAGAAGAGGTAGTTGGATTGAAACAAAAGAACAGCAGAAGAGGTAGTTGGATTGAAACAAAGGAACAGCAGAAGAGGTAGTTGGATTGAAACAAAAGAACATCAGAAGAGGTAGTTGGATTGAAACAAAAGAACAGCAGAAGAGGTAGTTGGATGTAAACCAAAGAACGAGACAATAGGGGGGGGGGGTATGAGGGCAGACAGACTATAGAAGAGAAGAACAATGCTACAGAGAGAAACCAGGAACACTAGACAGCAATACAATGAAGCAAGAAGAGAAACCAGGAACACTAGACAGCAATACAATGAAGCAAGAAGAGAAACCAGGAACACTAGACAGCAATACAATGAAGCAAGAAGAGAAACCAGGAACACTAGACAGCAATACAATGAAGCAAGAAGAGAAACCAGGAACACTAGACAGAAATACAATGAAGCAAGAAGAGAAACCAGGAACACTAGACAGCAATACAATGAAGCAAGAAGAGAAACCAGGAACACTAGACAGCAATACAATGAAGCAAGAAGAGAAACCAGGAACACTAGACAGAAATACAATGAAGCAAGAAGAGAAACCAGGAACACTAGACAGCAATACAATGAAGCAAGAAGAGAAACCAGGAACACTAGACAGCAATACAATGAAGCAAGAAGAGAAACCAGGAACACTAGACAGCAATACAATGAAGCAAGAAGAGAAACCAGGAACACTAGACAGCAATACAATGAAGCAAGAAGAGAAACCAGGAACACTAGACAGCAATACAATGAAGCAAGAAGAGAAACCAGGAACACTAGACAGCAATACAATGAAGCAAGAAGATAAACCAGGAACACTAGACAGCAATACAATGAAGCAAGAAGAGAAACCAGGAACACTAGACAGCAATAAAATGAAGCAAGAAGAGAAACCAGGAACACAAGACAGCAATACCATGAAGCAAGAAGAAGGGCCACAAAAGTTGTAAGAAAGAAAAAACGGGAATGGGAAAAGTCCAAGATTACTCAAATTGAGGAACTAGCAAAGGAGGGAGACATGAGAGGAATGTATATGAAAATTAAAGAGGAAAAGAACGGATTTCAAGCTAGATTACACATGTGTGAGAACAAAGATGGTCACCTTATTACAGAAAACAGCAGGGTCATTGATAGATGGGGTGAATACTTTGAGGAGATCCTAAATACCACTGAAGATGGAGACAATGGAGAATATGAACTGCCACATGGGGGACCAGATCCTTTAGTGAACCCTCCAACACTCATTGAAACATCAGAAATAATTAGGACCATGAAGAATCACAAAGCACCAGGAGAGGACCAAATCACAGCAGAACTGATTAAATATGGAGGGAAAGACTTATATTCCCAAATACACAGACTAATATCAAGAATTTGGGAAGATGAGGTAATACCAACAGAATGGGAAACGGCTCTTATAACCCCAATACACAAAAAAGGATCCAAGTTAAAGTGCTGTAATTAAAGAGGAATCTCTCTACTAAATGTGACTTATAAGATACTGTCTAGGCTTATAACTAAGATACTTGGAAAATATTCAGAAGAAATCTTAGGTGACTACCAATGTGGTTTCAGACCCAACAAATCCACAACCGACCACATCTTCACACTAAGATGTATACTAGAAAAATGCCATGAATACAACATACCAATCCACCAACTCTTTATAGACTATAAAATGGCTTATGACAGTATCAGAAGGAAATACCTATATGACATTTTACAGGATTTTGGAATACCCAACAAGCTGACAAGACTTATACATATGACATTAAACAACTCAAAAAGCAAAGTCATAATACAAGGAGAACACTCACGGGAATTTAGGATTAAACGAGGATTAAGACAAGGAGACGCACTTTCCTGCATGCTTTTCAATTTGACACTGGAGAGAGTTATAAGAAATATACACATAAACACAAGGGGAACTATTACTAACTATTTCAGGAGAGAAAACACGGGTCCACAACCAACAGGGACGATATACAGCTAACCTCTACAATACCTTGCTTATGCTGATGACATTGCCTTATTGGGTAAAGAAACCTCTGACATCGCCAGAGCCTTCATACAACTAGAAGAAGCATCTCGACCAGCAGGACTTGAGGTCAATGACAGTAAAACCAAGTACATCACAATGACAAGAGACAATCAAATAGAGGGACAAAATATCCAAATCAAAGACCACGAATTTGAAAACGTCCAAACTTTCAAATATCTAGGAAGTACTATTAATTTCAAAAATGACCTACTAACAGAAATAAAGGAAAGAATAGCAGGAGGCAACAGGGCATTTTATAGCACCCACCATTTACTTAAGAGCAAAACGATTTCAAGGAAAACCAAGAAAATAATATACAAAACCATAATAAGACCAGCAGCAATGTATGGAAGTGAGACCTGGACACTGACAAAGACATCTGAACATTTACTTAACACTTGGGAAAGAAAAATTCTTAGGAAAATCTATGGTGCCATACAGGATGAAACAGGGTGGAGGACACGCACTAACCATGAGTTATATCAATTGTATGAAGACCCACCAATAGTGAACGAAATAAAAAAGAACAGACTACGTTGGGCAGGTCACCTTGAAAGAATGTCAGACAGCAGAGGAGTGAAAATTGTATACAGGCAAAAACCAAAAGGCAGGCGACCCAAAGGCAGACCCCGAATGCGATGGATAGATGATGTGGAAGCAGATCTGAAGCAGATTGGGGTTAGGGCGTGGAGACGAAAGGCCCAGGAGAGATCTGAATGGAAGGATGTGTTAAAGCAGGCCAGAGCCCTCCATGGGCTGTAGCGCCACTGGGATGGATGGATGTCTGAAGTAGCCTGGGTTTGCATTAGATCTAGCTTTCCTTATCTATCTCATTGCCTCTATAGTCTTTTATTGTCGTCACGAATAGGCATACTAGGCAGTCGCCTTCTGGGGGCATCGCACTTTTTTTAAGAAAAGAAATAGCGAACCTGGACATGTGATCTCAAAAACGACTCTAATGATTTTCCTAAAAAAATTAACAGTTGGTGTTGGCCACACAGGGAAAACTCTAATTTGATCGTTATCATTTTTCAAGAAAAAAAAAATGAATTTAAATTTGACTTTAGCTCTATATCTAGGATTCTAGGTCAAGATCCAACACTGGTTTTGAATGGAATTCCCGAATGTAAAACTTTATTGATTCAAGAGTTTAATAAATTAATTTTGCGCATTGTCTTCTGAGTCTAGATCTAGGCCAAAATGCTTATCATTTCAATATTGAAAGGTGTACATTCACTTAACCAGGTTTTTTTTTTACTTGGAGAGGTGAAAGGGGGCTGGGTAAAAAATAAATCTCATTAATTTTAAAGAGACAAACAGCCGCTCCATGAATTGAGGTATTGTCTTCTTGGTCTTTCTATTTCATCTGGTCCACCCAATTTACTTCGCCTAGGGGTAGGACTTCCAGTTATGTGGCACCCAGCTCAAACCCAGCACGCTGTCATCCCGTGCCGTCCTGCACGAGGAATGGGATAGAACATTAGGCCTACTGTAGGACTGTCTGCAAATTGTACATTAACTTTCCAGCATTTGTGTATATTTTAGTCTATGCAGCTCTACACAAAATTTTTGATATTCGTTTTAGCAGAAAATAATAGGAATACTAGAAATATAAACGAAAATTCATCTTTAAGAACGCGGCACTAAAATTGTAGTTGAGAAGCTGAGACATCCATGCGTAGGCCCTATACAATAACTGTGTGTGGCAAGAAATGAAGGAGTTACATCATAATCATAAGTAAAAAGGACAATCTATAGGGCAGTTGATGTAAAGTTCATCTGTTTCTGTGGCTCACGGTTAACGAGGGCATCATGTGGCCAGCATAACGACTACCCGCTTTTACTTAATCCCAATTAATGTCAGGTACCCATTAAAGCTTGATGGGCTTCGAGGCAACCTAATAAATCCGAAATTAAAAATCCCAGTCTTCACAAGGATTCGAACCCGGGACCCCCTGGTTTGGAAGCCAAGCGCCTTACCATTCAGGGTTTAGCAGATGGTAAGGAAGCTTACCTTCCTGACCTCCCAAAGATCAAAGAGCTTAATGTATGACTGACCTTTCAAGCTCCTGGGTAATATTCTTGAGTTAGCTGGTAACACTGTAATGACACCGTAAAGGTCAAGAAAACTGCAGCCACAAATATGTAAAAACCTGTGCTGAACCTGAGTGATGTAATGTGAATTAGTGAATGAGCTAAAAACAAGCTTATTGCATTAATAAATACTAACAGATAAGCCTGAGTGATGGTAAGTGACTCAGTTTTGTTGAAGGTCGTTGACTTATACGCCTACAGCTGTTTAGTTGCAATTTGAGATGAAATTATATAAACTGATATTCACACAAATCTTACTATAAAAATACGTCTTTACACTCTAGCATCCTTGCATAGCAAAGCTTACGACAGCACCGCTTATCTCGCATCCTTCTACAAGACTAACATTTCTGTTCAAGTCTTAACTATCTAGACGGGTCGGAGGACGGACAGACCACACAAAACTCTCGGTGGGTCGACAATATATGTTGTCTGTACTAGTCGAAATTGTTATGTTCTCCACTCTTTTGATGTAAAAAAAAATGTCTGATTTCTTTTATAGTTTTAATTTCTTTAAAATTATAGGGCGAAAGTGACACGAAAATATTTTTGTCATCATCAAACTCCATTAGAGTGAGGGCTTGAAAGGCTCAAATCCTCTCTTGCAAAGCCCTGGACAGAAACCCTGCTGTTTTGTGTAGTGCATAAATGTCCCCATACAGGTCGAGAATTTTGGGTTTCCCAGGCCTGTCGAGACGGAGATCAGCAAGTCTGGGGCAGTCAAACAGAATATGAGACACGGTTTCCTCTTCCTTCCCGCAGCGGGAGCACCGTGAATCGAAATTTGGCCGTGAAAATATGAGCCAATAGGACAATGGCCTGTCCTGCACTGTGCTATAATAGCTTGCTCAGGCCTGGACAGCCTCCACCACGGGGAAGTGCGGTCAGGGCGCCTCATGCGCTCCCAGACTCCACGGGCTTTTTGGGAATTGTCCCAGCACTCAAACCACTTTTCCATTTCTGTTTTTTGAATTGTAGCCAGAGCATGATATTTTTATCAAAGGCTAATGAAATCTTGCCCACCAGAGTCAGTGGACTTTTTCATTCTATATGGCCTAGGTGAAGGCTTAACTTAGTATTCTTATTTTTAGGATGTTTAGATGTTATACACTCTATGATATTTTTAGAATGTTTAGATGTTATACATCATAGGAAAATTTTAGGATGTTTAGATGTTTCACATTCTAGGAAATTTTTAGGAAGTTTAAATGTTACGCATCCTAGGAACTTCAAAATCTAAATGGATTAGCAAAAAAACCTTACGTTGAGCTGCTTTCATGGCCTTATTGGTCCCAGAAGGAAACATTAACAATGGGAAATAGGCATACAGGTAAACTTACCAGGTTTCAGAAAGGCCGTCTTTACCGATTGGGCTCACAGTGATTGGAAATATAATGGTTATAAAAATTCCAATCACAGCTAAAATGAAAAAAAAAATGTGAAAATATTTATCTTTCGTATTAATTTTTTTATAATTGCCATAACGTAATATAAGAAAATTTACTCAAATAGATATAGTTCAAAATTTCAGCTCTTTTATAATCACTTTAGGGTTAACCCACTGCATATCCAATATTCATAGCGTAGAAATATGAAAAGTAATATTGTCACTAAATTTAAACTTCATTCCACATGTGGAGTGACGATCATGGTTGACAAGCCAAGAAATAAATCTAGATGCTAACCAAATGTTACAGCAAGAGTGCAAGGTTACTCATGCTTTCCATTGGCACTTAGAACCATTCGTCTTCTGTCAGGGCACTGATTAAGAAAACATATGTCAATAAAGAACTTTAAACAAAAGTATTTTGCACCCAAAATCGTCCCCGGACTCTTGACAGAATCTTGCTACCGCAAAAGGATGAGAGAGAAAGAGAGAGAGAGAGTAAATCCTCCAAATTTAATCGAAATTCCAGCGCACTATAGTAGAGCTTAGACCAGAGTGGAATGAGCATGCTATAGAACAGGGGTTCTCAACCTGTGGGTCGCGACCCCCTTGGGTATCGACTGATGATTTGCCAGGGGTCGCCAAAGACCATCGAAAAAATGGATTGTTTTTGTCTATTCTTCTATAGGTGTGTGTGTGGGGGGGGGGGGTGGTCGCGGCAGAGTGGGAAGTTGTAAAAAGGGGTCGCCGAGCATAAAAAGTTGAGAACAGCTTCTATAGAAGCATGAATGGCGTACTACACTAAAACAATCATTAACATAATATCCCGTGAGGTACGCGTCAAGGTTGGAATAGACGTGTAAAAAGGAAAATGCTTACACTATAGTATCATCGTGTTTTTACGAAGAAGAGTAAATTAAATATGGGGAGATAATACATTTCCGGTAGAAGAATATTCTTGAATTTTCGGTTTGAAAATCAATATGCAGTGGAGATCACGTAATTTCAGGACCACAAATCTATTTAATAAGTTTTAAAGTTTCAAGCTTTGCGTTAAGTCTACGTTTGTGAATTTATTATTGTGTATTATCTATTAATATATAGTGTTTGTTCATTATTTTAATGATTTCTAATTAAAATGTTACTACACTGTACAACTACGGAGAGGAATGCGGTTATTTCTTCGCATAAGCGGAGGATGTCCAGCACTGCAGTGGCGTAGCTAGGAATATTTTGTTCTCGGGGGGTAGGGGCCTAACCTTTTTAGGGGGCCCTGAATTTCGACATATGACATCATGACATAAGAAAATGTACTTAAGTCTAAATTCCAATTGTTACAGTACCTAAGTAAACAAAAATTATCACCAAGACTCTTTTATTGAAAAATACCTTTCTTTAATGTCGACATATGGCACAAGTGCTCTCATTCATTCCGGTGGCTCCCTCAACCCGGGAAGGGTTTTCGAATTTGGACTACCCTTTCTCCACCCTAACACCTCCACTGCAGCATTGGGTCATCATAAATAACGTCTGAACGTATTGACCACTTACTATTATGTTAACAAATAATATTAAAAATAATTTCATATAAGCTTCCGTTACCTGCCAAAAAATAGAGTAAAGCGAAGATTCTAGGCATCCGAGCAACCATAATCCATAGAGATAGGCAGTTGATAAATACCGTCACCAATATAATGGTCCACATCACATAAAATAAGTAACGCGCTGAGTCGTGCCATGCTGGGTTACAAGAAAGGTTTTCAAGACATTGTTTCAATATAGAGGACAGCGAACAATCAAAGTAGACTGGGGTGGTGAGATGACATTTACAGCCCCCCCCCTCGCCCTAACGCTTTGAATGAGGTTTAAGGCGACCCAATTTGTTAAGCAGAAATCATAACAAATGAATATCTCTCTAATATAAGCTACCTAGTGATATCTGAACTTATTTGTATATTATGTCGTAACACACTTTAATCTCAAATCAAATCATTTGTAAATATAAAATGAAAGAGGGTGGTCGGTACCAAGTGGGGCCGTGGGAGGGTCAAATACAATCATTAGCAATATATATAAAATGGAGAGATTAATCTTACACAATTCATCCTTTTCACTCTAGCGCCCCCTCCCCCCTTTTCAACGAAAACATGACTGTTAGAATAGAAAAGTCAAATATGGCGACAAAGTCTTTGCCATTGCGCATGTCTGAAACGCTTTATTCTCCGGCATGAATTAGTTATAACTATTTAAAGAAAGATTGTTTTTGGATAATGTAGAATCCATGAGAAACTTTGAAGTAATATAGTGACAGTAGAGTCGAGTTTTGAATTCAAATATTTGTTTTCTAGTCGCCTTTTCCCAACCTTTACTTAATCTGAGATTTTTCTATTCGGACAGTAACTCAAAATGTATACATACATACATAAATACATAGAATTTAGAGTAGAATCTAGTTGTCTACCCAATTTCTTCTCCCTCTACTGAAATGCATTTGTTCAGAGGTTTGCATTATAATTCTGTAACAAAACGAAGTTACAAACAGACGTATTAAACAAAAACTAATCACTTATTAATGAACGTCTTTTTCAAGTATTATTTTTCTTTGATATTTTTCTTTCTTTCAGGCAAAAACATTATTCAAAAGGTAAATACAAAAAAAACGGTCAAACATCCTTACAGCGTTCAACCAACGTTCTGTTGGCGTCTTATGCTGACCGCAAGAGGTCTCGCTTATAATGAAGATACTATTATGAAAAATACGCCCAATTAAGACATACTTAAACTACTTATGCCTTTATTGTCAGTCACACTTCAGTATTGGCCCTTGTACCCACGTTAAAATAGTTTACCTGCCTTTTTGAATAGGATGATTAATAAACTGTAGACGTCATGAGAATACGTTTCTGCAGGTAAGAATGCTAGAAAACGCTTGTCGTCGTTGGCCGATTCGGTATATATATATAAATATATATATAGTGAGTGTGCATTTAAACATAAGGTTAGGGTTTGCTGGGCGTTAGGGTTTGGGGAAAAATTACCCCCCTCTCAAAACATCTGAATCCGCTACTGAGATATTTTGGAACGTGTCAATTCTCTACCAATACATCTGGCGCAAGTTCTCTTGCTCCAACGAAAATATTATCGAAATGTTAGGTCTATAAAATAATGTTTATCTTTTTAATTGCTTGAGGTGCGAGGGTTAAGAGCTAAAGTGATTAGCCCCAGAACTGGTGTCCCGGGCTCGAGTCCTGGTGAAGAATTGGATTTTTAATTTCCGGATCTTTTGGCGCCTCTGATTCCACCCAGCTCTAATGGGTACCTGACATTAGTTTGGGAAGTAAAAGCGGCTGGTCGTTGTGCTGGCCACATGACAACCTCGTTAACCATGGGTCATAGAAACAGATGCCATATGGATTACAAGGTCTGAAATGGGAACATTACCTAAATTTACTTTTCCATTGCTGATAAAATATTTTTTTGTCCGCTGTAACGTTTTGCTCACGATGCTGATTCGATCTACTATAGTACGCTTAACAAAAACAGAGAAAATTAATGTACAATTCTTGAGTTAAGTAGTGAGAGCGTTCGCCAAGGACATTGATATTTTATTAAACTAACATTTCTTTTAAAAGGGAACCTATTATTCACGTTTCGAAAGTAAACTAAAGTTCCCCTTTGAGACTTTGCATCTATAGGGAAGATGATGTAAAGGTTCTATGGCCCACAGTTAACAAAGATTTCATATGACCAGCACAACGACCAACTGCACAATTTTCCTGAACATTAGCTTATTAAATTCTTGAATCAATAAAACCTTACATTTGGAAATTCTCGAACGCGAAAGTCCTTTCAAAATCAATGTAGGATCTAGACTTAAATTTAATCTCTAGCCAAATTTACATGTAATTATTTTTGCTTCAAAAAATTATAACGGTCAAACTGGAGGTTTTCCCTCGTTGCCAACGAGCTAATAATTCTTTTCTCAGTGATATACTTCAACTGTTAAATGCCTAGGAAAATCGTTAGAGCTGTTTTTGAGATCATCTGTCCGCTATGAAGGTTCCTCCACGAAGGAGTGATTTGAATAGAGGTATTGTAAAAATAAAAAAGATTGACCGACCTGAAACTGTATTTGACTTGTAAGTGCAACTATTGAAGGTACAGTCAACATAGATACCTCTGGACTTATAGACGACACCGCCCTGTAGGTTGATAAGGCTTACATTAAAAAGGAAGAGCATAAGTATTGAGTACATTGAGAAAGCTAAAAGCATGAAATAGCGCTAAACAAAAACAATTGGTAAGAGTATTATTAATTGTATAGATCTTCTTATCTTATCTTATATAATACAGACGTTACCAAAAAAGAAGATGATTACGTCCTACGCGTCATGCATTTAGTCATGCATGTTAACCAATGACTTAAATTCTGTCAAGTCACTGGCTAGCTCAGGCAACCCATTCCATGCTCTAATGGCACTAGGGAAGAAGGAGTATTTGTACCAATTAGTCATAGCATATGGGATGAGGAGTGTGCCTTTATCTTTGTGTCTTTCTGAGTATTTTATTAGATTTTGTTTTTTTATTTGAAGATTATAAATCAGTGTTTTATGTATAATTGCTGAAGGCTTTCTAAATTTAGTGATTTAACTAAAGGTGTTACTCTAGTCAAATGTGAATATTCGTTTGTTATGAATCTCACTGCTCTATTTTGTGTTTGTTCCAGTTTCTTAATGTTTTCTTGAGTTGAGGGGTCCCAAACGGAAGGTGCATATTCTATTATTGGCCTAGCCCAAGGTTAAAAAACATTTTAGTTTTATGTTCTTATTTGATTTATAGAAATTTCTTTTAATAAACCCTAATAATTTGTTTGATTTATTGATAGTTTCATCAATATGGGGATTTCATTATAGTTTTTCATTTAGATTTATTGTTGTTTGTCTATAAATAATCTTTATATCTATTACAAACTACCAGGACACACCCTATTCATTCAATAGTTTATTAAATTAATGTTGAGGAACATTTGACACACCATCAAAGTCTAGATCTGAATTGTTATTAGAATATTATAAAGTCTAGTACATTGATAGGCCCTACATTTATCTAGCCCGGATTTTTCTCAGTTGGGGGGGGGGGGGGGATAGGGCGCTGTAATTTTTTTTTAAATTTTTAAATTTTACATTCATTAATTATTAAGAAAAATCGATCTATAAGTTGTAAAAAGGATGCATTGTCTTTTTAAAAAAATATTGCTATAACCCTACTCGCGACGCAAAAGGGTTAACTGTGTGTGATCAGCTGACATTGGTGACACAGGCCAGCAATACCTGTGCTATATTGAAAGGCAAAGGACATGAGCTTTGCACTTGGATAGCGCCCGTGTTATGGTCATCTGATCATAAGCCTGCGCAGACCAGAGACACAGTGTGTTGGAAAGCAGCAGTTCAAGACCGGAGAGCGTTGAGACCGGGACTGTTAGTCAGCCATGAAGTCGGTCCTGGTGCAGTCCTCCAGTGAAACGTACGAGTCCAGGAAGAGATAGAGACAGTAGAGTTTTGTACGGTGATGTACAATGTAACATTTTAGTTGTTGATGTGTTTGTTGCCCATTGTCTAGTATTGGCTGTTATCTACTTGACCATTATTAAAGTACCAAATTATTTGGAGCCTTGTTGTCAAGTTCTTGATGTGTAGATTTGTTGTGTTGTGTTTAGCAGTGTTTACAGAAGGCTGGAGTAGGAGAGAATCGTAACAATATATATATTTTTATATTTTTCTTGTTTTTACAATACCTTTATTCAATTCGTACTACGTGGGAATAAAAACCTTCTGGATGGTTTGACTCAAAGACATGGGTGAGTGGCTCGAAGACCTGGGTGGATGGCTCAGACACCTGGGTGGTTTGGCTCAAAGATCTGGGTGGGTTCGCTCAAAGACCTGTGTCGTTGGGCTCAAACACCTGGGTGGTTTGTCTCAAAGACCTGGGTGGTTTGGCTCAAACACCTGGGTGGGTTGGCTTAAAGACCTGGGTGAGTTGGCTCAAAGACCTTGGTAAACATGGAAGTCGAAAAGGCTGTATCGAATTTCCTAGAAATTTGCCAGTTGATGTATTTCGTTGGGAAAAGAATGACTAGCTCGCTGAGAAAAGAATGACTAACTCGCTGAGAAAAGAATGACTAGCTCGCTGGTCACACTGGAAAAAAACCACTCTATTTTGACCGTTATAATTTTTCAGAGTATAAAGGAAAAAAATAAAAATAATAAGATTTATACATTCGCTAAACCAGGATTTTCGCTCCGGTGGGGGGGGGGGGGGGATAGGGAGGTATACAAGTTGCCCTTTTTTTTTACATTCATCCGTTATGTCGAACCAAATAATCGCTCTATAAGTTGTATAATGGAGCTATTGTCTTTTCAAAAAATGTGTTAGTCTATGTTTTTATTCTCCCATCTAGTAAGTTGTGCACATCTTCACGTATGTAACAGTTTTATCACGTGATTTTCAGCTAGGTGAATCCCCCCTCCTTTTTTTTTGGAGTGAGGGGGGGACAATGTAGCGTATTTATTTTATATTGAACTTATTATAGGAATGTCTGTTGACTAACCTTAGTAGTCACAGTCCAATTTCCCGAAAACGAGGCCATAAGATGTAAAAGAAACATGGACACAACCAAGATGATGTTAATGGTTTTGATAACCAAGTTTTCACACATCTTTGTGGCGCAGGGCTAAAGTCTGTAGAGGAAATAATATACAACTAAACACCAATAACTTTCTAAATTTAACCTAAAACACGTATTTAAAAAGGCTTATAAAAGTATAACTAAGGTCATTGTGACCAAGTGGTAAAGCTTTCCATCCCTGGTATCTTACGTTCGAGTTAGGTTTTGAACCAGAGAAGTCCACTAAACTCTAAAGGATACTTGACATACATTATGGAAGGCGATATATCGTTGTGCTGTCCACCGTCATCAAAAGACACAGAACAGCTTTACATCAATCCCCCCCATAGAAAGATAGGTAGATAAACCCAAAATTTATTGCAATTTAAAAATCATTCATTCCTAATGGTAAAGACCTTTCTTATTTAGATACTTTCATAAGTATGACTTAAAATGTTTTACAGTAGATTGTGCATTGTCTTATATCAAAAGGAATCGAGTGTAAAGGCACATTGCTCGTTCCATATGCTACGACAAATTTGTACAAATGCTCCTTTTTCCCTAGCGCTATTAGAGCATGGAATGGGTTGCCTGAGCATGCATGACTAAGATGCATAACGTGTAGGACGTAATCATCTTCTTTTTTGAAGTGACGTCTGTATTATATATATATATATATATATATATATATACATATTCAGCTACCGCGCCACCTGGAGAAATGTAGATAACAATATTCAAATCCCCATACTGCATTCATAGATGTGACCAAAGCACGTGACTACGTCAGCCGTGAAGGCCTTTGTCAAATCATGTCCAAATTTGGTTGCCCAGATGAATTCATAAGAATAGTGCGCCAATCTCAACGGAGAATACTTTAATTTTTGTACTGTCTCAAATGGAGGGCAGCATGGCTGTGTGCTGAATCCAAACTTATTTAGCTTAATGTCTACCGCCATGCTGAAAGGTGCCCTACGCGTGAAAAGTACTGGATGACATACGATATCGCACTGATGCAAGTCTATTCAATATTCAAATAAATAGAATTGTCCTACGTATGACTTTAATCTCATTTCCATTGTTTCTTAAATTTAGTTTTTCATATTTTCTTAAAAATTAAAAATTATTGAAAGGTGGAACTCCGTTTAAGTTTGTAGCTCCCGGCACTGACGTAATCCTTTTTCTGACTTGAGCCTATCTTATCCGATTGTCTAAATAGCTTATTATGTTGAGCTAGACAGAAGAATTAAAAAGTAAAGTAGCTATAATACATAAAACATTAAACCATTATTTACAAATAGAAAAACAAAACTTTATGAAATATTCAGAAAGGCAGACAGATAGAGGCACATTTCTTATTCCATACGCTATAACAAATTCGTACAAATGCTCCTTCTTCACTAGTGCCATTAGAGAATTGTATGGGTTTCCTGAATCAGCCAGGAAAACCAACGACTTAACAGAGTTTAAGTCATTGATTAACATGCATGCTTATCTTGACACATTAAATGAGTAGGGCGTAATTATCTTCTTTTTTGAACTAACGTCAGTAATATATAAGATAAAATAAGATATAGCCGGCCCTACATATAGCCTAATGTTAAGTTATAACATATTTTCCTATATATATGTCTATATTTTTACAAAACTTATGTCGAAACCTATTAGTCAATGTATGGCCAAAAGTTTGTACACGTTATTACTCCAACACCTTATTTCGTATCAAACTGAAATTTTAAACATATATATTTTTTATCTGACAACACAAAAATAAATAAATGACTAATTAGTTGATAAACTATTGGTAATAAATTATTTTGTTTGGTATCTCAAACAAGGGAAAGAAATAGTCTTTAATTGAAAGTGGCGGTATAAGTTGAATAAGCCCCCTTTATATTAGGTACGGTATTCGTCTGAAGCTTAGTGAAAAAAACATGAAATAGAAACAATAGATAACTATACAATCTTCCATGTTCATAGACTCTTTGCTAGTATAGTGGTCACCGCATTGGCTTGAAAAGCCTGAGAAGGCTTTAGCCCACAAGTTCGAATTCAGGTCGATTCCTCAAAAAAAAAAAAAAAATGCATTGTAAAAGCGATCATCCAGTTATCCCCCCTCCCTTTTTTTTCCCCCCGTATCTCTTTCCAAGTCGTCCAGACAAGCGATTAGCGTATTTAGAACGCTAAAACACAAAAATAGCATGAAATTGCGCTAAACAAAAACAATTGATTAAAAAAAAATTCTAATCGTACAGATTTATTATTGTTAGTTTAGAGTCTAGAGTTTAGATCTATTACAAATGTAATTACATGAATGATCCAAACTAATTAATGCATATAATACAAGCGTTGTTTGTATTTTGCTTGTCATTAATTTTTTTTTAGTAAGTTTTTTCTTTCTTTTTCAGTTGTATTGTTTATACTGCTAGATGTAGTTACTATAATAGTAGGTCTAAGCAGACTGCATTAGTGTACAACCCTACCAGTACTAGTGTTACTTTTGAACAGGTTGCGATAAAACTTAGTCACAGCTATGCAATGCCGATAGCCATATTTTTGAATGTATTTTCATGGAAATAGTTTACTGTTACCGCAAGATGAAAGACAATAGATCTAGATGCAGCGTGACGATAGAGACAGGACGATAAGATTTCGCTATGGTTCTTTCTCTATGCATCCGTTTCGATGGTGAAAAAAGCGCACGAAAAGAGACGTGAAGTTTGCAC
The DNA here is from genome assembly GCA_030265305.1 of Biomphalaria pfeifferi. Taxonomy (NCBI): domain Eukaryota; kingdom Metazoa; phylum Mollusca; class Gastropoda; family Planorbidae; genus Biomphalaria; species Biomphalaria pfeifferi. The sequence continues at coordinate 1,177,296 of JASAOG010000139.1, forward strand.
GCCGTCAAAAAATGCACACCATGGAATCGCAAGGATATCCAGTACTTTTGTAAACGTAACCCTAGGAAGGAATAGAGAGAGAGAGAGTAAGAGAGAGAGAGAGAGAGAGAGAGGTGAATGGACATCAATCACCAATCGTAAACAAACAACATTTAGCCACGTTATTCTCTATCTCTTCTATACAAATTACATTATCCATATACGCTGTTACATGATATGTGTTTTTCATTGTGTTATCAATATTATCACGTGGCTAAATGTTGTTTGTTTACGATTGGTGAATGAGGTCCATTGGCAGCTCTTGAAGCTACTTTCTGAATAAAAAAATTGCTACTTTCTGAATACAAGGATTGCTGGTATCTCTTGAAGCTACTTTCTGAATAGAAACGCCTTTCTACTTTCCTGCCAATGCTCGAGCAACATTTGTACAAATATTAATACACATCTCCCAACAAGGTTGTCATTGTCGACGCAAGTGGTAATGGACGTAAGCACTCCACTACCCATAAAATGCTTCCTAATGGCAAGCGTCTCAAATAGCCTTTGACAACCAGTCCAACTCCTGGCCTTCACATGCACATGTGGTTCAGATATTGAGTCCAGTGGAACCGTTCTCACTAACAGGAGAAGGGCCAAAGGCGAGCAACTGGCGCCTTATCCAGTAAGCTTCGGGCAGGAGGGCTCATTAGCCATGGCCATGGCTGGCTACCCACCTAGGAGAAGGAAAACTCTGAGTTTAAACCTCTGTTGCCTTGCAGCTATACCCAATCATGGGAAAGGCTTCGGGAGTCAAGCCTGAGGAAAAATCAGGAGCCGGCGACCTTAAGGCAGTTTGCAGTACCCAGTGCTACACCCTGGCAGAACCTGCGACGCCGCTGACCCCAAACTCTATCGGTACTGCATTCGTTTGAATACATCAGCTGCGTGAAGACGAGGGGGGGGGGAACTGATGTGTGGGCAACATAGTTCGACTCCGAAGGAGAATGCGATCGAGAATGAAAGGAGGTTCCTCGTCATGGAATCGAAACAGATTCATAATGGCATCCGAGTCCCACGAAGGGCTGCTGCCACAAACTTATACTGTTTGGACATAGCACGGCTCATCGGAGCTTGCAAATATCTGCCTGCAGGAAATAGTATCAGAAAAAGAAGAAGAGGCAGACAGGGAAAGCAATGGAAAGACAACATCCAATAATAGTTGAGCTTACCTTTTAATGGAAAGAGATTCTAGCCAACGCAAAAGACAGAAAGAAATGGAGAAAGACATCGATTGACAGATGACCTGTGGTGCATCAAAAGTCCAACAGATTAAGAGATACATGAGAGGGAATGTCCTTATAAATTTGCATATTTACTATAAATTCCAAGCCGGTGATAATTTATTTATCTATGCTATAAGAATGTTAAACACTAGGAAATGGAGCGTAGAACAAAAAGAAAACAATGTATGAATACAATTTGTCGTAAATTGTTATTGCTTCCTAACATTGGTCGTGTGGTAGTCCTGTGTCTGTCTGTCCACTTCAAACCCCGCCCGCTACCATTCCCGTCCATCCTGCATTAGGTTTCGATTAGGACGTAATAATCTAATAGAAAAATCGAAAAAAACAAAAAACAAAAAAAAAACAAGAATACAAATAGAGTTTGTGTTATAACACAAACTCAGAGGTGGTATCCAACTGGGTCTGCCAATGGGCATGGAGTATTCAAGCCATGATTTTGATTTGAATGTCTAAAGTTATAAAATTTCAAAGTATTTTTTCGTTGCTTCTAGATCTTTTAGCAAGAAAACTAATTGTGCTGTGTCAGAAAAGCAATACTAGATAATCTTCTAGCATTGTTTTAATTGAACTAAACAGCATCAAATGAACAACCTATTATCGATTTTAAGATTTTTGCTTAAAGTTCATTTATTACTTTATTAAACAGATAAATCAGCTTTTTAATACCTTTAAATTGGTGATATATTGAAAGACAAAGACAAAGGCAAGTTTTAAAAAATACGATCAAAACTGCACGCGTCCAGCAATGAACTAGTTTTCTTCCTAAGCAAATACGACTCCGAAGCAACTTCTCAGAACTTAAAAAAAAACACTTCACGGAAAATTACCGGCTTTAAAAGATGATGACAACATTGACATGGCTCAAAGCAGGTCATCTCTACCCTAAAACAGAAGGCTTTGTTACAACAATACAGGACAGAGTAATTAGGACAAAAAATTACGAGAAGCATATCCTAAAACTCAATAGTGTTGACAAATGCCAAAAATGTGGAAATGTGGGTGAGTCAATTGAACACATAATGGCAGGATGTTCGGCCTTTCAGAATCTGTCTACCTAGGTCGCCATAACCAAGTTGCAAAGTATAATACACCAGCATTGACACGTAATTTAATCGGTAAGGATACTCCTCCTTATTGCAAATACTCACCACAAGAGGTTCTCGAGTCTATTGATCATTTGCTGTACCTGGATAGACCTATTTTGACCGACAAAATGGTAGATTTTAATCGCCCTTATCTGCTGCTCATTGATAAAAAAGAAAAAGCCGCTACCATTTACATCGCCGTACCACTATCTCATAATTTAAGAAAAACCGAGTTGGAAAAAACAACAAAAATATGCGAGAGGCTTGGAGATTAGGCGTTTTTGGAGATCTAAAATAACAATATACCCCATTGTTATATCAACATAGGGGATAAAAACAACTGACCTCACAGTTACTTTCATGGCCCTTGTCATTCATAGGAACATTCTAGTTGCCTGTCAGAGGGCGGTACTGCTGCAGACCTGCCACATCACCAGAAAATTCTTCAGTTGAAACTGTTAAAGGGACTATATTAATTTAGTTTCCCTTAAACGAAACTCGACCCTAGCAGTGCCATAGAATGAATACTCATTCGTTTCTAACATAATAATAATACATGTAATAATGTCTTACGATTTGTGCAAGACACACACACAAAATTAGTTAATTTTTAATACATTATTTTTTTTTACGATGAAGAACAAATGAGCTTATAGTGGAGATTTAAACAAAAATGTTTAGATTACTGATTAATCAAATCTACGTGAATAAATCGAAAAAAAAAGGGGGGGGGGGGAATGGGGGCGGTACCTTTTAGTGTAATGTTGCAAGAAAAAAAAGGATGGGGGAGACCCTATAACCCTTGCTCCCTTAAAAAAAATAGTTTTACTTTTAAGTGTATAGGTTTATCGCTAAACAAAATAAAGATGAACGAATATTATTATGGTCTAATTGTATTGCTACGTTAAAAAATACTCTAATGCACTTATTCTTATAAAATTACCTTTTTAAATTTTATTTCCGATAGGGGCAGATCTTCATGTAAATATGTGTTATATATATGTGTTATAAATTTTTATTATATGCATTAGAATACAAGTTCCCAAATTCAGTGTTGATAAAAAAAAAAAAAAAAAAAAAAACAAGGTTACAAAGACAGTTTGTGTGGAAACACAAACTGAAAATCGGTCCCCTAAGTGGTCCACCCAGGCAGGTAAAAAGGCAGGTTTCAATATTATCAGAATGAAATTATAACAAAGACAAATGACAGAGAAGAAAGGAGAAAAAAAGTTAACAAATCTTGTGTGGTGCCCCAGCGGTCCATTATACCAAATGCTAGGTGAAAGAGAATGTGAAGTTAGATGTGAACCTGGCCTAACTGATGTCTTATAATGAATATCTAATTGTTTTGTAAAGGATCAATGTCTTATTCCTCAAGGAAAAAAACAAAACATTTTTGTAAAAAAAAAATTAAAAATTCCAAAAAACATTTTTTTTTTCCCCTGTGGATGGGTATTTGACGATGATCGCACTGCCTAACGAGTTAATGCGATATATGAAGGATACTTATTAATTGCTGTTTTAAATTATGCCCATCTTATATGCATACTAAAAATATTTTTTCTTTAAAAAACTAGTAAACATATTTTTTTTGTGTTTAAATATAGTACTTATTGTAACATCTAGCATAACTCAACGATACAAATGTACAAAAAATATAAAAATTGTCAAAAAGTCTACCATCGTTTCCATAAATGTGTTAAAAATTTGGTAAATAGTCGTCTCCCTAATAAAGCGCCTCCCGTGTTTGTTACTATTAATAGTGAATAGTTGTAAAAGTGATGTATTTGTATGAAAAAAAAAAGATTTTTCGCTTTCAGAAAAGAAGGAAAAGTAGCCGTTGCATCAGAACTTTGAATGATGTCCAATTTTTACTATCTTTTCTAGATTACGAGATCTAAACGGGACGAACGGACGGACGGACATTCCACACAAAACTAATAGCGTCTTTTCCCCTTTCGGGGGCCGCTAAAAAGATTAAGACCTAGATCTAGTGAAAAATAACAAGCAGCAAAGGTAAAATCGAAACTCCAAATACGATTAGTTGGTATTTATAAGTGGCGAAAAGTCCACTCATTTAGTCCTATTTCCTAGAATTTACACTGTATAGAGCCAGACAGTATGTCAGCTGAAAATCGCTATCTGAAGTCCTCCTTATAAATGTTTTTTTTAAAGAAAACAAATATTTATTTTCAAGCGTGTAAGTAGCTCTACATTCTGTATGCAGAAGTTATTTAAAAGAATATAACATAGACCTAGATAGATCTATATATTCAAGATCTATACGATGAAATTACGACTGAAAAATGTTATTCTCAAGATTTCGATATTTAGATCACTTTAGACTCTCTGTATATAGTTAAAAAATCGGAAAATCTCCATATCTATTTTCATGTTTTGTCTATAAATAATGTAGCGTTTTCTAGATATACCAATTTGCACAGTGACACTTACTAATAGTCTTATTTAATCATCTGGCCTGGCCATAAATGCGCACTCGCACTCCCACCCTCTGTGCCCACAAATGATTTGAGTCTATGAATTTATAATAACAGAATGATTGTATGCTATAATATTTGAATCTTTTCTAGTTTCTTCAGCTAAAGCCACTAAAGGATACCTATGATTATACTATACTCACTCTATACTATGTCTATAGGCCCACTTGTAGATTTCACTAGATAGATCTATTGAGTGAGACTATTGACCTATTATTATAATTATAGATTGATGATTATACCGATAATTAAATACGATCTTTATTCATAGATCTGGAGTATAGTATAAACGGAAAAAAAAAGTCTAGATGATACATATAGTGGTGTATAGTGTAGCTATTTCTTAAATTATTTATAATTAGTCATGTAGTATATATATATATCAATATATATATATATAGACTATAGTCATACATGATCTAGAACAGCGAATCTCAATCTTTTATGCTCAGGGACCCCTTTTTACAATACCCACTCTGCCGCGACCCCCCCCCACACACACACACACACATACAGCAATAGAATTAGAAGAGTAGACAATTTTCTATGGTTTCAGGCTACACCTGGCAAATCGTCATTCGACCCCCAAGGGGGTTGCGATCCACAGGTTGAGAACCCCTGATCTAGATAGATCTAGATTAAATAATTATTTTATCTTATAAAATACAGACGTTTAGTTACTTCGAAAAAAAAAAGATTATATTTATTACGTCCAACGCTTTTTCGTAGGTCAATCTAGTCATGCTGCATGTTTATCAATAACTTAAATTTTGCCAAGTCATTAGTTTTTCCTGGCTGACTCAATCAGACAACCCATTCCATATATATGCTCTTCGAGCAATAGGGATCAAATAAGGATCATTTATGTAAATCAGTCCTAGATCTAGCATATAATATAGAACAAGGAATGCCTCTATATTTGTGTCTTTCTGAGTATTTGAATAGGTTTTGTTTTTTGTATTTGAAGATTATAATATAGTTCAACATTTTATGTAGCCTATAGATCTAATTTAATTACTATTTTACTTATAATTAGTTCTCACTGGTTTTATTGATATTCTCTTTCCAGCACAGCATATAATGGTAATACTAATAGTATAGTAACTGGATTTTACTAGATCTAGATCTATCCCCAACGCTTGATTATTTTTTATTTTATTTTATTTTTTCTAAAATATTTAACCTTTTCAGTTTAAGATTATTTATTTTTATTCATTTAACCTTTTCAAATTAAGATTGTTTAGTTGTTTTTTTTTTCAAATCTACAGGTTCTAGATCTAGTCTAGTTCTACTTTTCTAAAACTATCATAATGCTGAAAGAAGATTATGGATTTGGAAATTGCAAAAAATATCCTGGCCATGGAGACTATTTTCAAGTCACGAAATTTAAAATCACAGATCTTCCTCCACCATTTAGAAATCAAGCAACTTATGACTTAACTATGGGACTGGCATCATTGACAGTGAAAATATTTATCAAGCAATTAAAAACAGCTGTAGTAGGAAGTGGATTTATTAAGTTTGTAGATATCCACCCTGTTCTGAAAACATGCCCTTGCCAGATTTGCAAAGATTCTTTAACGCCTGTGAAAGTGTATTGGAAAGTTATCATCAGCACAGCAGATCATTTGTTTAGTGATGAAAAGCACATCAAGATGACACAGGCTGTTGTAAATTATGATGATATATTTTCAAAAGATAGTGTTTATCATTTACACGGACTTAGTGTCAGGGATCGTTGGCCTGAGAGAGATGCATGTTTATTAGAGTTTATTTCCCACGATGAAGACCTTGTTAAACATTTTGAAAATGATATTTCAAATCTTCAAACATTACAAGAAAAATTAACTGAACAATATAATAAAATAAAAAATAAGGAAGATTTAGTAATTATTGTTTCTCACCCTCATGGGGGACCGAAACAAATCAGTTTAGGATCAAGAGTATCATCAAAGCAATTAGAGAGTCAACAACGGTTGAAACATACAAATGTTGAGAAAGAGGCTCAGCTAATTAATGTTGAGGTGGAAGTGCAGTATCCTGATGGAGAAATCTCTAAAAAATTTATCTGGCAATTGGATGATGTTGTAAAAGAGGTATGATTTGAAACGAATAGTCTCATATTAATCACATTGTTTTTTACATATGGGTTTGCTCATCCAAATAAATTATGACATTCTAAAGTTTATTTTATAGTTCCTAATTTAATAAGGAAATCATTACTAAATTTTTAAACTTTTTTTTGTATTAAATAAATTTCTATGATTGCTACAGGAAAGATTCTTAGTTTTAGCACAGACATTCTTAATGAGTGTGGTTTTCTATCTAGCTATTATCTATCTATTGCCTCACTTTTTACATATCTTTGTTAATTTAACTAATTTTCTCATGGATTATCTATTAAAAATCCTAAACCAGACATAAAGATCTGAAATTATTAAGTTAGTAATTGTTATCTTCTTTAAATGACATATTGCTCGTTAATATAGCAGATCAATATAGAATTTCAAAACTATTATAACAAAATAAAAACAGCTTCTATTTCTAAGCATTATTAGCCTACACTACCTTTTTCAATTCATTTTATTTTTTTTCTCTAGACTAAAGCATGGCTACTTCACGAAGGTGGCTTTCATGAAGGTGTTAAGAATTGGCAACTGTATCTAAAGTGCGGTGCTGGACAATTAAAAATGATGGAGGATAATGTGGTGATTCGACATTATCTGTCAGACCTTATCCAGTGTGATTACATCATTATTAAATAATTGAAATTAGATTACTTTTATTATCTAATTAAAACCCGTAAGAAATAATTTGATATAGCATTTTGTCTTCCTACTTTTAAACCATGTACATTGACAATCACACTTATTTCTCCTACATTACTAAAAAAAAAAGTCTAAATTTTGCATCTTTAGGAAGGTGACTGGGCTATAGGGGAAAGGTAATGTTGCTCTTTACTTTTGTATTGTACATGAGGCTAAAAGATACATAAATTTAAGTTAATTATGTGCCAAACAGAATCATATATAAAGTATATAATAATGACTTTAATCTTGATACAACAAGTAATAATGTCAAATAGATCTTTGTTTACATTACTCCATTTCTAAAATCCTCTCTTTTTCTTTCAACACGCATTCGTTCTACATGCTAATAATTATGTTTAAATCAACTATTATTATTATTATTGTAATTATAAATTATTATTCATGATGTGTTCTTACTCTTGATTTAAGGAAATGTTAACTTCTGATGGTTAATATTTTTGTATGGTATTAAAAAATAGATCTTAGAAAAAATGACACAAATTAATAAAAGTATTCTGAATATAATATTTAAGTTTGAATTTTTTCAGTTTTGTGTCATTGTTTTAATAAATAACTAAAATTACTTCATGGCAACTTAATTATATTTATTTATTTATTTTTTAAGAAAGCAATTAAGGCATAATTATTTTGTTTAAAATTTCTTTTTCTTATTATTCTATACATCTATTTATATGTTTTAGAAATGAATGGGCCTAGTCATACTAATAAAATAAAAAAAAAACAATAACAAAAGTCATGCGTTGTAATAATAATAATAAATTTATAAAATAAACTTTGCAAAATCAGAAGAATATAAAATTGAAGCTATTGGTACAAATTAAATATTAGCAAATAACATTATGCAAATAAAAAGAAGATTTATACATAAGAAGTCCACAAAATACCCCCCCCCCAATGTAAACAGTAGGGCACCGTCCATTTCTTCTTCTAGCCAGCTTTATTGCTGCTGAGCTGTGAGCTCTTTTGCAGACTTTGCCAAGGAAAAAAGTGTGCTGTTTTCTTCAGTTGTTCAGCACTGCCGTACAGGGTGTTGGGCTGTAGTGGATGTAGGGTCTGCCTAAGGTGGATTAGGGAGGGGCATTCAAAGAGGATATGGTTTAAGGTTTCATAATGGTGGGCAAGGGGGAAGTTGTGTGGAGTTTATTTTGGCTCTGCCTGCGTTTCCTGATGCCCATTGGTTGAGCCACTCCTCTTTGTGATTGTTGACTAACATTGACCTTAGGGTGAGGTAGCTTACAGGTCTGTCTGGTTGTTCCATAGATGAACCTGCCTTTTCATTTCCCATGATGCCAATTAGTCTAGGGATCTACTGTAGTGTGATATTGATATTTAATTTTGAGTAGGGCAACATAAATGCATAGCATAGTAATAAAAAAATTATTATAAATACATTTCTCTACTAGATTTGGTCTGCTACATTTCAAGCCCAAAATCAACATAAAGCAATTACGTAATAAGAAAAAATAAATGTAATACTATTCTTAAAATATATTTTTTAAATGAAAATGACTACAACTTGTACTGGTACTTGCGGTTTGCAATAAGAAATTATTAAGTCGATTTGTACATTAGATTTTTTGACATCCATAAGTAATGACTTTTATTTTGTTTCAATAGTCAAAGATAAGTATTTTCTCTTTAAGGAATTTGGACTTACATTGATGATGTCATTCTGTTTAGAACTTAGAAAACAGCTATACAGCATGTAATAGTGATCCCAACACTGGGACTGAACATGATGTACCTTACACCATGCACACACACTAATGCAATGCTAGGAAATAGACTGAAAGATTGAATGCTGTCTTGTAATGGGTGGTAGCAAATCACAGAATTTAAATGCTTTGTTTTATCAGAACTGGGCATAACTGACTTCACAGCTAAACCACTTTTTATTCAAAAAGAACAAAGAGTTTGAAAAAAATGAATTTGAATTAAGAAGAGTTTCAAATTTTATGGATTCCACTGAATTTATTACAAGAGTCTAGATAAGGTTTACAGATAATTTAAACTGATTTCTAAATTGCTTTTTATTTTACATGTTAACTTAAAATGATATGTAGGCTACATTGTTTTGATAAAACAATCATTGTGCAAGATATATTCAAACACAAAAACTCTAATTCTCATTTTTTAAACACAACAATACTGCACTGGTATTGAGCTTTAAATATTGATAATAAAAATAATACAAAAAGAGATGAAAAATGGTTGTCAAATTATGGGGAGTATATTGCTAAATGTCATGTGTTTGATATGTCTTGAAATTTTAACAATATTTTGATAAATTGGGATGGAAATACAACTTACATGTACTCAAAGAAATCCAATGGATAAAAGGTAGTAATAAATACAATAAGAGCAACATTTCTGAATTCTTAGAGTTATAGAAAAATGAACATTACAATAGTAAGGCTTGTCTTCAAGTCCAAAGATTAATGAGGAATGCAGTATTTCCTGTGGCTATGCAGTCACAGCTGATTCCTTAAACATTAAGTCAAGACAATAATGGGAGGCATAGACTGATTGGCTACTATTATTACCGGTCGTTGACTTGTAGCATCAAACTGCTGGTAGACAACTAAACCGTTGTAGACGTAATGTATCTTAACAAATAAAACTTCAAATAACTTCTTTTTGTGAACAAACTTAAATAACACATTATTTATAATATAGACAAAATCAACTTGTGATAAATGAAATACATGTAGTAGACCTTGGGAAAAATATCAACAAAATCTAACTCACTACAATAACACAACCTTTCAGTCTTTCATTCTGGAGTTGTGTGTCCTAAGACCAAACAATGACATTCCAATGGCTAACATCTTAGCACCATCACCATATAAACACACACACAGCTAGCTAAGGGGCTTAAGTTTAAATCCTGACTTGGGCTGCGTTGTGTTTGCTGAGCGTTGTTGTGACACGGTTACTGTGTGAGGTCAACGGTGACACACGGTCAAGTGTTGGGTATCGAGAGTTAGGGGACTTGCGGGAAGTGACGAGTGTGTAAACAAGAAGAGAGGAAGTCAGCTAGTAAAGTTGGGTATCTGTATATAACATTGCCATGTATATATGTTATGTTGAAATGTTTCACAATTGAAAGGCACTTTAAACGTAAAAGGACTTGTTTCTTCACAAGCGTCTTAAGGCAGCATAGAAAACTCCAGAAAAGAGATTGGACCAGAGTGCACTGAGCATGACATAGCATGATAGATACGCCATACAAAAGTAATTAACATAAAATTAACAACATGAAGTAAAATTGAGCATGAATTGAAAAGTGTAATTCCCTGAAAGACACTTCAAAAACTATGTCTACTAAAAGTATACAATACTCATTTCCAATATAATTTATTTTAAAAAAATTAAGCACTTCATACAAAAACATGGAAATTAAAAGAGTTCATATAAATTTTTATCAGTGGTTTTAAAACTATTACATCCAAATAATTTACATTAAACTTATTGCTATTTGAAAGTGTATTTATAATTTAAAAAAACAAAAAGGATATGATACAGATTTAAACCAGCTAATCTGAGAATCAGGAATACCAGACAAACCAGTATTCATCATAACAAATTTTTTACATATTATTATTATTATTAACATATAAAAGAGATCTGAAATATACATGAATTAAGTTAGGTTCCCTATTTGAAAGTCATTTTTTCTTTGCTGCCAGCTTCATTTGAACACTTACACAAAAATACTAAAACAGTCTTAAAAGAATTGGAGTTCTAGAAAAGGTTTTTAATGTCTACAAATAAAAGCGCACTTAAGAAAAAGAAAAATGATTAAAAATGCTTTTATTAAAAGCACTGATGTACATGTAACACAGTTTTTTAATATAAATACAGGAAATTTTTATTATTTTGATAATTTGTATTTTTTCTCATATTTTACTACTCTGTAAATGTGGCTTGCTACTACTGATCGTAAGTGGACAAAAATACCTTGTGTTTGTAAGAAAGAAAAGAGCTTCTAGACTTCAAGCTAAAAGAGAATGTTTGCCTAACACTTCCAAGAATCTGAAAAGCAAAATGGATGACTTTAAATAAGGCAGTGTATAAGGCTAGATAAAAACATCTGAACTCCACAAAGTTGGCTTGATGGGATAAGGAATGCTTCAAATTTGTCATGCACTCATGAACAACAAAGTGATTTAAAAGGACTTTAATTACATCGCAGGTCAGTGTTCAGTCCATCTATAATGATTGGTTTCAATCTATGGCCCATGTGAAGATCTCAACAATAGCTCACCATATATGATTAAAGGAAGATGTTCCCAAAAAATCCAAAAGACAGATAAAAAAAAAACACAAATAAGTAAACATGGATTTCTATTGTAAAAGAAAAAGACAAAATTGAGAGATAGTGAATACACAGCGAATATCACACAATCCAACAAAAATACTTGGCAAGAAATGAAGACAACAGATGGATTGTCCCATATAACTCACTTCTAAATAAAATTTTTTGTGCTAACAGCAATGCAGAATATTTTATAAATCAATTATATATTTCAATATGTCTATATGAGTAAGTGACTAAACCAAGTTTGAAAGCTTAAAGGAGAATCAATCAGACAGAAAGATGCATCAGCACCAATGAAGCTTTTATGGCATAAACTTAGGTTCTCAAAATGCAGACTTTGGTGCTGCTTAGAAAATGGTCAAAGAACTTACTTTCATGCAGCAAACTTAAAAGCTAAAGGCTTGATTAAACTCATTTCTTGAGATGTAAGAGAGTGATCTTTAGCATAAGCATTGTTTTATATGATATACCTAAACATTGTGTTAGGATATCAATAATACCATTTATCAGACAAAAAAACAAAGTATTAATGTAAAAGATCGCCAAGCAGGGTAAATAAAAAAGGCAATATGATAAGTCTAAATGTCCCTCCAATGAATGCAGAATGCTTTTATCTGTAAGTGTTCCTTTTGACTGTAAGAGGACCAATATCATTTACTTATTCTTAAAAGGTTGAGAACCAATGGGAAGCTAGATGATGATCAATAATAAGAACCAATAAAAGCATTTTTACTGTTTTGTTGGAAAACTATGCATTGTTTAATAACAAAGTCCTTATTTTTTTATATATATTTTAAAAATTCTTTTTAATGAAATAAGAACATAATTATATTAGCTCTAACCACACAGACACACAAAAAAGACTTGCTGTTTTTTTTTTGGGGGGGGGGGGGGGGGGGGGGGGCCAAAACTAGAATACCAACAATTACCTACAAATGAATTTATTTTATAAAGTTTTGCCTGGATGCCCTTTACAGCTTTTAATCTTCCATCTGTGTGCATTAATTATAAATGAAAATCAATTTATGAAAAGAGTTGTTTTTTCTAAAGCAATAAAAAAATTGGATTAACTTAATCATTAAATTTATAATAATAAAAAATGATCATTCTTATAGTAAGAGAGTTGTATTTAGGTTGTATTTAAAATCTTGAAAAAAAGATATATCAGGGAAAAAAGAATACATCTTAAGTATACACACACCTGGTAATAAAAACAACAACATCTGTCCTCTCATGAAACCTTGAGATAATCAACTAGATGTACCACTGTTAATAGTTTGCGATCTGATCTCCAAATAAACAGACTCTTGTAAAGTTTCATGATAAAGTGACAAGAGGCTTTCACCATTCATTACTAGCTCAGTATTATCCTCTAGAGTTTTAAAAAAAAAAAAAGAGAAAGTTAATACAGAATCATGTTTTGGGTTAAGATGTTAAATAAAATATTTATTTAATCATATTAACTAAGTAACTAGGCTGTTACTTGAGATTACATTTCATGCATTGGAGCATTAATTAGGTTATTATATTTTCTAAACAGGTTATCATATTATAATGATTTTTTAAATAATAAGGTAACTTGGTTTAACATAGAGCAATGAAAAAAAAGAAGGAATACACTTAAGCTGCATGGAAAGAGGTGTTGTTGACGGTCGGTGACTTGTAGCACCAAACTGCTGGTAGACAGCTAAACTGCAGTAGACAATATTATATCTTAACTAATAACCTTGAAATGAATTAACTTCTTTGTGAAAAAGAATAAAGATATCCATGACAAGAAGCAGCAACCAGAAAAGAGGAAACAGTTGAAAAAAACAATGAATACTTTGCAGGCATATTATCACTTCCCTTCAGTGAATAATACTAAATATAAATTTTAATATAATATAGACAAAATCAAGTTAATATGAGATAAAATAAATGTACGTACTAGACTTAAGTAGTATTTTTTTTTAACAAAATCTCAGTACAACAACACAACCTTTCTCACATTATGGAGTCATCTCTCCTAACTGAGACCAAATGATGACAATGCCACCTATGTTGCATCATTTACAACCAATTGCTAATCTCTTCTAACCGTCACCATAAAACACACACATGCTCCATAATAAAGGGGTAACTGTTGTGTCAGCAACATTATTGTAATTTTAGCTAATGCCCATGCTTTTTATCTTACTAATATAAGATGAACCATTGTTGAATCACTACTGAAGGAGGCGGTGTAGACTAGTTTGAGAAACCTTGTAGTTTATTTTAGAAGGCAAAGAACATTGGGATCTCTGCCAAGCTCCAAGGCAACTTAAAGAAATAGGAAAATTTTTTTTAAAGTCTATTTAAAATAATCTAGCCTGAGTGGCTTTTGAGCATAGTGTTTCATATTTTCCATGACAGCAGGAATTTTCATTCAGTATTTAGGGGAATGTTTAAGTTCATCTAACTTAATAAAAATAAAGGTAGTTGGTCATTTGGTTAGTCACAGACACATTGAGCTCAAAAAAATATCTTTTTTGGTATCTTTACTTACTGTTGATTATTTCCATGCAAGGACAAGTATATGTGTGGCAGTTTCAATATATTTATTGTACAAAACTTTATACAACTACTAGCTGTACTACAAGCTCTCACTTTTCACTACATGTTTTAACTAAAATTTCTCTCTATAACTCCAAGTTCTGACTTAACTAGCATAAGTTCTTAATTTACTAGCTCAAGTTCTATCTAATTAACATTACAAAAATCAGGCCTTATCCACCCTTACTTTTCATATGTACCTGTACAAACACACCATGTAGACACTTGCGACTCACAGTCACCCACCCGTATCATATGAACAAACATCTTTCTCTCATCAGACATTGACATTGTGTCTCCAGACATACTAAACACAGTTTAACACATTTTTTTTTGTACAACATTCTTTCATTAACATGTAACTTTAATTTATAAAGCGCTGGTAATGAGTGTGTATTTGTTTTTGTGTGTGAATGTTGTTCGTATTTGCATCTACATTGTTATTGTACAGTAGTTACGCTGAGGTTGTCAATTGTAGTCAAACTAAATTTCCATTTGATTGGATTAATAAAAATTATTTTATCTAACTAGAAGACATGCACAGAATAAAATACCTTTTTTAATAACCAAAATATGGTTTAACTGTGATTGCTCTAATTCACTAAGAATCTTTGATATGAGCTTTAAAAAAAATTAAAGTAGAGATATATAAATAGATTTATATAAATATAAATAAATAAATAAATACATTGTAAATACATTGTGGAGTGATAATTAATATTAAATAGAAAGTTATTTCAAGTTTAAAACATAGGTAACATGTTATGTCCAACAACTTACATCTTTAACTTTAAAAGTAGAAGAACTGAAGTGTGACTCTTGAAGAAGATATTCATAATCCTCTCCATTATATCTCAATGAAATATGTATTCCATCGCGATCAGTTTCTGTGCAGCCAAAAAAATTTTTAAAAATTATATATTACTGAGTTAAAATGTTATTATTAGCTTATCATCAAAATTGTTATAGAAAATGAAAAATTGTGCATAAAATGTCATGTACAGAAAAATACAATTATACAATGATCAAAGGTAGTTCAGAAAAAGGTTTATTATTATTGTTGCTTATTTTTTGGTAATTCTTGGTTATGATTTTCACATTTCTTTTATACTTTCTATTTTCACTATTTTAATTAATTCCTTTAACAAAACAAAATGGTAGTGAAAATGTTGTATGTAGAGCCATACTTTAAATTATGAATATTCTTTGCAATTATTAGTAATTACTTTGAATATCTTGCAAATGGTCACCAGAAGAGCTTTTAGTAGAGATTATGGAGACGGCTCTACGAATTGTGTGAAGGCAAATTTGAATAAAATGTTTAGTTTGTTAATTTTTATGCTGTCAGTCACAGATCATTAATTTTATAACTATTATAAAAAAACAAATGTCAAATAATTTGCAGTGATTACACACAAAAATTAATCTCATTGTCATGACTTTCTTTCAAATAGTCCCTTTTTAATTTAAGTTATTGTAAATATTAGGGCCTACTATTTTTAAGTTTAATTGTAAATTTAGTTTTATTTTTAATATAAATATTATTATTGCTGAGTTCACTAAAAAATGAAATTAAGCTGATAGGAACCTTGTGCCTCTTGCAGTCTGACAATATAATAAATGTTAAGCTTTAAATCAGCCAATGCAAGGGGAAGGTCTCCTCTAGTGGCTACATCCAGTCTATTTCTTTGCTTATTCATTAAGTTTGTTACGCACTAAATCTAAATCTAGTTTAACCATGTATGTTGATGGAAAAAGCTAAAAATGTTCCGTTTTCAACCACAGTTTTGGAATCTTACAGAAACATTGAAGTGCAGCCACATATCTTTGTGCTTACTATGTTAATAATCTTTTTACTGAAGACATAATTTTGTAAAAATCTATTTTTTCCTACAACTCTAATTTGAACATCAGTAACAGATGTCATTTATATTTAATTTTTTAAATTTATTACATCATAGAAGCTAATCATCATTTCTTCATAGAGCATTGTTAATTGTACTGCACAGACATTGATGTCCTTTGGCAGTAACTCATTTGCCAACAAAAAAGATTGTAAAACTCTTTAAGATAGATTTAATATCTCGATAAAAGAGAAAATGTTTTATTAAATTAAAGTCAATTTCTTTCCTTGCAGTCGGAGATTGGTTTCATGTATATGCCAACCAATGAATCTTCCTGTTTCTCAAATAAATTCCAAAATTGTATTTAAGAGATTAACAAAATGAGCAATACAATTACTATTCAAAATCCAGCAAACTTCAGTTTACATTATCTAATAAGAGTTTAACTTGTTGCTCTTCATTTGTTTCACAAAACTGTTGAAAGTTAATCTAACTCAACTAGATTCAAATGAAATTGTAGGCAAAAATTTTAACAAAATGTTGCCTGTGTATCACAACTCACAAGGTTAACAGTGGATAAACCTGGATTTTCTTTATTCTATATTACTTATGAAGCCTTTGTAGCTTCCAACCACTGATGGTGTCCCATAAGTCGTAATAAGCTACAAAACTATACAATTTTGAAATAATATTTCATCACTAAGCAGAGTCTTTTGTGTCACAGATAAATTTTAAACAATTTTTAATTTTAGTTTTAATCACTTCTTAAACATCATAATATAAGACATAAGTTTTTTTTTACAGAAAAAAAAGCTATGCAATTTTCTAAGAGGTCACTAAAACAGCGTTGACATAAAATTTGCTTTTAATCTTGTTTGAATTGTAGAAAGTTTTTAAATTATTCATAAATATTATTAATATACTTTTAGGATATGTGTTTGAGAAGCAGACTTGGTTTCATAACCACATTTGAAAATGTTCTCATTCAAAGTAGATTATTGGAATACTTTTTAAAGTTTTATCTGATATGGTAATTCAATAAAACTTTAGAAGAGATTGATACTAACAATAGATGCCCTCCGATAACAGCAAATGAGTAAGAATTTATGCATAGAAAAAGGGATTCCTGAACTCCATTTGAATGAATTTCTAACAATGTTTCTGTTCTTAAATTAGAAGCAAACTAACTATAACTTGTCTATAAATATAACCAGTTTGCCAGGGTTAATTTTGAAGAAATGTGTTCATATTTATTTTGTTTCAGTGCATCTCTATTATCTAGATCTAATCTAGACTCTAGTTTCTTCTTTTATCTCTACAACCAACTTTTATGCCCAGTGCCACCTTACCGCCCCCCATTATGCCCAGAGCCCACACACAGCGATACACCCTTTTGGCTCCCAGCTCCCCCAAATTTCAAGAAATCGCACTCTGGAGGAGCTAGATAATATTAATAGAGAGTAGAGTAGTAGCACCCCCATTGAAAACCAGCCACTGACGGTGACTGTTGTTAGTGTTCACATTGTGATTGTCACTGTGAGATTCAGATTGTGATACTCATACTGATAGTGACCATAGTCACTGGCAGTGAATGGGTGATCTCATGACAATCTCATCTAGATTCTACTTTAGATCTATCCTCCTATAAGATCTAGATTCTAGAATGAGTCTTAGTTTACAAAACTGAAATAGTCAAATTTTAAAACAAGTGTAAACTAACACAAACACACAACCTGCCACGCGAGACATTTTTAGATCTATCTGAATCTGATCTTGTTGATGTCCAAAAGAGCTGAGCTGAAGGCTCTTCGAGCTCTAACTCTAAGTTTGAAAAAAAAAAACTGTTTGGTCGTCCAGCTGAAACAGTAAAAAAAAAAAAAAAAAAACCTGTGTGAACACACAGTTCTGTCTGAGAGAGAGATCCGAGTCAATGCCTATGTAAAGCATTGCTGTTTCCAATGCCTTTGGCCCCGACGCATGCTTGGCTGCACATGGCCGAGGACATCGGGAGTCTCCGCCATTTTCCTTCGTTGTACCAAGCTAACTGTGCGGGACCCGCCATTTATGTAACGGTCCTTTTGAGGAACAGCGCATGGATGTGGGACGTGCTAGTGGGGACTTTTTTACAACCCCGCCCGTGCAAAGGGTAAACTCTCGGAGTTATGTTTCGCCATTCATTTAGCCTAGCTACCCCCTCAAGTAGCCGTTTCCACCCAGGTGCCACGATGAGGCAGAACAGCTTACCTGGGTCTATCTGATCTAGATATAGATCTAGATCGTAACTCACTGGAGACGAAATGTAAACAATAAACACAGACCTATAGATATTTTATTTTACATTCAGCATTTTCGTTTCGCACTATTAAAAAATAATGAAATTAACGGAGGTATTCTTTTCCCGGCAAGTTTGATTTCCAACAATCATGGGCGTAGCCAAGGGGAGGGGGATAATGGCGTAATATTTAATGTAAAAACAAATTTCGGGCACTCATTTGGGGACACCTTCAATTGGGGGCCCATGAGGATTTTCAACTATGGATTCCTCTCCGGCTCTCCCGCACCCTAGATTTTTCCAAGGCTTTTGCAAAGTTCACCACTTTATTTTCTTTAAAAAAATAAAATATTTTTCCATTGATGGTCCATTGCATCAGTGGATTAAGGATTTTCTTATATGGAGGGAACAAACTGTAATGATAAATGGCTCTAAATCAACACCAGTAACAGTAAACTCGAAATGTCTTATTATAGGTCCACTACTATTTTTAATTTACATAGATGATTTACCAAATTGCATTAGTTCAGGAACGAAAGTCAGATTATTTGCAGACGATTGCATACTATATAAAACAATAAAAACAACACAAGATACAGAAATTGTACACTACAAAGTAGCCTACTATCTTCTTATCTTATATAATAGGTCTACAGACGTTTTCTTTTTTAAAAAAAAAAGACGATTACGTCTTACGCGTCATGCATATTGACCAAAGGCTTAAACTCTGCTAAGGCACATCACATGGTTTTCATGGCTGGCTCAGGCAACCAATTCCCATTTTAGTTTTTTTAAACATCATTATTATAGTTGAAGAGTAAAAGGTATGTCAGTGGACTAGTCAACAGCAATTGGAAAATATTTTGAGATCTGCTGCTTATTGTCTCTTAGCTTTTAGATGAGATTTTTTTTTTACACATTCTTGCAACAGTCTTGCAATTGACAAGCAAGAAAGGATGATGGCTTCAACTGCATTTATCTTTTCATGATTCGCTATAATATCAAGCAGGATAATATATGCATTTGTCGTTGGAAATTTTTGTCATTTCTTTGCTTAAAATTTGCAAAACTCTGTTTTTTTGCCTTTACCGCTAATTTTCTTTTTTCTTCTTAGTAAATATCCCCGCCAAGCCGCAGATCTTTAGATTATTCACAAAGTGAGCGTCTATTTTTATTTTCTTTGGCTCTTCAATTTCATTTAATGTACAAATGTTATGGTTATTAACTTATTATCATTCGCGTAGATATCAAAAGAACATGACCAGAAATGCTGAAATGATGCCCTGTGTCACATACACATTGATTTCAAAGACAAAGCCAGCTCAAGACAGCAGCAGAAATTTCCAAATTGTAAAAATAACTGTCAATATATGTTGCCTAAAACACAAACATCAGGCCTATTTCTTTAATAATATAAATATCAAATATTGAAATCATCTTAGAAAGATTGAGAGTTCCAACAAAAGAAAATATAGATTTTTTTTACACTTTGATGGGATGTTTTATACGCTTTGTGTGGACGTCTTGACGTGCCGGATATAGCAACGCACCGCAAACCAGATCTGGCTCGTTGGCTTTGGTGTAGGTTGATGCTTACCATTTTGTGTATCATTGATCTGGAGTCATATATATGGCCTACACTCTAGATGAGGGGTGGGCAAATTACGGCACAAAGCTGCTTAAAATATCAATCTATTATGGGTTATCGTCCTGAATTTCATTGCAATAAAGGTTATCAGATCTAGTGGTCTTAACCACAGGCAGTTCCGAAAAGTACTTGAAGATCTAGAAACAAAATATTCTGATGTATCCGCTAGCTTAGCATGGGCAAGGTAATGAGAAGAATGTATAATCTCAAGCAAGAAGTGGTTAAGCTCCTTGAAAGACACTGGACTGACTTTGTTACTAATATTTCTAATGGAGAGTGAAAGACAGATTTCATGTTTTTCATGACAACTATTGCAATGTGTTGTTTTCACAAGAAATGTAAGTGCATGTTAAATCTTTTTAAACAAGGCTTTCCAATTTCTCCAGGCCAGCAAGAGTAACATGTTTTGTAACTTTCCTTTGCTGAAAGGAAAAAACTATTTCTAGAAAAATGATTAAAAGTACAAGACTTATTAGATTCCTTAATTGTGGAATTTATAAAAACAAATTTAAAGACGTCAAGAAGAAGTTTTGAATACCATCAACTCACCATTTAGTGCAGAAGCTGATTTAGCTCCAAAGGACGTAACTCCAAGCAAATTATGACTTGAAAGAGAATTTAAGTTCCAGTCAGTACTTACGCGCGGGAGTTTTATATGGGTGCCAGAAGCTGTATTTACACACTTATAAAAAGAAAAATTGCTGCTAAAACTTTCACATAATTTGGATACACATACATGTACATCTGTGAACAAGCATTGTGTGTGTGTAAACTAAACAAGTGTAAACACAGGTCGAGGCTGACTGACTGTAATTTGACAGCAGCCACAAGAACAACTATAGTAAGCTAGTTACACAGTTCTGGAACATTTTTTTTTTAATCGTAAAATTAGTTTCAGAAATGGCTAACTCTTGTAATTCCTCAATTGGGGATGTAAAAAAAAAAAGTGTATATTAGAGTATAAATAGGAATTAAAAAACATTATACACAGTTAGCTAGCGTAATTTTGTAAGTTGTAAGTACATATATAAATATAGCCGTGGAGTCTGGGAGCGCATGAGGCGCCCTGACCGCACTTCCCGTGGTGGAGGCTGTCCAGGCCTAGCAAGCTATAGCACAGTGCAGGACAGGCAATGGTCCTGTTGGCTCATATTTCTCACGGCTATGGCCAAATTTCGATTCACGGTGCCCCCGCTGCGGGGAGGAAGAGGAAACCGTGCCTCATATTCTGTTTGACTGCCCCAGACTTGCTGATCTCCGTCTCGACAGGTCTGGGAAACCAAAAATTCTCGACCTGTATGGCGACATTTATGCACTACGCAAGACAGCTGGGTTTCTGTCTAGGGCTTTTGCAAGAGAGGATTTGAACCTCTCAAGCCCTCACTCAAATGGAGTTTGATGATAATGATGATGATCTGTGACCTACATTTTTTGCCATATCCAGGGCAAGCATAACCATTGTCCACAGGTGGTCAATTTAGATTTTATTTTCGCCTTCTGCGTTTGTCCTCGGCAGCAGATTTTCTTTTGGTCTCAAATGTGTATCCCGCGGCCTTCTTGAGTGATCTCCAGCTGTCTCTTTCTGAGGCCGCTTGCAACTAGGTGCTCTATTCTATGTTGACGCCTAAGCTGGTCTTTGAAGCGTTTCCGTGGGGCGCCTCTGTTACGTCGACCACCTTTTAGCTCACCAAAAAAAGACTGCCTTTGGCATACATTCGTCTCCCATACGGGATACGTGCCCTACCCAGCGTAACTGTCAGACCAAATTGTTTTTGTTTAGTGCGATTTCGAGCTTTAAGCGCTATATATCACTTGTTTCTATCAGTTACAAAAGAACGGGGGTGGGATGGGCAAAAAAGTAAGGGGGTTATTGTTACTGTGATCGCTTTTAAAATGCATTTTCAATTATAAAAGAAAAAGTTGTACTACTTCCACTCCGAACTCGTGGGCTCAGGCCAATACACTAATCGCTGTGCCAGCAAAGGTGGCAAAGTGCTTATGAAAATATTTTATTTTAAGCGATGACTAATTCTCTACACAAAGCTTTCAACTGATACCACCACATCTGTGAAGTACATTTTTTTCCCCCCTTGTTCGATACCAAACTAAAAAATTATAAAAATTACCAATACATTAAATTTCTTTTAAAAATTGATTTTTGTTTTGTCAGGTACAAGAAATAGTTGTGCGAAGTTTCAACTTTATCCGAGATTGGATGTGGGAAAAAAAATATAAACATTTTACCAGAGTATGTACGTCTGGGGATTTTAATAAATGCAATCTTGGGATTCTTTTGCAATGTCAACAAATAATCGCCAAGATGTCATCTACTAGGAATATAGATCCTAGCCTATGTAAGTATCATAAGTATGTAACATATAATTTAATTTTTAGATCTAGGACCGTAAGCAGGGGTAAGGAGTTATAAATCATCTTCTTTTTTGAAGTAACGTCTACCTATATTGTTGTATTATATAAGACAAGGGAGGATCTTGCCTAAGACAAGATTTTAAGACTCTAGACGAGTCTAGGTCTACACATGGATCTAGATTAAATCTAGAATTCTATATATATATAAATAATATATTTATATATATAATGAATCTAGTCTAGAGGTGATTTTGATATTATGGCCAAGGGTGTAGACAGACTACTAAAATAGTAGACCAGTAGTAGTGATGAGTACTGTAATGACCATGTTCTGTGTAGTGGCTCAATATAAAGAGACTGAAATGAATGGAAGAGGGGAGGAGGAAGTGGAATGTTTTGATGGTTGTTGATCTCCGTCTTGCTGAGCCTTCTCTAACTTGAACCATCAGTTCTGCTAGATGTCTTTTTCTACTATTATGTCAACTCTCTGGTTCATCTTGACCTCCATTGCGGTTATTTTCTGGTTGACTGATACCAATTCAGTCCTGATCCCTGTGTCTAGTGTGTCTATTTTGTCCTGCATTGTTCTAATTCCTATATCAAGTGTGTCAATCTTTTCAATATTGACCTGCATTGTATTTAATTTCTCTTGGAATTCAATCCTCATTGCGCCCATGTTTTCCTGCATCTTACCTAAGAGCTCAGTTCTATTTGGCTCTACTTCGAATTTATAACTGTTCGGGTCTTCTTCGTCAATCAGGGCCTGGTGGAGACGACCTGTAAGCGTCTCCTTACTACCACCAATCTTCAGACCTCGGTATTGAAGATCTTGTTTTAACTCTTTAATCAAGAGTTGGTCTAATTGTTTCAGAAACAGGAGAAGCCATTATTTACCTACCTCTCATCCGTTGAGTCACCTATGATCCTACTTTTGACACCAATGTTATGACATTTACAGGAAGCAACTTAACAGCAAGGAAACAAAGACAACACAAGTTTAATTAAATAAATCACAAAGCAAGGTGGATATCAACAACCATCAAAATATTCCACTTCCTCCTCCTCTCTTCCATTCATTTCGTCTCTTTATAGTGCGCTGGTGCGCAGCCATAGTGCCACTACAGAACATGGTTATTACAGTACTATTTTGTAGTAACTATAATTTAAATTAAAATATAATAAATAGAATTAATTAATTTAATAGAATAGACTTGAATAGAGGAATAGAGAAATCTAGCTAGACTATATTATATTAGTTATTAGATTTATATTATAGATCTATGATATAAAATTATTATAATAATTAGACTGACGTGCTCCCTGGTCAAGCCCACATAATGGACAATTAAATTCTCATTGAATCACAAGAATCACAATGATAAGTTTTCCTGACATGATCATGATCAACATCTAATCTTTAGCATCAGAACCAGACACAACAGGACACTCTGTATGCTAAAATTGAAAGTAGCGAAATCTGCCCTTATAGAATGTCTCTAGAGAATGCTGACCATGTCCTTCAAAACTGCATTCTTTATCAAGAGACCCAAACAAGACTCTGGCCCCAAAACACCCCAATAGAAAGAAGACTATAATCTATATGAAGAGATGCCTGAATTGGAAACTACTTCGCAGTTCATCTCATATATTGGTCTAGTTATCTGAAGGCTCAAACATAACAATGAGAATGAGGATGGAGAACTTTGTCCATCTGCAATATCTGGCATTTTAGAAAGAGGTGGTCTTTGTCTTCCATTTTTATTTCCCCGCACAACTTGCATAATGTTTGTGTGCCTTTTGTCACTATAATAGGGTTCATGCTAAAGATCAATCTGTAGGTGACCTCCCTGGACTTTGGTGAGATGTGCTTGCTGTGCAGGTCCTTATGTAGCTGGTTTTTATGTCTTTTTCAGAATGTTGTGATTTGCTCCCCAGTCTGTACCAGCTAATTTTTCTTAAGGAATATTCTTTGGAGGGCCATAGTCTTTGGATGCTTTACTCTGTGCTTTTTACTTTTTTGTATTTCAAAGCTAATCTACTTGATTGCTAATCTGGGTTAAAGATTTTAGCTGTTTTTTTTTTATGCTTGAGAACCAAAAGTGAAGTAGCATATCATTTTTTTCTAGACCTGGTGCTTGTTGTGGTTTTGTTTTGTTTTTACATGTTTCGGATGTTCCTTCAGAGTTGAAGATAATTACTTCCTAGTCCAAACCTCTCGAAGGACGACGGGGGATGGGAGCGGGCAGGGTTTGAACCC
The DNA here is from genome assembly GCA_030265305.1 of Biomphalaria pfeifferi. Classification (NCBI taxonomy): domain Eukaryota; kingdom Metazoa; phylum Mollusca; class Gastropoda; family Planorbidae; genus Biomphalaria; species Biomphalaria pfeifferi. The sequence continues at coordinate 1,202,279 of JASAOG010000139.1, forward strand.
TCAACCATTGATAAATCTGAACCACAGTCAAGCGTGGAAACCGCACGACCAGGCCTTTAGGACTTCATCTAATTCCTTCATTTTTAGATTTGTTATCATTCAGTAAAAGTAAGCTGGTTTGTCTTCTTGATTTTTATTTTGGATTTCTGCATTTATATCTTTAATTCTGCCCTCATTGATTTGTAGAGACCTACACTTTTTGATATGGTTTACTGCTTCTTGGCATTTCATGAGTGTGTTGTCGTTTCCCATAATTTTGTTCTGTTTTCTTCCTGGTTTAGGCATTTCACAAACAATAGCCAGAATAATTTAAAAGTGTGATCGTAGTCCACATAAGGATTTAGGCTTCCTACTATGGACCATCATGATGCCAATCCAAAGCCTATACCACAATACCAAGCAGCTATCTAAAGCTGAGGAATTAGATGATAGCCAAATAATTCAGAAGTTGAGATTTCTAGATGTTTATTGTTTAAATTTTTTTTTTGTATTGCATACAATAAAAATAAATTGTTTTGTATTGTTGGTACTTATAGCTATGAAATAGCAATTTGAATAAAAAAATATTTGTTAAAATTATTTTAAATACTAGTTTTAAAAAGGTGGAGTATATTCTAAAACATTTCTAAGATACTATATCTAGATCTTTAAAAAAAACAACAACTCCATATACACTACTTATAATATTATATCCTTTTTATTTATTCTCACCAGTTTAAGAATGAGTAACCTATTTTTGTTACTGAATCTGTGGCTGTAATTAACTTATGTACTCAATCAATCATTTTTCTTTTCTCTTTTTTTTTTTAGTGATAAAAAAGTGTTATTTATACATTTTGATATATAAATGTTATATGTATTTATTTCTACTTCAAGAAGTCTCTTATATATTGCAATTATTTATTTGTTCTTAAAGCAGTCTTGACATTTTTTTTTATTAAAGGATTTTCAATGGACAAAAAAGTTGTAAATTCAGAAAAGACCAGCTCTGATGAAATAATTGAAAAATCTCAAAGTATGTTTTTTTCTTGTTTTTTTTTTAGCAAAAGAATATTTAAAACATTACAAATATATTTCATGTTGTTGTTTTTTTTTGGCATTATTGACAATGCTGTTTAATAATGTAACTTACAAATAGAAAAAAAGTGTATTGGATTGGTAGTTTTTTGAGAAAGATACTATTGTTTTTAAAAAATTAGTTTGTATATATTCAATGTTAAATTTATATCTCAAAAATAAAAAATAAAAATTAAGCCAGTATGTTTACTTGCAACTTGAGCTGATATAATTGATAAAAAAGTAAGTTTTTGCTACTAATAAACTGAGTATTAAGGCTATAGTTATATTAAAATACAATTATTACTGTCACACATTGTTATACTGAACTAATTTTTAAAAGTTTTATCTTTCATTTAACCTGAGGTCTGGCTTTGTAATTGCCATGACTAAGGATGAGTTGTTTTATTTTGTTTTTCTTAAAGAACTTTTCAGACATTCTGTTATGTTTAAAACATATACCACACCCCAACTGGTGTTGAATGGAAAGGCACTGATGTCCTAAATGGTCTCAGTTGTAATGCAAATCACACATTTGAATCACCTGTGTATATCTAATGTCATAAAATATGTTAATGAAAGAAAAGTTTAAATGTATTTGACAGTGACTTCTAGTAGTTAATAAATGCATTTAAATAAAAAGTGAATGACCTGAATTCAAAACCACTGGCTTAAGCCTCCTCAACCTCCTAAAGCTAATACATTAACCACTGTGCCATGGAAATGCTTATGAAAAAAAAGGATTTCATGCATAGTTACCTATATTTAGTTTCAAACTTTTCTCTATTAGATACAAAGTATAAAGGGGACAAAAGGGAACCAATATAACTTGCCAGTTTTTCAACCCATTACAATTTCTTTCCTTTGTTTGAGATACCAAACAAAATAATTACCAATAGTTAATGGGTGTGGGAGAAATAATGTTTACAAACTCTTTACCAGATAGAGTTTATATAAGCTTTGTAAAAGAGCTTAAATTACACTTCAACAAGGGAAATAACTAAATAATATGGCTAGTCTACAACGTTTTGAAGTTCTCAAACATTTTGGTGTTTCATACTTTATTGTTTATTGTTTTTTTTTGTTTATTTGCAAAGGATTTTTAAAATTTGATGTCGAAATTTGAATTAGAACTTAGAAAATAGCTTTTAAGCAAAAGATAGTGACTGCACCAACATAAAGGTAAACAAAAAATGTGTTCAGTGGTCTGACATTTAGCTCAGTACCTTCTATGAAGCAGAAAGTCAAAGTGGGGTAATCCAAATATTTACTTACCCATACAGTAGAGCATGCTGTCTGGTATGTGCAGTTTGTGCAGTACTGAGAGGGGGAGGTGTTTGTCATGCTAAGTCATAGGCTATACATAATGTAATATATATGTGATGCAAAGTTACATCAACAGTAGCGTTTTGATGGATGGAGGAATGCCAAAAGTGATATCTGGTTTATTTTGGTTAGATGAAAAAGGTGTAGTTTCTAAGTTTATTTATGTTATCTGAAATAGTCAATGTCTAATAAACAGAATTTTTTTTCAAAAGGAACAATAAGGAAAATACCCAACAAATGAAGTGAATTAAAATAAAACAATTTTAATTTATGCAAGTTAGAATTAACTGAATTCCTCTGTTTGATTTTTATCATAATAAACTTTTTATTTTAACATAAACATACAGTCAAACATTATTTTACTTAAGTAATTAAATCAAGTTTTATTGTTTAGCTTGTCGCCACATGAAATGTGTATATCATTAGTATGATTTCTATGTAAAGTTTTTAGTTATTATAGAATGCCATTCCATACAGACAAACGCCAGCATTTACATTAAAAAAAATCTTTTTACTTAAACTAATACAATTGAAAAAGCATTCAATTCGGTTTTCTTATTCAGTTTAATTTTCAGAGTAGCCCTCAATAATTTGTCAAAATGTGTATGTATTGGTCATAGGCAGTTGAAGTGTTGCATTTCCAATATTTGTGATCATTACATACATAGTATTCTTTGAAACAAGAGGGATTTAGAACCAATCAAAATGGTCCTGGAAAGTTTGGTATGAATTTTGAATGTAGATATTACATTTGAACAATAACTTATTTCTCATTTTAATTAGTAATTTTTTTATAGCTCATTGCATAATTTGAACATTTGTTTAAAATGTATTCCAGAAGCTGTAGTATTTCCAATAAGTAAAATACATTGGAATGCTTGCACCCGTAATCCTGGACATAAGGATTTTATACCTTTGAAAACTTTTAACAGTGAGCATCTTCCAGAAAAATACAGGAATAAAGATATTTTGAACTACATTATATCACTAGCAGCTTTGACTGTTCGAATAGTAGTTACTCTAAGAAGCCCTGAAAGGCCAGCAGATTATTTATATTTTTGTGGAAATGGCACATTGTGGACTGGCACTGGAACAGTGACAAATATAAAACATAAAAATCTTAAAGCTTTGAAACATGTGTGTATTACTGAGAGCACCCCTGCAGTCATCAGCATTAAAACAGCATGCCATGTTGTTTATGATAGCCTTGAGGCCTCTAATTGTCACGTTGATTTCTTTTTTGATGATGAAAAGAACGTGGATGGTGTGAAACAAGTCAGTGGTAAGAGTGTGAGTAATAAAAATGAAGAGGAAGACTGGAGTATTTTTGAATGTCACACCACTGATGTTTCTTTGATAAAGACTATAATTTCAAACTTAAAACTGATTTCAAAGTCAAGATATGTACAACCTTTATCTGAAAGAATGGCAGTGATCGCATCTCATCCTCATGGAATGTCTAAACACATTAGTGTTGGAAGGTGGACTTATGGCTCCAGAAATCCTTGCATGGAGCAGAGACACAAATCTTTTCCTAATCTAAGTATTCATATACTAAATGACAGTATTAAATATACATTATTTCCATGGCAGCCAATAGATGTTGTTGTCAATAGTTCAAGAGGTAAGCTTATTATATGAATCTTTAAAAGAACACCAAAACAAAAATGTTATTATATAAAAGCCACAGATTTTCACATCAGAAGAAAAAAATAATTAAATAACAAATGAAAAAGAATGCAAATTGTTGCCTTTATTAAAGTATAAATGGTAAAATAATATGAGATGAAATATTAATTTTAAAGTTTCTTATATAATCTAAAAGTAATTATAATTTTCTTCAGAATCCATAAAGTTACATTTACCAAATTTTTTTTTTTTGTATGTTGTAGTTAAATAACAATTGGAACTAATATATAATATTTAAATTATCAGGTTGAACATATTCTAAGTACCAATTACCTGTGAAATGACTGAAATATTATTCCATTTTTATTTGTACTCATTTTCATATCCTAGTGCGAAAATTTAAGAATAATTAATTGAAAAAAAGCTCATGTCTAATTATAATTTGAAATTAAAATTTTATTTTTTTTTTAAATAAAGCTTATACGAATGTAATTGTTTCAATTAATTTGGATCAGTCATGTAATTAAATTTGTAATAGATCCAGACCAACAACAATAAATCTGTGAGATTAATAATATTTGTACACATTCTTTTGTTTAGCGCTATTTCATGCTTTTAGCTTTCTCGATATGTTATGATCCTAACACTTATCTGGACCAGTTGGAAAAATTACAAAAAAAAAGGAGGGGGGGGGGGGGGGGGGAAAGAAAGATATATCTAGGTGGATACACTTACCATACACCCATAAACTTTTTATGAAGAACATCTCCTAATTAGGTAAGTGAGGTAAAATGCACCTTGGTGCTAAAACTGGCTTTCAATATTATAAAAATTATTTCGCTGAGCAATATTGTATAGATACTGTATAGATAGACTTTGCCCACTTCATCATCATCTCTGTCCCTTGACTTTCATCATAGGGGTGCTGAGACAGTTTGCAATAATAAACGAATCCCTCCATTTTTCCCAGTCAGCAGCTGTTTTTAGTAGGATATCAAGAGAGAGGGGGTCCATTCTTTTGTTGTCAAGCCAGCTTTTCTTTGGATGATCCTTTCCTCATGCTCCCTCCGCTGTACCATGAATTTGACTTTTGATAGTGACTTATGTCTTACAATCATCCCTTCACAGTATTGAGGAGTTCTTCATTTTTGACTTGTAAAGGACAAACTCCTTTGTCTGCTTTTCCTGGTATCTGATACCCAGTATTTTTCTGTAGCATTTACTCTTAAAACTTTGATACTTCTTCCAGCCTCAGCATTCAGTGTCCAACTTTCAAAGCCATATAAAAGTACAGAGACCACAGGCGAAGAATACAGTTTTAATTGTACTGATAATCTAATGTTATTCTTCCAGATTTTTCATAATTTAGCCATGGCAGCAGACCTGTAGCTTAAAGTTTTTTTTTTTATCTCTTATTAATCCTACATCTCTTTTTATGTTTGACCCTAGGTATTTAAATGAGGCAAATTCTTCTAATGTTTTGCCGTTCAACTTAATGCAACATCTCGTACTGTCTTCACCGCAAACTATTATTTTGCCCTTTTCAGTACTGATTTCCATGCAAACTGCTCTGTTGCAGCATTCAGTTTTGAAGTAAGATCTTGTACCTGGTCTGCATTTTCTCCAATGAGGTCTATATCATCTTCAAACCTGAGATTAGAAATAGGCCACCCATTTATTGTCAAGCTAGGATTAAATATTGAGTCACAATACCCTCCAGAAATAAGTTAAAAAGAGCTGGACAGAGAATGCATCCTTGCCGCACTTTTATGGAGGTCCTAAAATTTCTCCAATTTGGTTGTTTAGAAGTACTGAGCTTTTTGGATTTTGATATAGGGCTTAGATAAGATCAGTAATGTTTTTTTTATCTATGTTATACAAACAGCACACTCTTTTTCCTTGGCACAGTCTGCAAAAGAGCTCACAGCTCAGCAGCAATAAAGCTGGCTAGAAGAAGAATCTATGTTATACTCCCTCATCACTTGTCTCATGCCTTCATACCCTACCTGCATAAATATTATTAAGTGAAATCTACACCATTTTTTAAAATTTCTTGATACTTAGAACTACTTATAAAGTAGTGAATGATTTTTATTTTAAAATGCAGAATTTTTTTCTTATTTACATTACCAGTATAAAAAAAAAGTAATATATATATATTTTTTTATTATTTTCATTTGCCTTTCTTATGGTAACCAGTAACAGACAAGCCGATTCAACTTTGTAAGTACATTCATTCATTTTTATTAAGGAACTTAGTCTTGACTTGATACTTTAGTTATTTTTTTTTTACATTTCTATTTTATATATACATATGCCTATGTTTAATTAAAGAAAAACAAAATATACAATTTTAATTTACTGATATAAAAAATGAGATGTAGAGCAGAGAGCTGCAACTAGTTGTCTTCGTCAGTTCAAAAACCAACCAAAAAAAGGATAATGAAAATAGAGAAAAACTTTCAGAATTAAAACCACCAAACAAACAAAATTTCCTTAGAAATTATGAAATTTTTTATTTAGAAATTCTCCAACTTCATTCAAACAACTTTTGAATACAAATGCAAATATTTGAAATATAAGAATGTTTTTTTTAAATTTTTGGTGTACCGGTATTTAATAGTGTAATAATATCAGAACTTTTAATAGAAAAATGAAAACATTAAAAATGAACTTTGAGAAAAAAAAATTATATTTGATTCTAAATTATTTTGACTTATGATACACAAAAACATTTAGTTAATGACCTGTTCATCTGTCTAGTCCCTTTAAAACACAACTTTGCCCCTTAGTGGAAATATTAAGTGAAAGAGTTCTTTTTATCATGATTGTGTTCCTATGTGAAAGAAATGTTGTTAAGTCATCTATCGTTCTAACTTGTTTGACATGTCTTTGGTGTGTTGAAGAATGAAGCAACTAGTGCAACATTAAAAGCTAGAATTTCTATTTATTATATTATATTATGTTATTATATTATTATTCAAATTGTAAAGTAGGCTATCAACAGGTAATAGAAATTGAGGAAAATACTTAAAACTTCAGACAGTGAGGGATGGTTGCTGATATCTAAATGAAAAAGCATTGTAAAAATCTTTAAAAGCTTACAATTAATTTTTTTTGTGGCACTGTTATGAAACAAGTCTTTATTAATATTCTTAGGGATATTTTGTATAATATTTGAATGCATTTGGCGCCCATTGAATTAGAAGAAGTTCTAAAATGTTTTAGAATAGGCTTACATGGGTATTGAAATTAATTTTGTGAAATAAAGATTTAAAATGCAGTATTAAGAGTTAGATCATTCTAGTTTCAGAGCTTGTTGGAATAGAGTGTGATGTACATTTCCCTGATGGAACTACCAGCAAGTGTCATGTTTGGCAAGTGGATCGTACAGTTAAATATGTATATATATTTTTTAATGGTTGAAAATTTATGTTCACCCTAAATAAAATTATTTGGCTGTCTTTCATTTGTTTATTATATTCTTAACAGTTTATGCTATTGGAAAACACATATGCTTTTGGTTACATTAGAATAGGGTTGAGGACATGTGTACTGCTGACATTATATTTCGTAGCAATTTAAATTAAATGGATATCCAGAACATGTGGACATTATTGCTATAGTTTTCATAGAGTTTTCAACAGTCTTTTTTTTTTAAAATGATAACCCAAAATATATATGAATTTTACTTTTAATTAGTAAAAGTTCTCACAAATTTAGTCAATGGATCTCTAAAGATGCTCTTGTATAAGGTGTTTGATATTTTCAGAACTGCTGAAAGAAAACTGATTTTGAAATAAATACTATTGACTTTAAACAGCCATACACTTAATGAGGAATACATTTATTTTCATTGTACATACAAGCCAGTCTTGACCTTTTTATTTAGTTTTGATAAATTTCGATGTATGTTATTGTTATGATATTTTGGTAGAAAATAGAATTTTAAACATTCTAAGTTCTTCTGTATTCTTATTATCATGTAGAAGGGTTCAAATAGCTATAGCCCAATATCTAAGATGAACTGCATAATAATTTCAAGAGTAGGCAGCTCTTATTAAGAGTTTTTCTTATAAAGGGGTGCTCTGGGACTGGCATCTTGTTTTGTCCTCTGAATAACACAAAATATGTTTACAAAAATTATTATTCTTTGAATTTATTTTGTCAAAATATTTCTTTTTCAGACCAAAATGTCTCTTATAAATGAATGTGGAATAGGAATTAATGTTCCTTCAGAGCAGCTGTACCTTGAACTGCAACTAAGTAATGGAGATACACAAGTTATGAAAGATGATAAACTGCTTGAATACTATTGGAATGACTTGACTGCTTCCTCTACAATATTCCTGAAAATATCCCAATATGAATTATAACATACTAAAAGATCTATCATCTTGCTTTACAAGAATTAATTTTAAGAACTAAATGTTCATGTCATGAAAGCTAGTCCTCCTGACATATATTTCAATTTCTCCAGGGTAATTAAAGGTTGATTCTACACATGAATGCTTGGAAACCTTGGGATAATCAAACCAATGTGAAAGAACTACCTATTTGTAATCATTATTTTTTTAGTAAATAATTGCATCATATAAACTTGATGTGGGCTGCAGGAAAGATTACCCAACTAATAACCCCCATGCACCTGCAATCCAGGGTTCCAACACATGCATTCTGTGATTACTTACCAGAAACAAAAATTATGTCTTTATACTTGTGTAATGGAACCACTATTACAAAGAATTCCAAATTGAAAACAAACAAAACATTGTTGGTAAAATAATAATTTTAACAATAACCATGGTCATGTATCCAAGTTTTTATTTGTAATCAAAAGTGAGCATCATTCCATTTTCTGCATATCATATGGCTATTGAATTTACACACTGAATTTAAAGGACATTACATTTGAAGTCTGGCTTTTTTAATATTCTTTATTACAAAGTAAAAAATTCCATTTGTCACATTTTTCATTAAGGATTGATCTTAAGCTTTTTTACCCCCATATAGGGGTGTCAATTTCTCATAATTTAAAAAGCTTTGAGAATATCTAAACTCCTATTTTGAATTGCATCCCTTGTGATCTAAAGGGCAGACGATGTAAAGATCATCTGTTTCTGTGGCCCACGGTTAACGACTGTGTCATGTGGCCAGCACAACGACCAATCACCTTTACTTTTCCCCAACTAATGTCAGGTACCCATTAGAGCTTGGTGGACTCAGAGGTGCCCAAAGATCCTGTAATTTAAAATCCCAGTCTTCACCAGGATTCAAACGGGGAACCTCTGGTTTGGAAGTCAAGCGCTTTACCACTCAGCCACTATGCCTCCCAGTTTCTCATTTAATATGTGATTAAAAAGGGAACTATCATCCAAAGGGGATCGATCAAACTTTGTTGGGACTAAGATTAATGGAGCTCACACTTAAGAAGTTTTCAAAAATGCTTTTTTTTCCCCCCTAAAGATGCAATTCCAACATAAAAAGAATAAAAAACTGCATTGTTGTATTTTTTGAGCTTTTAATAGCACATAAATCTTGCACAGATATCACTACACCATGAATGTCTATAAATGAGATTCGACTGGAGCACACTAAGCTTAACATGCTAAACAAATATCAAATGATGATGACACAAAATAGAGCAGTGAGATTCATAGTAAACGAATATTCACATTTGACTAGAGTAACACCTTTAGTAAAATCACTAAATTTAGAAAGCCTTCAGGACAGAAGACTCAAAAGTAAAGTAGCAATCATATATAAAACACTGAACCATTATCTTGAAATACAAAAACAAAATTTAATAAAATACTCTGAAAGACACAAAGATAAAGGTACATTCCTCATTCCATACGCTGGGACAAATTTGTACAAATGCTCCTCCTTCCCTAGTGCTATTAGAGCATGGAATGGGCTGCCTGAGCTGGCCACGAAAAACAGTGACTTGGCAGAATTTAGGTCATTGGTAAATATGCATGTAGTATGTTATCATCTTTTTTTGAAGTAACGTCTGTATTATATGAGATAGGATATGCATTAATCATTGCTTAAAATTTGATATGTGATAAGACTAAATCAGTATTTCACAAACTGTAGTGTTACCCACTGCCTGATAGGTAGTTAAATAGTGGCCCACGCATGAACTAATTCCAATGGTCAATGCAAAAAATAAATATTGATTTCATTTTAGTAGCCTACGGTAACAATAACAGAAAAAAAAATCACTTTGAACTGATGTAGATTTTGAATCTAATTTGAACTAAAGATAAAATATTTAATGATTTCTGGTTTGTCTGAAGAACACCATAATATTATTTTATTTCAGTTTCCTTTAAAATTTTTGTGCGACGCAGGATTTTCTGTTACATTTCAACAAAATCGTAATATAGAATCAAGCTTGAGCCTACAGCTTATCAGTACAATGCCAGATTTTTGCCTCACCATCAAATTCATTCAGCCTTATTTCTTCTTATGTTTCTCTTTATTTTATTATTGTTCTATAATTTATAATAAATAACAATGTTGGTTTATCATCATTATTTTTCTAACACATAGGAAATGATCCAACCTAAAAAAAAATAATATGCAAAATGTTCCATTGAATTCTTACAATTGGGAAAAAGTTTGGGAAAAAAGTGGACTTGTTTATAAAACATGTTGCCAATAAAAAGAAATGAAACAATAAAAGTGCATACATTTGTCTTTTCTTTTTAATTTTGTTTGGTTGTGATGTCAAGTCTATGTGATTGTGCAATGTAAATAATGTAAAATAAATTATGAAGCCATTCAAGTATATTTCTGGTCAGATATTTAGATAACTCAACATATTTCCTGCTGATTTTTACTAATACATCCTTTATTAAACCAAACTTCATATTCATATAAAAATCGCGAATAAAATTGTACCTATTTATTCGATCTTATTATTTGTGTTCAAACTGATTGTGCAATAGATATTTGATCAAAACTAAGTATCACCACTTTCATTATAGAACTATTTTTTTTAAGCTGAACTTTTAAATTTCATTTCTGAATTGTACTTTGGTATCTTCAAATATGAAATTGATGTCTTTGTGTTTATGTAGCCTGTCAATCTCTTAAAATATAAAATTGATATATTTGTGTTTATGTAGCCTATCTTGTAAATAAATAGTGTTAAGTGATTAAGGCTTAATTCTACTTTTCTTAAGCTAATAATAATTTGTGGAAAAAATGGCTGCCTGGGAGTGCGGTATAAGCGCGCTGGACTGTCATTCGGACTTGACGATGGTTCATACCCTGCCCGCTGCCATCTTCCGTCGTCCTTCAGGAGGTTTGGGCAAGAATGAAGCTTTATCTTCAACTCTCTAGGAACATACGAAAGATGCCAAGCATTTTACAAACAAACAAACGTTTTATAATAGTTTGATCAAGCTCATTTTACATACCTACCAAACTGGACAGTATTAACTTCCTCCCCCGCAAAGAGCAATCTATAATCTTCCAACTAAAGAGAGGACACACACATCTGTTAAATTACCATCTCAATAAAATAAATCCCACACTTTCGACTTAGGACCGGACACAACAGAATGCGACAACATTGGAACCAGTGAGAATACCGACCACGTCCTCCAAAACTGCTTTCTTCACCAAGAGGCCCGTACAAGACACGGGCTCCAAAACACCCCAAAAGAAAGAAAACTATATGGAGAGCTCCCTGATTTGGAAACCACTGGGCAGTTCATCTCATGTATTGGTCTAGTCATCTGAACACTCCAACATAGAAATAAGATCGAAGAAGAAGAAAGAAGAAGATTATCGTGTGAACGGCAGGTTCTATTGCAGAATTAGTACACTTCACTTTTTTCTTTTTTTAACGTAAATGTTTTTTTTTCTTGAGGATTAGAATAAGAGATTGACCCTTTACAAAACAATTAGATCAATTAGATTTGCATAATAAGACATCAGTTAAGGCCAGGTTCAAATCTAACGTCACATTCACTTTCACCTATTCTTTAGTCTGCTGTACCGATGGGGCACCACCTTTTTTTCTCTGTCATTTGTCTTTGATAGAATTTCATTCTGATGTTCTCTCTGCCTTTTTACCTTCCTGGGTGGATCACTTCGGGGGCCGATTTTGAGTCTGTGTTTCCACACAAACTGTTTTTATAACCTTGTTCTTTGTAGTTTTGTGTTGATTTAATAGAGTTTTAACGTCACATATTATCGCCAAATCAAATCCCACAAACTTGGGGATCCTTCATTTAAGACTCTTGCTATGATTTCTTCTCGCCAAATGAAAAAGAAAACGTTAAAACAGACACAGCTTTCTACAGATTAACATTTGAACAAAACTGACAGTTTTGACTGCATTCATCTTTTTAGGAACCCCCCCCCCCCCTGCTGGCAGCCACATGATTACGCGTTCCTGTCGAAAAATGACTACATTTCTTTGCTTAAAATGTGAGCAACCTTCCGACTCCTGTCTCTTCTTGGTAAATATTTTCACCAATCCTTCAATCTCCAGAAGTACCTTTTCAATCTTTTCTTCGTGGATAAAACTATTTTGTTTGCTTGTAAGACATAATGCTGTTTAAATGTTGTGCTCCATAATAACGGCTATACTTTCTTTTCGGACCAAATACGTTCGTTTGTCTTCCACAAGACGTCTGTCTACATTTTTTTAAAAAGTTTCTTCATTCAGTCTTCATGTTGGTATGGAGTAAGACTTTATGTTTGTCTAAGTGGTTTATGATGTTGCTACATATTATGTGTTCTAGGATTTTACATGTGATGCTGGTAAGTGATACTGGTCTGTAGTTTCCTGGGTCAGATTTTTCTTTTTTAAAATGGAGGGAGGGGGGTTACATTAGCTTCTTACCAGTCCCTTGGTACTCTGCCCTGGTTAAGAGATGCCTGAAAAAGTATTTTGAACACTGGTGCTAGCTCATTGCTCAGTTCTTTGAGTAATCTAGCTGCAATACCATCAAGTCCAGACGCTTTATTTGGTTTGATGTTGGCTAATAGTTTTTGGATTCCCTTGTTACAGAACAAGAATAAATTCTTCTAAAATTTTGATACGCATTTGGTAAACAAGGAGATAGTGTCGTGACATGGACCAAAAAAAAAAAAAAACCATCAACAATGATTTCTTTTTGAAGTTAAAGTCGCAAAACAAATGGGGAATTTCCGCAATGATTTTAAATTCTAGTGGTAGCCATAACATTATTTCTAAAGACCAAGGCTTGGCATGATCAACAGAAAAAATTTCGGTACAATATAGATGTTTTAGCCTAATTACATTTTCATAATAAAATATACGTTATATATATATATATATATATATATATATACATATATATATATATATATAAACTATACTATATATGTGTGTGTGTGTTTTGAATATATTTTTAGTTGTAGCTAATTTCTACTTATTTATTATTAAATATATAAAGTGCTCTAAATATTATATGTGTGTGTGTGTTGAATATATATTTTAGTTTGGGCTCATTTCTACTTATTTATTATTAAAGTGCTCTAAATATTATGAAAGCTTGTTTATCTATTTACATCGATTACAGTATGATTATGACTAAGAACTATAGTAAACAGTATTCTACTTAGATTACTTTGTAAATATTGGTCAAATACATTCATGAAAGGGGTAACCTATCACATTTCCAGAATTATATATATTATGTGTGTATATATATATATATATATATATATATATATATATATATATATATATATATATATATATATATATATCATGGGCGTAGCCAGGATTTGTTTTCTGTTGGGGGGGGGGGGGGGCTTGGGGAGATTTTTTTCTCTATCCCCCCCCCCTCCGTGAAAAAAATATTTATATGTATGTGTGTGTGTGTATAATCTTTATTACATTCTGACCCATCATTCTTTCGGAAGATGCTTATTGTGGCCTAGAATAGGTTCTTCCTGGAGTTAGTGGAAAAATTTAGTGGGAATTTAAACTCAAAACCCCTATGAATACACTCATAACATGTTGAGTGTATAATTTGCTTTGTTTTTAATATTAAAGGGATATTTTTTTTATCTTCAAACCCCGCTGAATGGGGGTTTAAACTCAAAACTGAGTCGAAACCCTTTTAGCTACGCTCATAACAATTTGAGTGCATAATTTGCTTTTTTTTTCATATTGAAGAGGTATTTTTAGCTTCAAACCCCGATGAAGGGGGGTTTAAATTTAAAACTGAGTCAAAACCAATTTAGCTACGCTCATAACATTTTGAGTGCGTAATTTGCGTTTTTTATACCGGGTATTGAAGAGGTATTTTTTACCTTCAAACCCTACTGAAGAGGGAGTGGGGGTTAACTCAAAACCCCTTTGGCTACGCTCATAGAAATTTGAGTGTGTAATTTTCTTTTTTTATATTGAAAAAGGGGTTGATCGTAGATTTTGGAGGGGGTTTAAAAATCAAAATCTTCCTTAACTGTGCTCGTGAAATTTGGGGGATTGTCGTTTGCATTTTTTTGTTTTGTGTTATAGAAGAGGGGAATTTAGCTGCGAAAACCCCTGGTAGGGGGGTTTTAAAATCGAACCCTCTTTGTAGGGGGTTTTAAACTCAAACTTTCATGGTAGGGGGTTTTAAACTCAAAACCCCCCTTGTAGGGGTTTTAAACTAAAAAACCCCTGGTAAGGGGTTTTAAACTCAAAACCTCCCTTGCTGTGCTGGGGCAAGTGATAGTTAAGTATTAAAATCTCACCAAAAATAAACAAAATCAAAGCAAAAAATCAGTCACTAAATTCTGATCCCCCCCTGCGTGGGGGGATTTCATTTCGGGAGGGGGGGGTTGACCCCCCCCCCTGGCTACGCCCATGATATATATATATATATATAAATAAATATATATATATATATAAATAAATAAATATATATAAATATAAATATATATATATATATATATATATATATATATATATATATATATATATATATATATATATATATATATATATATTAAAGTCATATAAGGTCAAGGAAGTTAAAAAATTTTTTTTTTTCTGAAAATGACCTTAATTTGAAGTGTATAATAGGCTATATATATATATATATATTATACACTTCAAATTAAGGTCATTTTGAGAAACAAAATATTTTTTAACTTCCTTGACCTTATATGACTTTAATTTTTAGAAAACTCTTTCCCTGTTAATCACAATTATTTCTTTTTTAGGGAATGATTGACCTACATAAAAAACAGAAGCGTGCAATGAAATACAAAAATCCTTGGCCCAAATCATGTGCAGGCAGACATAAACACAAGAAGTT
Organism: Biomphalaria pfeifferi; assembly: GCA_030265305.1. Lineage (NCBI taxonomy): Eukaryota > Metazoa > Mollusca > Gastropoda > Planorbidae > Biomphalaria > Biomphalaria pfeifferi. Next base: position 1,217,590 of record JASAOG010000139.1, read on the forward strand.
TATACCTATTAAACAGTTCAGCGTGAAGAATCTACCAAAAAGGAATAGAGATGAAAGACTTGTGGAAATAATTAAATTACTATCGATTTGTACTGTTCGAATTACTGTAAAGAAAACAGATTACTTAGGTCTAAAAACTAAACTGACAAACCAATTACAAACCGGCACAGGCACAGTCATAGATGTCTTCAACAGTGAAACCGGCTCGGCGAGAATACAAATTAAAACAGCTTTTCATGTTGTTTCCAGTGACTTAGAGGCTCGGAATACAACGGTAGATTTCTTTTACGATGAAGAGAAATCAGACAAGATACGGACTTTGCAAGGCAACTGCTTGGGGGATTCTGATTCAAATGAAGATTGGAGTATTTTTGAATGTTATACCGAGGACAAAAAATTGGCTGTTTTTTTAAAATCAAACCTTGATCATTATTATGACAAATCATCATTGTACAAGGAAGCAAGTAATCTCGCTATCATCGTATCCCATCCTCATGGATTCTCAAAACATGTGAGCGTCGGAGAATGGAGACCGTCTGATAAAAAAGTTGTCGGAAGGAAAATAAAACCAATGAAAAGAATAAGACACAACCCAGAATGGAACACGTCCAAGAAAAGAAATGCCGTTTACCAGTTTCAATTCCTCACACTTCCCTGCATATCTTTTTTACCTCTACAAATGAGTAGTTCTATGGCTGTAATAGTGTTAGCATTATTTCAACCAGGCTATGCTTTCTACGACACTTCTTTGTATCTATATGACACGTATCAACGTTCATTCCCAACTATGGTCAACAAAAATGGACGTAAGTATTCTTGTCATAGTCCTGGCATGGAGACTTAAAGCATAGATCAGAATAAAGAGGTGCTGCTAAAGTAGGCCCAGGACCACCTCCATGGGCTGTAGCGCCACTGGGATGCATGGATGGGTTCTTGTCATAGTCCGGGCATGGAGACGTAAAGCACAGATCAGAATGAAGAGATGTGCTAAAGTAGCCCAGGGCCCTCCTCCATGGGCTGTAGCGCCACTGGGATGGATGATGGATTCTTGTCATAGGCTATAATTTAAACAAAACAGACAATAAACTGCATTGCAGTAGCGTACCTTTAGACTTTGCTGCCTAGTGTGAAACTTCATTTGATTATCAATAATGTTAGGCTGAAAAGATAAATCGCATCGCATTATCAATATTATATTTATATTTATAGCTTTTATATAGCGCTACTTTCATGCTTTTTGCATGCTCAGAGCACTTTGGTCCAATCTCATTTGTGGACCAGTGAGGGGGGAGGGGGTATCTAGGAGTTGGTTTTCCATGCTGCCTTTAGGCGCTCAGTAAACACAACTCTGCCCGAGTCGGGTGTCAAACTTCGAGCCCACTTCTAGATAGCCAAGCCAAGCCAAGTTCAAGCGCATTTAGCCTATCGACCACGCTTCCCACTATATTATGTCAAGAGAAGGCGAATAAAATAGTTGCAGCTTTTTTTTCATTATCGGTAACTATTACATATATATATATATATATATATATATATATATATATATATATATATATATATTATAGATTAAGCCATGCTTTAAAAGCAATTAGGTACTATTTTATAAGATTACAATCTTCTTAGTCTTCAACCTTAGCAACCTCTCTAGATATATTAATTACTTAGCACGGTAATTTTACTGTGGAGGAAAGAAATTCACAATCTCTAAAATAATTAAATGTTATTAAATTATCATTTTGTATTGGCTATTTTAAACAGAGTCTGAAGCTGTAGCTATTGAGTGTAATGTTCAGTTTCCAGATGATACTGAATCCAAGTGCCAGATCTGGAGATTTAATAAACCTGTCAATGAGGTAAGTATTAAGATATATAGTGAGCAAACATAGCGTGTGTTTTATACGCTTTATCATCATCTGTCCGTTGATTTGCATGATTCTTCGCATAAGCAAATCCTTGCAACTTTCCAGGTCAGCAGCTATTTTTAGCAGAATATTAACTCTTTCTCTCCTAAGTGACGATATCATCGTTGATTTGACCTCATTAAATTAAATTTATGTTTAATTTTATAAACTTTACTTTGTGTTATATAAAAATAAATCAAGCATTTCCCTTTAATTCTAGACCAAAATAAAACACTTTCTGATAACGAACGAAAATGTTATTCAAGCTTAATCATAGCAGGGTAGATAATTACTAATGAGCAAATTGAAGAATGCTGAAGGAACATGGAAAATAATTACGTAGAGAAAGAGTTAAGGAAGAGGCCGGTCCATTCTTTCATTTTCTTAGCCAGTTTTTTTTTTTTTTTTTTTTGGACTACCTTTTCTTCGGTGCTTGCTACTCTATTCCTTGAAAAAATGACTGTTGAAAGTGAGTCGTGTCTTACCATGTGATAAACCAGCTCAGTTTTCGTCTCTTTACAGTATTGAGGAGTTCCTTCTGTGGTATATATGTATGGTTCATATGGGATTTACATTTAGTGACCTTCTGTGGTATATATGTATGGTTCATATGGGATTTACATTTAGTGACCTTCTGTGGTATATATGTATGGTTCATATGGGATTTACATTTAGTGACCTTCTGTGGTATATATGTATGGTTCATATGGGATTTACATTTAGTGACCTTCTGTGGTATATATGTATGGTTCATATGGGATTTACATTTAGTGACCTTCTGTGGTATATATGTATGGTTCATATGGGATTTACATTTAGTGACCTTCTGTGGTATATATGTATGGTTCATATGGGATTTACATTTAGTGACCTTCTGTGGTATATATGTATGGTTCATATGGGATTTACATTTAGTGACCTTCTGTGGTATATATGTATGGTTCATATGGGATTTACATTTAGTGACCTTCTGTGGTATATATGTATGGTTCATATGGGATTTACATTTAGTGACCTTCTGTGGTATATATGTATGGTTCATATGGGATTTACATTTAGTGACCTTCTGTGGTATATATGTATGGTTCATATGGGATTTACATTTAGTGACCTTCTGTGGTATATATGTATGGTTCTTATGGGATTTACATTTAGTGACCTTCTGTGGTATATATGTATGGTTCATATGGGATTTACATTTAGTGACCTTCTGTGGTATATATTTATGGTTCATATGAGATTAACATTTAGTGACCTTCTGTGGTATATATTTATGGTTCATATGGGATTTACATTTAGTGACCTTCTGAGGTTTATATTTATGGTTCATATGGGATTTACATTTAGTGACCTTCTGTGTTATATATTTATGGTTCATTCGGGATTTACATTTAGTGACCTTCTGAGGTATATATTTATGGTTCATATGGGATTTACATTTAGTGACCTTCTGTGGTATATATTTATGGTTCATATGGGATTTACATTTAGTGATATTCTGTGGTATATATTTATCGCCCTTCTGTTGCATATGTTCAGGGTCTTCCTGTGGTATATATCTAGGACCCTTCTGTGGCACATTTTTAGGGCCATTCTGTGGTATACATAAAGAACCATTCTGTTCTATATAGGCATATTTATCCATCTAATTATTCTTACTTATCTTTATCTTTTTTATTTTGTCTTTACAAAGCTAGCATCTCTGTTTAGCACCTTGTATTTTTACTATCGTAAGCAAAACTGTTTGTGCGTATCATAGATTGAAACAGATATTCACATCCCAATACATCACATAGAGTCAAAGACAAATATGAATGTGTTTAATAATTAATGGGGTCGCTTACCACTTGCGGTAATGCGACAGGCTGGGATTTTTAATCTCGGGACTCCACCTAGCTCTAGAGGTACATTACTTTATAAAAATTATTATGTCACAATGTCTAGACCTTTTTTTTAAATACTTTTTACAATAGACCAAATCGCTTCTTATGACGGAAGGCGGTATAAGTGGTACAGTGGACGATATCTACTTGGAGCTTGAATTCCCTGAAGGTTCAAAACAAATCATGAGAGATGATAAAGACATGGATTATTACTGGGATGCATTAACATGTGCTGTGAAAATATGGATGAAGCGAAAATAATACAGACACTATTTTTACAGAATATCTGTGTATAGTCATTAGATAAATTTACACTCGGTATTCCACTATACCAATGTTTTACTTCTTTTATCTAGACTAAATAATCTTCTTATATTAACTCCCTATATAAACAGATGAATTCTAAGAAATAATGTATTCTTAACCGGGGTTTTAGCCAGTGGCGTAGCTAGGATTTTGGCCATCATTTGAGGGTCGGGATGCTTGACACTTTTGGGGGCCCTTGCATTTTGCGTAATATTTAATATTAAATGTAAAAACACTCATTTGGGAACCCGGGGGGGATTTTCAAATTCTCCCCCTCCCTCCTTCACAGTAGCTACGCCTCTAGTTTCAGTTTGATCAAGACACCGGCCCAAAACCCTTCCTATCGAGCAAAGACTATGTAGAGAGCTGTCAGACCTGGAAACTACTGCGCAATTTATCACAGATATAGGACTACTTATATGAGCCCTCCACCATGTAAAAAAGAACGAAGAAGAAGACCCGGGAGCTGTCCCACGTGTCAATAAACTATCAAAGAATAGAAATAAACTAAACACTACGACAATCTGCAAATACTTCTTCCTGCTAATCTACCTAGGGAACTCTCAAACATACCAAGTGTCCCATAGTGCGAGCGCAACAACAATACAAATATCTTAATAGAAAACAAGAAAAACATTAACTCTTTCTCTCCGTAATTATCTACCACATTCTGGGGGAATCAACGCTGGTATCGTCAGTTTGGAGGGAACAAAATACTATTGTAAAAAGACAATACTTCCTTTATACAACTTATAGCGCGATTGTTGTTCTCTTAATAACTAATGAATGTGAGATTAAAAAAAAGCAAAAGAAATTTTATATATATATATATATATATATATATATATATATATATATATATATAAAATATATATATATAGGTCTGTGAGTTAATCAATGGCGGATAAGATTTTTTTTCCTTTTTCCGGTCTAGATATAATATATTTAGGTCTGTGACTTTGATGTTCAATTTTTTTTTATATTTGTAAGGTTCGCTGCGCAATTTTCAAACAAATCAGGTATTTTAAAATTCACGTTTTTTTAAATTGTATATTTAACTTTACTTATAATAGACATTGTAAAATTTAAATTGTTCCTTAGTGATTTAGTAGTCTTACATTGATGTATTATTTTATTCTGAACATTTTTATGGAAGTAATTGAAATCTTACTTTAAATTATAAAAATATTCTTTACTTTAAATTCCCACTCCTAAACAATATTTGTATAAAAGTATACAGTGTCTTTCCAAATTATTTTTTAAACTAAAATAATGGAAAAGAAAACAACAACAACAACACCAAAACAATAAAAGCAAAAAAAACAAACAAACAAAAACATAGGTGAAAAACAATTAAAAAGGATCATACATTTTTTTTTAATCAAACCATTTAATTAATTTTTTTGGTGGACCTTCACAGTTTAAACCTGTCTGTCAGTCAGTCTGACACGCTTAGATCTTAAAAACTAGATGAGTTATGGAAAATCTAATTTCATCATATTTTTTTTTCGGCTGGCAAGGCTTAGCTTCATTGGCTAATATTTTTTTCTTCTGAAAGTGGACCGTTTTTTAAATTAATTATGCAAGTCGTGTCTTTTTTAAATATGTAAGGGATATTTTTTTTTATTATGTTCACACATTTATACATTCAATTTTGTCTAATGGCATAAATAATGTAATAAAATTTGTTTATACTTATTTGTCTGTTTTATTATTTATGATCTACCGACGATTAACAAAAGCCGTTAATCTGTATCTTAGAAACTGAGAACACACTTTTGTGGACTAGTTTGGGGGAGGCGTAATTTGAGAGAAGGTTTCAATGCTACCTTTTCAAAAGTAATAAAAATAAAATGCTGGAGCCTCTGTGATGGAACTCTGACGTGTTTGCCACTGAGCTATTCAAGTACTTATATAAATAGAAGGTTTAATATGCTATTGTTAGTTAAAAATGTTTGTGTAAATGACCTGATTCTCTACATAAGGTTTATCTCCCCTAAGTTTAGTATATTTTCTATATAAAACAATATTAATTAATTACGACCAGTTGTGTTTTTGTTCATGAGTCACGTGCTGGTATTGACATTGAATAATTGTACATAGTTTCAATTTTATCAGAGAATGAAAAGTAGGAAGAATAATGTGTAAAAAATTTGACACCGACAGACAGACAGACAGACAGACAGACAGAGTGTTAATATAATCTTTGTAAAAAGAGACGGCTACACGGCATGGGGGAGATCATGTGTACAATGTGAATAAACCCTAAAATTTGAAATATGTGAAACTATTTTGGTAAAAAACTTAGGCGTATGTTTATGTGCATGAATGTGGAAGAAGACCATCTATACATATTACAAAATAATAATAATAATATCCTTGAGAAATATTTTTAAATCAGCATATCAATGATTCGAGCACCCTTAGTCCTAAAGTGGCGCCTAGGTGGAAACATCAAGTAATGGAATCAGGCCTCCGTTAGGTTATCATGGGTGAACTTTTTATTTATATATATCTGACTAAAGGAACATGAACCTGGCAACCCTGTCTAACAAGTCCGCCACGCAGCTCAATAAGTTTCCATCATAGTAGAACAATAGAAGTAGCGAATTCTGCATGGTATTGTGGTGGTTACATAATAGAATTATGAAGAAATACTCCGTGGGTTAGCAAGCGGACCCAGGACCGGAGTCTGCGATTGTGAAAAGCTCCCGGTCCACACCAGTCTTTTGGATATAATCCTTTTCAGCGGTAATCAGGTTGTTTTTTTTTCAGCGCACATTCCCTACTGTAATTCATTGACAGTAGGCATATCGCATCAGCGATTAGGCTGTTTTCGGAATGAATTTAAAGTACCGGTAAGCATATTCTAGTCTGGCTCTAAATTAGACAAGCAACAATGTATAGATATTTGCAAAGCAGACGTCAATAAATATATATTTATATATATATATATATATATATATATATATATATATATTTATATATATTATGCTCGACAAAGTAAAAGCTATCTACAAATTAATTTCCGGACCACATTGCTCTTAAGTATTTATCAGTGTATATATAACAATGAGATGCCCTTGTACCTTAGCGAACTGATTACTCCATATGTCCCCCAGAGAGCCCTGCGTTCAATGGACTCTACACTTTTAGTGGTGCCACGTTTCTCCCACAAAAGCTACGGTCTGCGGGCTTTTTCAGTGCACGGACCAAAGGTTTGGAACTCACTCCCCATTGATCTCAGACAGACAACATGCTACACCACTTTTAAGAAGAACATTAAGACCTATCTGTTTAAAACTTTTTTAGATTAACTGTCATTGTAGCTCTCGTGTTTGTGTTTGTAATGTTGTTACAGCGCCATGAGCCTACATTTTGTTTGTTAACAGCGCTTTATAAATAAAATTATTATTATTTTCTTTTTTAACATTATATTTCTTTGTAATATATATTGATATAGCAACTTATAATATTGCTAATTTTAAAACCAAAAAAAAAAAAGTAACAGAAAATAAAAAACAACAACAATATCTCCGTTGTGAAAGCTATGGGTTGTCTTTAATTTCTTTTTCTATTAATTTTTTAATTCTTCCTTATTTCAAGCACTTCCAAGGAGTGTTGTGAGCAATACAGAATCAAACACTTCCATGAACAATCCAGCTATCACTCATTTCAAGTATGCTGCAAAAACGATGCTTCATCTGTTATTCAATGGATACCAGCACATTGAGAACTAGAAGGAAATGAGAAGGCCGACACACTCGCCAATAGTGGGAGAACAAACACACAATTAAACATTGCACTATATCCAAAGGAAATTAAGAAACTAATCGTAAATAAAATAAATGAGAAATGGACAGGCTCTCATCCAAATCACAAGAAAGATGATGACTATTATAAGGCTTCCCGACAAGATCAAGGTCTAATATTTCGACTCAGGACCAGACACAACAACATATGTACCGGAAGCTCAAAATGGGAACCTGTGAAATATGCCCATTTGGAGTGTCACCTGAGAATGCTGACCATGTCCTACAAAACTGCTCTCTTTATGAAGAGGTCCGTTCAAGACAATGGCCTCAAAATACAGCAATAGAAAGAAAACTATATGGAGAGCTCCCTGATTTGGAAACCACTACTCAGTTCATAACATGTATTGGTCTAGTCATCTGAACGCTCCTACATAAAAATGAGAACCAAGAAGAAAGAAAAACAGGCCTCATCCTTAAGTGTTTATCATAAAACATCATAATTCTGTGTACAATTTCGTGTCAAACTAAAGTGCTCAACACTACATTTAAATTATTCTATTCTCTAATCCTAAACATCATACTTGTCTATCGGATGATTTCATTTTACTTCAGATTTATAAATTGCCCATTATTTTTTTAAAAGATCTGGATCTACTCATAGCATTGATAAATATAAAAAAAACACACCCACCCTCGCATGCAGTCACAAACATTGGACACATTTATTATGAAATAGTTTCATGACAGTCTGCTCGTTAACCGTTGGCCATATAAACAGATTCCTCTTCTTCTTAAACTGTCAGGTAGAGTTGAGCCTTCGTCTCTTGGAACTCTAGGCCAGCAAAAGTGAACAAGAGCTCCCTCTCACCGGCCTGTATGAAAACAATGTACACTGTTTTGTTTGGCGGGTGGGTTAGACTCGCGGCAAGAGGCCGCGTATAGATCTACTAGATCCCCGCCATTTCTCTTTTCTATACCAGGCTAACTGTGCGGGACACACCATTTATTATGTAACGGCTTTTTGAGAAACAGCGCCGGACTGTGACAAGGTTGTGGGAGCTTTTTTACAACTCCGCGCAGTGCAATGAGGATTCTCGCATCCCCTTAGGCAATCCTCAATGACAGATAACCTTAACACCATCTGTCACAAAAGATCGCAATGTCTGAAAAGGGAACTTAACTCTTTTACAAGTTTCTTCAACGCTTTTAATATGCAAACTGGAATTTCCCATAGGCCCACTTCAACTATTTTATGGCCTATAGCTATTCTATTTTAATATTTTTTCAGGTTTTTCCCAATATTTGTTGGCAAAATAAATTGTTTTTTTTGTTAAATTAACCATACATACGAAATAACGTTCATTCCTATACTGTATTCATGTTGCTATTTTTACAATATAATTGTAATATATTATATTAGTATTTTTTTCCCTTCTTATAATAGAGAATGTCGCTGGGCAGAGGAACATCGGGTAAGGGCTTTTTTTTTTACACCTATGTCTAATGATAAGTTATTATAATTTAAAGTAAAAAAAAAAAATTAATAATATACTTGATTTCACATAGGAAAGACAAATATTCGAGCCAAATTTACCAATGAAATTTTTTAAAATTAAATTTCAAATATGAGTTAATCAAACAGCGAGAGTTTTTGGCCTAATGAGATTTTGACTATAGAGAAAGATTTCAGTTCATAATTCCTAAGATTAAAAAAATGTAACAAATTTATTACGTAATATATTATGATTATTGTTTTTCAACCCAACGTTCAAAGCATAGACTTGTTAGCCAAATCATATCAACAACCCGTTACATTCAAAACAAGAAACAATCAAATGCAGGTTAATTACTAGAGATAGATCTAGTGGGTTGATGTTTTTGATTGTTTTTTATATAGAAAACAAAATCTAATCTGAAAGCGAGACAATGTTTAGATCACAGAGCTATTATATGCATATATATAGGTCTGTGGTTTAGATATATTCTATAATACAAACATAGTTTATTTTTCGCTGATTGTTTCGAGTTTCAAATAAACGTATCTCAGTCTAGAGTCTAGACTCTAGACTCTAGAGTGATGCGTGTCAACAGAACTAAGGTAAATGGATGTTTATTTTTGAAACCTTGTTTTAAATGAAGTTAATGCAGTGTGTATCGCTTTATTGAAGAAGTCTGTTATGCATAGCATCCCCTATGTTTCCTCAGAGGCGTGTCCAATGAATTTCGACTCTATTCCAGTAGTGCTCTGTAATGGCGATCCATTCAAAGTAAACATAGAACTTCAAAACGTTCATGGAACAGACTACACAGTTCAACATGTAGGCCAGTTTCTTCAATTATTATTATCTTTATTTTCGTTATTATCTTAATTATAACACTTAAAGTATATATTAAACACTGGAAATAGTTTAAATTGTAGCTCGCTGTCTGTGGGGTTAAGACAAGTTTCATGAAATATCACAAATATGTATTATTGAGATATTAAACTATTATATAATAGCCCTGGATGTGGGTAGCCACATGAAATACTGCATTACTCACTAATTTCGGACTCGAAGACAAGCCTTATTATTATTATTATTATATTATAATCCGAGGAAAAGTCCCAATTTACTAAATACGCAGGAATAAGAAATATGCGTTTACCTTTTTGTAGATCTTTGAAATTTATAAGTTTGTTTTTGTATTTGTAATTTATAAGTCAGTGTTTTTATGTTTTATTGCTGCTATACTATACAGACTGCGCATATTTAATAACTTCTAGTTTCTGTTCTTATTCATACTTATAATTAATTCAAATAAAATACATATTGCATTTATAGAGCGATATTAAGTAAACGTATGGATCTATTGGCGCCATGAGTACATAGACTAAAGAGAGAAAAATACGATTGAGAAATAAACTTAATACATGGATATCTATAGTACATATACCTTTTCATATTTTCACCCTCAAAAATATGAAGTTTAAAAAAATTAACTTATTTCTTTTTTTTTTTTTTTTTTAGATCAAACAAAAGATTCTTGCTGATAAGAATATAACAAATGATGAAGCCTACGCCATGTTTATAGTAAATCAATCCTGCAAAATTGAACTTCCCGATCAAGAGAAAATGATTAACTATCGTAAAGATATCGTTGGTTGTAGCTACATAGAACTAGTCTTAAAGTAGGTGCAATCACTAATTAAATGAACAATGCAATTATTAAATAAAAAATGAAAATACTTTATGCTCGACTGCAACACTAAGGTGAGGAGGGCTGGCCGATTGTTATATCGCTAGGCTTACGAACTGAGGGCTCACGAGTTCAAATCTCTGAAAAAGTTTGGGAGTTTTGAGTCCATTGATTTGGTCGTTGTGCTGGTCACACAAGAAACTCGTTAACCATGGGCTATAGAGAAAATAGGTGACTTTTAAATCATATTCCCCTATATATCGCAATCTGGTATCTTTAGTTTTAACGGGGCATAGTAATTAGAAGGTAAGGAAAGCAAAACGAAAAATAGGTGTTTTGAATTTAGGTAGATAGTCGGCTGAAAAGTTGTGAGGTGGTAAATGTTTATAAATGGTAATGTAACAGTAAATATGAAAACCCTATCTCGGAGATTAAGCGACTGTGGAAACAAAAAAACAACTAACATTAAAATATTTTCAATCATGATATCAGCCGAATGTGTAGTGACAATGGATCTAGCAGACCTTTTGGTGACCATGAACATTCATTGGAAGACTCTCGTTATCTGTCAGAGGGAGATGTCTTTGTAATAGTAAAAATCCTGACCCTGAGAGTTTTTTTGTTTGTTTGTACAAATCTTATATCAACTCACTCTGCCTGTCTGTCTGTATGGTAAAACAATGTATAGGTTATTTCTCCCACACCCAATCTCGGATTAAGCTGAAATGTTCACACTTATTTCTTTTATTTCACAACACAAAAATAAAAAAAATGTTAAACAATTAGCTTATTATTGGTTATTATTTTGTTTTTGGTAAATTGAACAAGGGAAAGAAATCGTACTTTACAGATGTGATAATATAAGTTGAATAAGTCCCTTGAGAACTCTTGACCCCATAGTAAACATTTTCGTATGCATTTAAAGAACGATCAAGTAAATATTCACCAAGATACCCGCTTCTTCCCTCCCCTTTCACAACTGGACCAGACATTTGATACGGTCATAGCTCATTGAGTAAGCAAAAAGCTTAAATAATTGGTAAAATATTTATATTGCACAGATTAAAAATCTAGGTCAATGTATCATATACATCTTCCTTAACGGAACACTTTGCTTATTTTTTTAGAGAGGTCAATTCACGTGGCCTTCTGCTAGTTAATTATTTCCGTAGTTCTTGGAATACCTATTCGGGTCACGCGGAACCCTAGGGGTTCGTGGATCACATTTTGGGAAACACTGGTCTAGGTCAATCAAACATATAATTACATGACTGATCCTAGCCAATTGATAAAATTACACTTGATATAGGCTGTTTTTTTAATAAAGTATTTTTTATGCTTTTCTTGTGTTTGGTTTCAAAACACAATATGCATTTTTTTTTCTTGCTAATGGTCTTACCACCAGCATGTAGGATAAAAGTGACAAGTAAAACTGTAGATTATCACCAAACGAGAAGATGCTATTTGACTCCTTGATACAAATGTTTGTTTAAATCTTTTCTTGGTATTTACAGAAATGACAACGAAAACAATGAGAAGAAAACAACAGATCAAAGATGAGATTAATGTTATAGGTTTTGACATTCCCTAGAAGACATACTATACCTCAAATTAAGTGAATAATTCATGAATCTAAGTTTTACATGTACTACTTTTACTGTTATATTCACAGCGTGTTTTTTTTTTTTGAATAGGGTGTTTACATATTTTACAAATTTTTTCTAAACCATGTGCCTTGAGATATGTATTGTTGAGTATAATCTCATTTTGTTGATCAGGTTAGACCTAGATGTCTTCAACTATGGGAGCTTTAAACCACAGAAACATTATTAAATGCTATTTTAATATTACATTCTTATCTCCACATTTTATTGCTGTCATGGTATATTAGCTTTTTTTGTACTGTTCGATATTATTTTATTTTTAAAGTTCATTAGATTGTAGTTGGTGGCATTGTTGTTGACTCTTTTACAACTTCAAGTCATGTCTCTATTATGCTGCTTATTAGGAGCCCGGCTAGTCTTTTTTTTCTCTTGACGCCGTTCATCTAATTCAGTGTTTCTCAAACTTTATCCTTAACGAAACACTTCGAACATTCTGAATATTTATTTGAACACTGTTTATTTTTTTAGAGCGATTAGTTCACTGCTAGCCTCATCATCATCATCATCACTTCTTTGAGTTCCTCAAGGAACATTGGGCCTCGACAAAAACACGCCACTCTCCACGGTCTCTTGCTAGTTCCACATAGAACATAGGGCCTCGACAAAAACACGTCACTCTCCACGGTCTCTTGCTAGCTTTTTGATGGTTTCCCAGCTCTTCCCGGTCCTCTAGGCTTCTTCTAGTACACTGCGTCGCCATGTTCTTGTTGGTCTTCCTCTGCGTCTTGTTCCCTGGGGGTTCCACTCTAAGGTCTGTCTAGCTCTGTTGCTGGTATCTTTTCCAAGGGTGTGACCAATCCATCTCCACTTCAACTACTACTAGTTAATTATTCAAGTAGTTTGTGAAACACCTATTCAGGCCTGGCGGAACAATAATTTTCCGTGGAACACAGTTTGGGAAACACTGATCTATCTTATCATTTTCGCCTCGCTTTCATTGAAATGTTTCTTCTTGAATGCACTTAATATCATTTAAACTTCTTTGATTTGATAGTCTTGGCTAATTATTAAATATTCTATACACATTCTTGAGTCTCAATACCATTGGAGCTTTTTTGATTTAACAAGCTGGGCAAATTATTAAATATAGTATACAAAAGCTTGAGTCATTAATTTTAAGGATCAAAACAAGAATTGACTTATTAGACAAAATGGAATACTTAGTTGAAGCATCGTTTTTCAATCATGTAGGATTTACTCTTCATATTCATTCTGGTAGCTTAATGTCAATCATTCACTCAATCATTCATTCATTCATACCTAGTGGAACACAGAATTTAGAGTTTGTTTCCTAAATTTGGTTATCTTCTATAGATACTGTTCACTAAGTCATATTTAGCTTCTTTAAAAAATAGTTGTTTAAAAAGGTATGAAATCCTCATTTGGTGAAAATCTCTGTCCTCCGAGCGCAGCTAAATGGACTAATTAATTCAACCAGCTGGGGGTGATTAGAGAGGTGGAGGTATTGCTGGGAAAAGTGCGTAGATCTAAAAGGTTATTACGTAGAGGAATTAGTCTTAATGCTTTATTATTAGGCCAGAATTATGGCAGACCATAGATGTATTTTAGATAATATCTACACAGATATTTGAACTCAAAGAAGACTGGGAAAAGATAGTGTGAACATTGGGCTTACAGAAAGTGGAATAAGTTACAGATACATTGACTTCTAGCCTAGACAAAAAAAAGTTTTAGTGTGCTAAATAATGTATCATATTAGTGAACTTGTACTTTGTAAATATTTTCATTTGTTATCTTTAACTGACAATTCATTTTTGTTCTACTGTGCAATTAAAAGTTTGATAATTGATGAAAGAAAATAGCCTATATGCTTATGCCGTTTTCATTATTGTTTTGTCATTTATTATTTAATTACATTATTGTCACTGATTTACTGTAAATAAATTAATAGTATTATAAATACTGTTTCTTTTATATAGCTCCAAGGGCAGGCACTCGTCCTATTTCTTTTATGGACATGTAGGGGAGGGGGGGGGGGGAATGTGGGAGATAGTTTTTCATATTGCCTTCTTTGTTTAGTGATGTTTAGTGTTTAGGGGGAGGAGTAGGGGGAGGGGGGGGGGTCAAATTTCGAAGTCCCCCCGGGCTCCTACTTGAGGGGGGGACCCTCCAAATGAGTACCACATTTTTATTTTCAAAGAAATATTAAAATGATGCCACTATCATAAAATCTTGCTCTTCACGTTGTTATATAAACTAGTAAACCTATCCATGGGCGCCCGCAGAATTTTTAGCTGGGGGAGGTGTGCAAGCTGCAACCTATGGCTCAAAGTCGTAGCTTCAACGTTTTTTTTTTTATTACAGAGAATATTAAGGAAAAGAATTGGTGCCCCCCTCGCTCCTCATACCTATGTGATATTAAGTCCACTGTAAATACTTTTTTCTTGAAATTGCAAGGTTACAAAGATAGTTTGTGTGGAAACACAAACTCAAAATCGGCCCCCGAAGTGATCGACCCAGGCAGGTAAGATGGTAGGTTTCAATATCTTTAGAAAGAATATCAGAATGAAATTCTATCAAAGGCAAATGGCAGATAAGAATGGAGAAAGAAGGTTGACAGAGCTTGTGTGGCGCCCCAACGGTCCAGCAGACCGTGTCGTTGATGATTTCAGTTCACGTGATAATATGAAAAACTACTTAGTAATTTTTGTTTTAAATTATGTTCCACTTATATGAATATTAAATTTATTTTTCGTCTTTGAAAAAAATAGTTTTTTTTTTGTTTTTTTTTTGTAAAATTAATAGTTAGTATGACAGAACTTACAAAACTTAGCAATACATTTGTAAAAAAAAAACGTTTGCATAAATGTGTTCAAAATATGGTAAGTTAACATCTCACTTACTAAATAGCCTCCTGTGTTTGTTACTATTGATAGTGAATAATTCTAAAAATTGTGTATTTTTATGAAAAACTGCTTGCATAGTTGATTTTAAAAAATTAAAATTTTTACTTTCAGAAAAGAAAAAAAGTAGCAGTTGCATCAGAAATTTCAATAGTCTAAAATATCATGATGTCGGATTTTCCATATGTTTTCTAGTTTACGAAATCTAAACTGGACGGACGGACGGACAGACATTCCACACAAACTCATAGCGTCTTTTCCCTCTTTCGGAGACCGCTAAAAAAACAAAAAAAAAAAAACCCAACTGTTTATACGTGCAGCTCGTGCATCCTTACGGTCGATCAAACAAAAAAAAAAGGCAAATTCTGAATAAATTTACTACTGAATTGCTTCTCATCGCGATAGACAATCCGGCTGGCAGTTCTGATATTATTCTGTACGTTGCAATTCTTGAATCGTTTTAGTATGGTGACAAAACAGGTTAAAATGAGCATTTATTATTGATTGAAAAGCGAGACGTTAATGAAGAAACTAACAAATCAAGAATCCAAGATACGAAATGTCAAGTCGAGTTCTGTAATAATTCCAAAATGCAAACATGTGGTTTTTGCTAGGTGTATCAGTTGTCTGCAAAGTCTCGGCAGCAACTGGTTTTTTATTATGTCATTTATGTGACTGCCGATGTGCTGTTGAGCGGCCGCTTGTGCCAAGATGGACAGACTGCAACATCACGATAACTGGTTCAAGAACGGGTGAATAGTTGACAACAATTAAAATTCCAGAAACACAAGAGATGCAGGCACTGATTACACATATGTAGATTGTCTGGTTTCACTTACAATCGTTATTTTAAAACAGTCAAAGATCTTCTCAAATTTGTAACTTAAAGCGCGAACTAATTCGTGTTTCTCTGTCCATCGTGTCTCACACAAAGAGGTAAATTTAGCACCAACCCTCTTGTTTGGAATTGTTACGGAAGAAATAGACAATATTCTTGATAATCTTCTTGATGACACCAACATCATTAAGTGTATCTGAAACGTCAAACAGGTCAATGATAACAAGTTTAAATCTGTGGGACGCGCAAAAGACGTCTGCTTTTTGGATATTTTTTAAGAATATTAGCCTGAACACAGTTCTGAAAGATACCCATCACGGGAGTAGTTTGTCGATGTCTAGACTGTACATAATGTATTCGCTTACAATGATGTTAGATATAGGCACTACGGCTCTCTTAAATACAGGGATAAAAGCTATGAATTCTTCCCGAGTACAATTCATCTCAAATCCAACACTCAAACACATCAATTCAGTGCCAGAGATAACTACATTTTCATTACCAAAATACCCAGAAAACGCAGTTAATTCATGCTGATGCCAGTGCTCTGTCGATACAAATCAACGTTTTGACTCAGCATGGGGAAGAACTTTCTTATATCTCTTCTATCGTAAACTGATGGACGTGTTCAATCTGCTTTTTAAAGTGCTATCTATGACCACCACTCTGCAAGACGTAAATACATATACCAAGAGGACTGCACTCTTCAATCTTGTTCTAAGAAACTTTCACATATAGAAAGGTAGCTGGCAAGGATTCGTCCTACAAGACAAAAAAAATTATTCTAGGCCTTTACCAAATATAATGATAACTCTAATAGTGTGCAAGTGAAAACAAATCGTCACGACTAACATGCTATAGAATATATTGAATTACAAGACTATAATAAAGCGCTCATGGTCGGACATGAACTACAGATTAGCCTATTCTAGTTTATTACAATAATAGCTTATCCTTGTTAACTTTATTTCAGTGGAAGCCCTTCATGTGAAGTTGCTTCCAAGCACAAGTTAATTGATTTGAAGGTGTAAAAAAAAACTGGCTAAAAGTTAGTTACTCAGAATTCAGAGGGGTGCACGTGAAGGGTCAGCCATCAATTCATGATAAGCCTAGCCCTAGGCTAGTCTACTACAACTGTACTTTAGTCACAAGTGGAAGCACTACTTGTTCAGTTGTTAATTAGATTTTGATTTATCTGATAGTGCAAAAAATGGCTTGAATTTGGCTGCCCAGAATCCAGGGGGGGGGGGGAGGGTGCAAGTTCACCTCCTTGCACCCCTTTGCGGGTGCCCATGACCCTATTGCACGTATTCCACACATTAGACTAACACAGGCCTATATATTTATTAATCATATTCTCGCATGTCATAGTGGGCCAAATAGACACATGCAGGAGCTAAAAAAAGTCCCCAATTTTGCTTTAAAAACAAAACAAACAAAACAAAACAAACAAACAAACAATAAAATCTACATAACGAGATTTAATATGCACTGTTTGGCATTGTTTATTGGCGATTACATATCTCGGCTCCCGGTCATTTCAAAATAAATTTTTTCTGTTTACAACTAGTCTATTAGTGGCTAATGTAGGAAAACACATAAAAAAGTTATATATATATAATTTAAAACATTATTTTAACAAATGACAACTACTTGATGTAGCCTACAAAGGCTAGAGATGTGAAATTTAATCAAAATAATTGTTTTCTTTTCCTATTCTTACGTCCCTTACTTTTATTTACTGTTTTGAAGGTGCTGTATTTGTATGAGGAAAAAAAACAACAACAGATTGCAGAATTAATAAAAAAAAAAAAGCAGGTTTGATTTAAAAAGATAAAATGTAGATATACTTAAAATTTGCTCGCTGCAATATATGGTGATTGGATTTTCAAGTGGAATTTCTACTTTTTGAAATCAAATTGTCACAAACGGACAGATTGATAAAACAAAACTAATAAAGGCTTTTTCCAGCAAAAAGAAGCTGATATATGACCACAATGTTATGTTTTTAAGGCTCAAACTTGCATATAATGTAATAATACTCTATCCTTTGGTAATTTAACACCCGTATTTTTAGATGATTATTAGATGTTACTTTAGATTCTGATGCGCGTGACTTGTGTGCAACTTAGAACGACAAACACTAGTAATCAACAATCAACACTTGTCAGCAGACAATATATTTATTAATATATAATAATAATAAGGGGTCTTTTCAATCCAGCCATAAAGAGGCAACGAATGAATAAACAGTATCCCAAGAATAAGTTACAATCCATAACTCATAAGTACAAGTATAACTGCATTTCACAAAACATAAAGCAACAGAATCTTAACACATTATCATAATTTCTTCCTCTCCGAGAACCAAGTAACAACTAACTGTATGACCACATGGTCAGATTGAGACCGAGACCCTTCATGTGAGATTAACACGCATGCTTTATGTGACTTCATTTCATCTCATGCCATAGTGATTCTCAAAAAATGCTGTGACAGGTAAGGGTGTTTTTTTTTTAAATTAACATAGCAATCGGAAATTCCCTCTCTAGTTTATGAGGAAATTACGTAACTATTTATGTCTCCGGTATGACTTTTCCATCTATTCACTTACAATGGAGCTTGGTAAGTTGTGGGGACTACAAGTGGAAACAAACATCAACAAAATGCTTCAACTAATCTCTTTCATTTCTTAGTCACATCACTTATTTATTTAAATCAAGAAAGAGTTGTTTTTACTTAAAAGGTTACTGTTAGTTTTATCCTTTGAAACACGCGGAGTTATTAATAGCATGTACATAGTTAAAGTAAATATAACTCTCTAGGCTTCATTAGCTAAATTACACAATGATTAAATATCATAATGCAAGAGTGCTTGCCATTTACCTAAGCATACAATGGTGTAGAAATCTTCCGTTTTTTCGCTGGAATTTTCGTGATTTAGAAGGTAGAATCACACGTTTAGAGTTAGAAAAATATTTAGCTGTCATACAAACGAACGAAAGAGAGATAGAAACACAGAAACACAGATAGATAGATTGATAGTTCGATAAACAAATAGATAGATAGATAGATAAATAGATAAATAGATAGATAGATTGATAGTTCGATAGAAAAATAGATAGATAGATAAATAGATAAATAGATGGATAGATAGATCGAGAGAACAAGTAATGATACATCATATATAGTGACAGTTTATAAACTGGAAATATTCTGGCGGCTTCTACGAATTTCATTGTCAATATAGACCCCTTTTTTTCTAAAGCAGGGCACCTCAATCTTTATATGAATGAATCTATGATGCATTAATTAACTGACTTTTGTTTATTCATATTTCACTTGAACAGAAGCGGCACATGGATTTAGTCACGAGGTTCACGTTCTTCTGCCTGATCAAAATGTCAAAGTAAAGACTCTAGATTCTTGTGATGCTAATGGAGTAGAGTTAACCGTTGAAGAAGTAAGTGTATGCGACACACTTAGGCATATACACATAGACAATTTACAAAGAAAAAATATTTATATGTATAACAAGCAGAATATATATTTGAAAAAACGAAACATACATATATGTATATAAGGGAAAGAACTCCGAATTTTTAACTATACCTGTTAATAATGTAGAATTTTTATTCACTTTTTAAAATCAAACCTTATAATTAATAACCAATTTGTTATTTTTTTTTTCAATTGATTTATATTTATTTCGTCACAATAAATACTGTTATCAAGTTTCCACTTGATCCGAGAATGGGTGTAGGAGAAACCACGTGAACAATTATCTAAGGGGACAAACCACCACATATTTAGCCATATCTTTTGCTAATGAAGGATTAGTTTCCCTTTCTGGTATCAAACAAAATAATCATTTAATAGTAATTAATTGACTGATAATTTAAATCTTTTTATTGATTCATGTTTTGTATGGTAAAATAAGTAGTTGTGGAAAGTTTCAACTTTATCTGACAATGGGTGTTGGAGAAATAAGGTGTTCAAAATGTATCTTATCTTATATAATACAGACGTTACTTCAAAAAAGAAGATGATTACGTCTTACACGTCATGCATTTAGTCATGCATATTAACCAATGACTTAAACTCTGCCAAGTCGCTGGTTTTCCTGGCTAGCTCAGGCAACCTATTCCATGCTCTAAAAGTACTAGGGAAGAAGGAGTATTTGTACAAATTTGTCCTAGCATATGTGGCAAGGAATGTACCTTTATCTTTGTGTCTTTCAGAGTATTTTATTAAATTTTGTTTTTGTATTTGAAGATTATAGTTCAATGTTTTATGTATAATTGCTACTTTACTTCTGAGTCTTCTGTCCTGAAGGCTTTCTAAATTTAGTGATTTTACTAAAGGTGTTACTCTAGTCAAATGTGAATATTCGTTTGTTATAAACCTCACTGCTCTATTTTGTGTCTGTTTCAGTTTCTTAATGTTTTCTTGAGTTGAGGGGTCCCAAACGGAGGATGCATATTCTATTATTGGCCTAACGAAGGTTAAATAACATTTTAGTTTTATGTTCTTATTTGATTTATAGAAATTTCTTTTAATGAATCCTAATGCTTTGTTTGATTTTTTTATATTTTCATCAATATGTGGATTCCATGACAGTTTTTCATTTATTAAAACACCTAGGTATTTTGCGTTTTTAGTCTGTGTTACTGGTTTGCCATGAATAAGATAAGTGGAATTAATTTGTTTTAGTTTTTTTTTGTTACTCTTAAAAACTGACATTTTTCTGGGTGGAAAGACATGCTCCAATTTGATTCCCATTTCTGTAATTCATCTAATTCTCTTTGTAAAATATCTGTATCTTGTTTTTTTAAATTGTTCTATATATCATGCAATCGTCTGCAAATAATCTGAGTTTTGTTTCTGAAGTAATGCAATTTGGTAAATCATTTATGTAAATTAAAAATAGTAGTCGACCCAAGACTGTTCCTTGAGGTACACCTGAATTTACTGTTATCGGTGTTGATTTAGAGCCATTTATGACTACAGTTTGTTCTCTCCCTATCAGAAAATCTTTAATCCACTGATGCAGTAGACCATTAATGCCGAAATATTTTAATTTTTTAAGCAAGCTATGGTGGTGAACTTTGTCAAAAGCCTTAGAAAAATCTAGTAAGATAGCATCTATTTGTTCACTACCAGAAAGACAGACTGAATGAGTTCATATTAGCTTGTACAGAATCAAGAAAAAGAATGTCATAAAAGGCAAAATAGAACTTTATATAACATAACTATACAGTGGCGTCACTAGGGGGTGCGGTCCGCACCGGGCGACACCCGTTAGGGGGTGACACCCAAGTGAAAACAGTGCACTTTTGGAACAAATGACAAGTTAAAAAATTTTGTCAGTGGCTAAATATTGGAACTTGTTATCACATTTGATAAATAGATCTATATACATTTGTACAACTATTTCGGTGAAGCATATTGTAATTTTTTAATGAAATTGTACATAATGTCCAAAACGTTACACCATACTTTATATCAAAAGCAGATGTGAAACCTTACTTTCAGCTGTATAGTAGCCGCTTGTATATAAACACTGATTTTATTTTTAATCTTGTTTTATTGAATCTATTGAAATAGTAGTTAGCATCATAATATCAGGATGAGAACCTATAGTCATTGTTGAACAAATGACGACATTTTTCAGACATAAAATATTACTGAAATATCACATTGGAAAGTGGCAACTGAGATTTCTGAAGATGATTATGTAATAGATGTTGAATGTAAAAGAAGCTCTAGTCAAAATGAAAGAAATGTTACAATTAATCAGTTGAATGATATTGACTTAAATATTTTGCCAATTTCACATAAATTGCGTAGAAAATTATCCCGAGCAAAAGGAAAAGTACGCCACTTATTAAAAGAAGGGTTCTGATGCTTCCTATCTGGGAATCATTTAATCTCTTCATAGCAAGAATTTGTATGTTTTTGTTGTCAAAAATTATCAACTAATTCAATAGAAATGAAAAAGAAATTGAAAACTCAATAAGTGATGGTAATAAAGTCCTGAAATTGGAACATCAAAAGATGTATGAAGAATAGTATCATGTTTAAAATCTGGAAAACAACGGCATCCGGCTACTAATACAATTGACAACACAGAACTCGTTGCAATGATTGATGTAAAGAAGAAAAGATATATACTTTTTATAGGTTGTTTCTATAAAATCAGAATATTCGACATTTCGTGACCATATAAACGACGAGTCTTTATTGAATAAAAAGATTTCATAAGATGATGGAAAAATTAAAACACATGAACCCATAACTGAAAGTGTATCTATAATGTGGAAAAGTTTATCAATTTTTTAGAAAACCACGTAAAACACATACTTATAAGAGTCAGAATGACTGCAAGCACCTTTGTATTTTATTTGACAGTACACCTGACATAGCACACACTGATCAGATTCATACGTTATACGATTTTAAGGGAGAAAAAAGCTGATGAGATCTGCTTAATAACTTAAAATGTCTAGAAAGAGGGCTAGGCTCGTGTTAGCTTGAATTTATGATATGTCGAGCTCAGGAATATAAACAATGCAGAGTTCGGTGTATGGAGCCATGGAGGAGTACAGGAAATTTTAAGAACCAACAAAAAAGCTATTTAATAGATATGTGTAACATTCACTTAATCTTTGTGATCAACATTCTTTTTTAGAAAATGCTTCTTGCCTAAATTTTTTTTGTTACAATGGAAATAATTTTTTCGTTCTAAAGACTAAGACTAGAACTAAGAATGCTTTATTGATCCTTACGGAAATTTGTTGTGATTACAAGGACTTTTTTCTCTTATAAAGACAACACAACAGAAAAATACACATAAATACAACAGACATAACATAAAGAGTTACACAACATAAAGCCTTTAGAGGTGCAGATGTCTTTTATTTTTTTATCTATGCTTTATTTTTTTTTTGGCGGGAAAGATGTATTAGAAGGCCAAATTTACATAAGAGTAGGCCTACCTTTAAAGTTTTGACAAAATGTTGGCTAATCCAACTTTTTCTTTACCAAAAGCATAACACGTTCGACAAGGGAACAGACGACACTTTCACAACGGGCATAGTTATTAAAAATGAAATCCTTAAAGACATTAATTTTAACTGATTGAGACGTTTTCAAGTTTGAAATCCAGAAAGGATAAAACAATGTATTTACTTAAGGTTGCATTGTTGCAAAAAGGAACTATAGATAAATTATAACAACCAAATTTCAAAATTTAATTGACAATCGTTGTATAGTTGTTTAACAATCAATCAATGTAGCTAATTATAAAATATGTGCATTATAGCTCAACAAACAAACAAAAAACCAGAATTCTTTTTAAAAGGTCGGGGGAGGGTGACACCCTGAGTTGACCGCACCGGCTGACACCCACCCTAGTGACGCCACTGTTACCATGAATGAATATTGAATTTGAGTTTTAATTATGAGTTCATATAGAATGAAAGTTAAAATTTGTTAATTTTCTGGATTTGCTTGAAGTAATCCTAATAATAGTAATACTAAAAAAAATTAGATAAATATGCTGTGGTGGGGGGGGGGGGGGAGGGGCGGGAGTTTGTGGTGTGTACTAAACTATTTCTGTAAAGTTAGAACATTGTTAAATTATAAAAATTTTGTTTTTCAGTCCAAGAAAATACTCCTCGATGACAATGATATTAAAAGATTCTGTACAAATGTTGACGATTTTAAATTAGTCTTAAAAAAAGGAAAAGATTCTATTGAAATGGAGGACGACAAAAAGACTCTAGATTATCTATACAACATTACAGATCATTACATTCTAGAGATACATTTAATATAAGGAAAATATATTAAAGTAAGTCAATGAGCTACTGGCAGTGGCGTAGCTAGGAATTCGCCATCATTTGGGGGCTCGATGGGACTTGGCCTTCTTAGGGCTCCGGCATTTTGCGTAATAGTTAATATTTAATGTAAAAAACACTCATTCGGATTTTCAAATTCTGCCACTCCCTCCACCAATCCTACCTACGCCTCTGGCTACTGGACATAATGCTCGATAGTAAAACAATTGATTGCTTGGATGTTGACTTTACGTCATATTAATACGAATACCTTTAATATGAAAAGTATCTATGTTCATTTTATTTACATCATACAATACCAAAGCCAGTATCCTGGTTATTCATTTAGTGTTTAAGTGGGTATTTATAAACAAATATTTTATTTCTGCCTAATGAGAGCAGACTATCCCACCCCCTCTCTTATATCTCTTATCCGTGTCAGGGTACATTTCTTGCCTGTCTTTGTCTGGACTCATTAGGCTCCTTAGGGGGTTACTTGATTACTCAATTACACTTAATTCATACTTGCTTGGCTCATTAATGTTCACACGAATAAGAAAGGTTACTACTATTACTACTAGATTACTACTAGATACACTTTCATTCCTACTATAGATATCCATTGAAATAGAAATAATAATTTAATATTCATAAGAACATAATGAAATCAACTCTCTATAATTATTAATCCACCTTCACCAGTCCATCAACTTACAATAAATATACATATATAAACACCAGTCCAGGAAGCAACTATCCAACTTTCCTGGACCGGGAACAAGACCTCACTAACTTAACCCGCTTTCTCGCACATTCAACGAAGACTTAACCATTCAGTTCATAACACTTGCAAGACTATTCACATAACAAAGGGATATAACTAACATATCAAAATATCAAAGAAACATTCATTCTTGCCATACCTACCCTGACAATCTGATTATTCGTCGTACCATCCCCCGGACAAGCTTACCCGAACCCCACACCTTCCTGCTTGTTTCACTTTGAGATTTGTTTTTCAGTCTTTTCTAGATTTTCATGAATTTTCCTGAATACCTTATATATTTCCTTTAATCCATTTCCTTTCCTGTCCTTTCAACTTTAAACACACATTCATTCCTCCTGCCCTGTCCTCTAATTTTCCCATCACTTTTTTTAATTTTTGAAATTTTTTGATTATTATTTCCACAGACATTACAGTTGTGTGAAACAGTACAAGTCTTATTGTATTTTATCTCTCATAATGAATAAATATTTAATTTTGCTGTGTTTTGCTGTTAATGTACCATATAGAATGTATGAAATAATTTAAATATGGTATTTGATTTTTACCTCTGTTCTATACATACATTTCAAACGTTGAATTCCGTAAAATAGTGTGTATATTTCTGTTGTTTTTTTTTTTATCAAGAAAGCTATTGTAGTGATACGAATTCATGCTAGGGTAACAAAAACTTGTATAAGTAGTTATTTGTTTCACAATAATACTTTGTTATGTTATTAGTTAAAATAAATATATATTTTTTTAAACAGGAAATGTTATGAAAAATTGATATTTTTAATACTTGTGCTAAAAGTATTTCTATTTCATTCATTATGCATAACTTTGATATAAAGACATACATTTTATTACTAGTTAGTAAGTAAAGTTCCCTTTTCAGACCTTGTGATCAATAGGGCAAATGATGAAAAGTTCATTTGTTTCACGGTTTTATGTGTCATGTGACCAAAACAACGACCAACAGTCTTTACTTTTCCCCAACTAATGTCAGGTGATTCGAACCCAGCAACTCGGTTTAGAAGCCAAAGGATTTACCGCTCAACCACCGCACCTTTATGTGTGTCCTATAGATAGCACTATATTGTTGTTAGATCACGAACAAAAAGTATAGAGTTTGGTATCTATATTGTTTTACCTAAATTGGCGGTGTATATTTTATGTTTTAAAATTGTATTTTATAATAAGTAACATTTTTAGAATTTAATTAGTATCTGTAAGAAAACTAGAATTGAACAGCTTTTTTTTCTGTTACTTTTCTTTTAGATAAAAACAACGGCGGTAAATGATATTATAAGCATCAATACAGTATAATAACAAATTAATATGCTTGTTGCAGATTTATTATATTATTTTAAGTGAAGAACAATTTTAATCTTGCCTTTGTCAACACCGGTAAATTAAAAAAAAAAATTAAACACCATATTTTCGTTAATATCAACTAGCCTGTAGCCCCCATGTTCTGAAAGGGGAAGTTTTACTTTTTTTTTGGTTTATTTTTGTGAAAATAATTTTTAAAAGTAAAGTAAAAAAAGTTCCCCTTGTGGTCTATAGGGCAGATGATGTAAAGGTCATCTGATTCTGTGGCCTACGGTTAACGAAGGTGTCATATGGCCAACCGCCTTTACTTTTCCCCAACTAATGCCAGGTACCCATTAGAGATGGGTAGACTCAGAGGCGCCCAAAGATCCCGAATTTAAAAATCCCAGTCTTCACCAGGATTTGAACCCGGGAACCCCGGTTCAGAAGCCAAGCGCTTTACCGCTCAGCAACCGCGCCTACGAAAATAATTTATAAAAATTAAAATTTAATCATTAGGGAGGGGCACATAATGTATTATGCTAATAATACCATAGCAAACGGTTAACGTCTGAGTTATATGGACAGCGATATAAGGTAGCCTAAAGGAAAA
Source organism: Biomphalaria pfeifferi (assembly GCA_030265305.1). NCBI lineage: Eukaryota > Metazoa > Mollusca > Gastropoda > Planorbidae > Biomphalaria > Biomphalaria pfeifferi. The sequence goes on from JASAOG010000139.1 coordinate 1,244,509, forward strand.
ACACAGGAAAACGATAATAGGAAAATATGGAAAGATTTTGAAAAAAAAATACAACACAAATTAAACAATCTAAGGAAAGCTATTTTGAAACATCTTTCCTTTGCGTTTCTTATGGAATGTATAACCTCAGTAACAGCGTGCGGAAACATATGTCTTTCAAGGGCTTCCCAGTTCTTTCCTGTCCTCTCAGCTTCACCTAAAACACTGCGTCGCCACATTCTTTTTTGGTCTTCGTCTACCTCTTGTGCCCTGGGGCTCCGCTCTAAGGCCTGTCTAGCTCTGTTGTTGGTATCTTTTCTAAGGGTGTGACCAATCCATCTTCACTTCCTCTCTAAGATCTGCACCTCTATATTTCTCTGTTCCCCCATGTCCAACAGTATGGTGTTTTCTATTTTATCCTTCCAGTAGATTTTCAAACTGCTTTTCTTGTTTTAGTGAAATGTCGAAACGATATTGTCCGATGATGTCCGATGTTGTCCGATGATCATAAATCGTCCATAAAGCACATTTATGCTTTCGGTGTTATATGATTAACTTATTTGCTGATTTAGATATAGATACAGGAAAGTTTTCAATTCATAGCGTATTTTTTGGTCTTAATTTTTTTGTTGTACTATTTCATTTGAGGCCACCTTATTCACTTCCCCTAGGACCTCCAGTTACCTAAGGCCGGCCTTTTTGTAGGCTAATATTAATATTAATGAAAAAAAATGTGCCCACATTTGCTATTATTATCATGATAGCTTTCCAAAAGAGAAATAAAGAAGAAATTCATTCAATGACGTAGCTAGTTATTTCGGGGCCCCGGGAGACTTGACCTTTTTAAGGGTCCCTGCATTTTGGCATTCGTCATCATGCCATAAGATATTGCGATATATTTATAAGTCCCAAATGGTATAGTATATAAGTAAGCAGTGGCGTAACTAGGGGGAGGTCGAAAAAATGCACTTTTTAAAAATGAAACTTTAAAAAATAAAAATGACTACCTCGAATGTCTCTCACAGTTTAGTATCAACATGTCTCAGACCTTCATAATTTAATTGTACTTGACTTGTAATCTTCCTATTATGAGAGAAATAATGCGTTGTAGACGCCAGGAGAAAGATATTCTCAAGCTCAGAAATGTAGAAAAATGCTTCTCCCGGACATTTCTGAGTAAGCTTAAAGCGCTGCCCCAAAACATAGAAAAACATAGACTTAAGCCCTGTGCGCTCCATTCGACGCATAGGGCTGCAATTTCTCTTCACAGAAATCAGTCTAAGGCAACTTTCACAGCCACTTCAGGACTTCTGAAACGATGTGACGCCATGTTAGATTTAGACGGCCTTGTTTTTGCGTTCTTCTTTTCGGCTTTCATGTTAAGGCTGAATTTGTTAATCGTGTTTCGTCTTGTCTAATGATATGTCTCATAAATGTCAATCGATGATCAGTCACCACTTTCTTTAGACGGAATGCCTGTGTGGGAAAAGATTTCTCTATTGGTAACATTACCTTGCTATGTTAATTGTTGGATCCTTATCAGCCATCACTGCTCAGCCTCTCTTCAACCTTCCTCGTCTAGGAGCGTGAGTGGCCGTTGGGACAATGATTGTATAGAGTAGGTGGATTTTAATCTCCAGGGTAATTGTTTTGTTTGTTAAGATAGGCTGAATTTTTTTGAAAGAAGGCTCGAGGTTTCCAATCCGACATGCAACACCATGACATGCATCTGCATCGCTTGCGATAGCATTGCCTAAATAGGTGAGCTTTTCTATTTGTACAAGGTATTTATGACCAATTTTCATAGGGTACTGAGTAACGACACCCAATATGCATAACTTTGAGAGCGTCTTTATCCTTCATTTCCTGTATACATTTAATTGTATTTCAAAGTAATGCTATGTCGACTGCTAAATCCTAATCTGTTTGCTTTACGCCATCGGAACCCGATTGCAGCCTGTTTAATGTATTTTTATGACACGAACTTGTTTGCAAATGTTGGAAAGAAGGTGCTGTGCCACAAGACCTGCGGGATGCTAAAATCGTTACACTGTATAAGAACAAAGGTGACAGAAGTGACTGCAACAATTACAGGGGAATCTCCTTCCTAAGTATTGTAGGCAAAGTCTTTGCTCGAGTGATACTTTCCAGGCTAAAAAATCTCGCTGATCGAGTCTATCCAGAATCACAATGCTCAGGGAGATCCACGATTGACATGATTTTCTCCATCCGCCAACTCCAGTAAAAGTGCAGAGAACAAAGGATGCCTTTGTATTTTGCGTTCATCGACTTGACAAAGGTCTTCGATCAAAGTCAGCAGAGATGCCTTATCGTCTTGCTATTTTCCAAAGTAATTTCGATGGACGCTATCAACTTTTTTTTTAAATCCACAAAACTGATCACCAGCCTCTGTAAGTCTTCCAGGCTTTGCTCGACGATGTTTCGCAGGACGTAAACCTGTTCAGTGCTTGATTTGCCTTTTCGGTAGCAGCTAGGAAACACTAGTATAATTTTAAACTTTTTTCCGTAAGATCTCTTAAATAATCTCTAATAAAAATAGGTTAATTGTATAATAATTTTTTATTTTTAATTTATATACTAATTTTTGATAAATGTAAAAAAACAACATTTAAATATAGAATCGAAAAACTTTTCGTGTGTAACCAATCAATGCTTACAGTTTTAGTGTTCAACAAAAAGAAACAAAATGATCAATTATTGGTTGTTTTTTTATACGGGAGATTATTTTTTCCGGGGGGGGGGGATGACACCCCGAGCTTACCGCACCGGGTGACACCAACCCTAGTGACACCACTGTAAGATTAACAAAACTAATCATCAAGACTCTCTTAATGAATAATACCGTTGTAAATTGGCGAGACAATGCACAAGTGACAAATTCATATCTCCTCACGACGAGCTTTCTGTGCCATATAGGCATTTATGACATAATCAAGGATAGATCAATGCTGTGTAGTATTTTTGACTCCACGAGAATAGCAATATTACATTGCAGTGGCATAATATTTAATATTTAATGTTAAAAAAAATTTAGAACATTCATATGGAGGACTCCTCAAGTGGGGGCCCGTGGAACTTTCGAATTTATACCCCCACTCCACACCCTAGATACGCCACTGTATACATTTTATCTGCAATACCAAAGTTATATAAAGTTCTAAGAATATAGATCTAAGCTTACAACTTTTTTTAGTTCGAGGATAATTTTTTCCCCTAAAGTTCCGAAAGAACACTTTTCACAAGCAATGATTAAATATGTGTCAGTGGTGAAATTTAAATGAAAAATGTTCTATTAATATATTACCGGTAATTTCCGTTATGTTTTTAAATCTTTAACAATCTCAACTACCATTGAAAGAATATCTACTGAGTTTATAAAGGCTAGACTACATATCAATAACTGATAAGATAATTTTTGTTTAAATTTTACATTTCATCTCTAGGTGAGCAGTTTTCGTAAGAAGTCAGATTTAAATTGAATATAAAACGATAAAATGTAATCCTGATGCTTGAAAGGAATTGTGCCAATGCAGTCCTATTATTAGTCAAGTGTGTTATGTTGTATTTCTCCCCAGATTACTTATCAGTGCCTAGATTATTATGAATCCTAACCCATAAGGACAACATCAATTCCACAATTAAACATTTCGGTGTTATTTAGTGAACATATAACTGTCTAATGGCTGGAACTTATGGTAATTATAATTAGAATTTTTTAATGTTAAGTCTGAGAGATAAAAATAAATAAATAAAGAATGACTTTGTAACTAGAATTTTTTAAAACAGTTTAGTATGTCCTATTAAGTAGACATATGATAATGGCACTTTTAAAGACTCTTCTTATAAGGTACAAAAGAATAACACTGCAGATTGGAAAATTCTGCCATTGTTAAATGAAACCTTAAAATGAATGATAACCAGTGGCGGACTGGTTATATGGACATTAGGGCAAATGCTCGGTGTCAAAATGGGCAAGTTCTATCACCGAAAGGGCCACATGGATTCCACTATGTATTAAATAGTTAAAGGTTTGATGTTATTCTCCTAAATTGAGACCCTCTGAGAGACGTGCTAAAAAAATCTTGTACTTTACAGGGTAATACTACTTTTATCTAACTCATTTTACGAAATAATGTGAAAGCAACATGATGCCTTATGTCAGTTATAAAGATATAGAGTGTAATGTATGCGTACGCACAGTTATCGATACATTATTAATCCTAACATAATAATTTTGAGGACAGGTCGGCCTAGAGTTGGATGACTATCATATGATATACAATGTCCGGGCCATTTATGACACTCATTCCGCCCCTGATGATAACTATAAAAAGAGGCAGTGCATCTATTTCATTGATATCATTATCAGTCTCCTGACTTAAATTGTAAAGGCGCTGTGACGGCTCGAGAAACCAAATCCCTCAACTCTTCCCGCTCAGTAGCTGCCCCTGTTCATTATTTTACGTTGTAAGCCATCTTTTCTTTGTAAAGTAAAGTTCCCTTTTCAGACCTTGCGTTTCATAGGGCAGATGATGTTACGGGCATCTGGTTTTTCGGCCAACGTTTAACGAGCAGGGTGTCATGAAGCCAGGACAACGACCAACCGCCTTTACTTTCCCCAACTTAAGTCAGGTACCCATTAGAGTTGGGTGGACTCAGTGGCGCCCTAAAAATCCCGAAATTCAAAATCTTAGTCTTCACCGAGATTCGAACCCAAGAACCAAGGCTCGGAAGCCAAGCGCTTAACCACACAGCCGCCTGCTTTATCTTTTCTTTTGACATGCCTTTATTCTTGGTCCCTCCACCGTACCTTGAAGGAGGATCTATGATAGTGAGTTGTATCTAATTAAAAATTCTAAATATAATTGTGTATCTTTTACAGAAGTGACCCACGGTCACAGCCATGACGTGTTCATTGTTCTACCAAATGGAGGGGAGAGACTTCGTAAACTAATATACTCAGTGGACTTACATGGCAGTGACTACACGGTTAGGGATGTAAGTAGACTAGAGCTTTTCGCACTCTAAATTACGCATGTTCCCTGGGACACGCTGTACATTGTTTCATATATGTGTGTGTGTCTATTGAGAGCTGACAATAAAACGTCCTGATGGTGTAACTGGTAGATAATGGTAAATATACACTGGAATAATAATAATAACAATAACAGTAATAATAATAATTATCTTTATTGTAAAAAAGTTCGCTTTTTGACCTTGTGGTCTATAGAGCAGATGATGTAAAGTTCATCTGATTCTGTGGCCTACGGTTAACGAGGGTGTCATGTGGCCAGCACAACGACCAACCGCCTTTACTTTTCCCCAACTAACGTCAGGTACCCATTAGAGCTGGGTAGACTCAGAGGGCCAGAAGATCCTGAATCCTGACAATCTTTATTTTCCGTATTGATATTTGTCTTACAATTTGTGCATTACACCAAAGAAAACATTGTAATTATAAAAAAACCAAAATGTTCATTCACACCTGAAACTTTCATAATTGATACAGAAATATTTAAGAATGAAATCGTTTGTATCGAAACGATGGCCAATCGTAATTTACAAAACGTAGAGAAACTCTTCAAAATGTTCTTTTATTTTTTTACAAGCGAAAATAAAAATATAACACGTGAAGGTTTTATAACTTGTTCCAATTATATTTTTCTAATCGTTACATTTATTGAAGTATATTTCATGGGTTGGAAATATCAGTATTACAGTGTGTACATGTTGAACTCAGCATGGCAACATTTATGGCATGCAAACGATAGTAGTTCATATTTCAAATACTATGCAAAGGAAGTATTATGTTTCTAATATTAGTGGAAATACATTTATAAGTCAATTTTGCGTTAATAACTTATATACTTTTTAAACTTAAAAAAAATACTTTTTACAAGCCTAATATTTTAGGCCTATTTAACTGGTAAGTGTCATATATAATTGAAAAAGAAACAAATTCCTAAATAAGATATAAAGATTTGTGTTGTTGTCATTTCAGTCCAAGATCATTCTCTTTCAAGAGTTATCCATCTTAGATGTTGATAGTTATGACCTGGTTATCGTCAGGAGTGATAACACAACAACTCTCATGAATGACGCTGAGCCAACAATAGACTATCTCTATGACCTGGCATCCGATGCATACATTAAAATTCAGCTCAAATCTGCTCAGGTGTCAAGCTAGTAAACCAGCTGATGACAAGTACTCCTAATAACTAATCTGTTTTACTTATTCTATATTTTTTTTTTTACAGCGATCTCTTTTTTTTTCATTCCATAATAATAAAATATGTCTGTTTACATTTACAAAATCGTGTATCGGATAAGTATTCACCATTAAAATATTATCGAAAGCGAATTATGTTGAATTAATCTTTTTTTCACATTGATACTTTTTGAATAATTATTATTTACATTAAATTTTCTTTTATTAAAAAGAGGCCTACATACTCGGCCTTGTTACATTTACCAAGGTATTGTTTGTAAAACAAAAAAATATTTTTGTGTCCAATTAAAATCAAGAAAAAAAAACTATAATAAACATTCTTAAGTAACAATAACTATTAGGATCAAGCTGATAATTGATAGAATGTCACCACAATGTCTAAAACCACAAATTTTATAGGTTGAATTATTTTTAAGGCTTCCAAGGCTTGCGTTTTTAAATGTCTCTGACAGTCAAATCCAGCTTCTGACCTTCTCGTGTGTATTTCTAGAAGTTCCGGCGGAACCTGTTCTTACAAACTGACAGGAGAAGGGATGAAAGGCAGACCAGTGGTGTATCAAGACCAGATTTACTTCTTTTTGATGGCCTTAAAATTTGCCTAAATAATTAACTCACCCTTCACTATGGTGTAAGATGTCTATTGCGAACTATTATATGAAAATGTCATTGTTCACACAGCTTCACAAAACACTGCACAACGTAACATTATAGTACCGGTAGTTAAGAGCGCAGTATCAGTATGATATAATTCAGTTGTGTAAATCATTTGATATACGTAAGAAATTTAATTTTCGATTTCTTGATCACCTATTGTTCTGCAGAAACATACGAGCTGAAAAGAATATCCTCTAATTTTCTACAGTTCTTCTTCAATGCGTGCAAATATTTTTGTTTAAGTTGGCTAATGGAGGTATTGTCTTTAAATTGTCTTCCGCTGCGGGAAGAAGAGGAAACTGTGCCTCATATTCTGTTTGACTGCCCTAGACTTGCTGATCTCCGTCTCGACAAGTCTGGGAAACCAAAAATTCTCGACCTATATGGCGACATGTATGCTCTACGCAAAACAGCAGGGTTTCTGTCCAGGGCTTTTGAGCCTCTCAAGCCCTTACTCAAATGGAGTTTGATGATGATGATGATTGTCTTTAAAAAAATATTTTAAAATGTTTTTCTTGTTTTATAATTGAGTTATAATAACTTTCTCTTTAAGATTGGAAATAATCTAATTTTTATTTTAGATACCAATAGACACACAATTTGGATTTGAGATCACTGTAATTATTTTAAAGTAAGATTTTTGTTCTCCAATAAAAGAGAAATGGCGGATCTCACATTAAGAAAATTGAGGCTACATATAGCATTATAAATATTCCCTTGCATTCTGGGTATATAGTCAATAGAGTCCTTAAAATAAATTGAGCTTTTTTTAGTAGCACCTGGGGGAAAGACCAGAAATATCTAGCATATACCATATGCGTGCTACATAGGCATTAACGGCATAATAATTAATGACTGGAAACATATTTTAACTTTTAACTCACATTTTCTTATAGATTTATACATTGTTTAGATTTTCGTAAGGATTATAGTCATCTTGGTAGACTTATATCTTCTTCGTCTCTTATCACAGCTACCAATGAAAACAAATATGTCTGCTTAATAGAGGCAACACACGACATGCCCCATTTACCAGGACGCTCCCTTTCCTTGTAATAGTTCTTGTCTGGATAATGGATATGATATGAACTCATGTTGTGAGAAGTGGGCCAAAATTCGTTAAGTGATTTTAAAATAAGTTATGCTAATTCTCTTCGTGTTCATACCTTTTTAGTTACAATAAATTGTATAATATAATTATAATTTAAACTAAAGGTAATACAGTGAACACAATAGTATATATTGCATTTCTTAGTGGTCAACTAATAAAAGATAGCTTATAGCGTAATTTTGTTGAATTCCCGTTAAAGACAAAATATATGGGATTTCCTGAATTCCTGCAATTGAAGCAGTTAAAGTCTTTTAAGTGATTGGAAATGGTGAAAAGATATGTTTCGGCGTCAATATACAGGTTCCTACTGATATTTTCACTCTATGCTTTAATTGTATTTCAAGTTAATGAAGGTAAGACTACTTCAAATAATAGGAAAAGGTCTGTAATACTTTATACTTCAACAAATAATATTACGTCATCCGTTGCATAGTTCTATTTGTTGTAGAAAACATGCTTACAATCTTTCAGAACACCATAACCTATTAAACTAAAAAAAAAATAAAAAAATATTTATAAATATTCCATACTATGTGTTTATAGCCATAAGTTTAGTTGAAAGCAAAGTAAATAGTAAAACAATATCCTAGAAAGTCATTATGTTTATCCCAGAAAAGGTTGTGCTTTGTGCTTGTGATGTTGGGAAGATCAAAGGTTAGCCTGACATTTCTATGCATTTTAAAAAGATCAAATAATAAAGTCTCAATTTCTAAAACTGAGGAATCTTTAAAAGTGTGGGAGAAATAACGTTTACTTTCGTTTTACCAGACATGCAGAGTTAGTTGATATAAGCTTTATAACTATGTTCTAATTATAGTTATTTTGATGTTGTGACAGCATCAGAAATTGCGGAAGTGAAGGAAACAGACACCGCTGCTGCTGATAACAGAGCGGATGTCCTGGTACCCTGCTCTTTCTAGCACTTCCTCATTGGTTATCTTATCTTGCTACCTTATTTTAAAGATCCGCCTTAGGCAATGGAGGTGGAAGACATTCAGCTTTTTTTCCAGCCATGAGTTGGTTGACCATGTTTCACTTCCGTACAGCAAGGCGCTCAACACACAGGTGCGGTAGACTAGGGCTTTAGAACTGCTAGTCAGCAATATGTTGTCCCAGACTCTTTTCTGCAACCGTGACATGGTGGCCATTGCCTTAGCTATCCTGTTGTTTATGTCTTTATCCAGTATAGTGTTTTTTGATATGATAGAGCCAAGGTAACAAAAAGTGATCAACAATTTCTAGTGGTTGGCCATTAATGCTTACTTAAGGTGCAGTGTTTGTGTTTTGGACAAGTATCTTAGTCTTGCTTTGACTGATGTTTAAGCCGAACTTCTGGCAAGCAGAACTTAGTTTGTCAACCAGGGACTGTAGCTGAATATCAGAATCAGCCACAATAGCTGCAACATCAGCATACATGAGTTCCCTAACAAGTAGCTTCCTAACCTTGGTTTTTGCCCGCAGCCTTGATACATCAAATAGTTTTCCAGAGGATCTTGTATGGAGAAACACACCTTCGTTTATGTCGTTGTACGCATAATGCAGTAGAAAGGGGAAAAGAATATGCCAAACAGAGTAGGTGCGAGCACACATCCCTGCTTGACACCACTGCAAACCTCAAAAGGTGCTGATTGGGCTCCATTGCATTTGACATACATTTAGTTTCCTCGTGAAAACACTCAATGAACTTCAGTAGTTTGGGAGGGCAACCTATTTTCCTCAGGAGTTTGAAAAGGCCACTTCTGCTGACCATGTCAAAAGCTTTAGTCAGATCAACAAAAACAATGTAAAGATGTCTGTCTCTCCCTCTTTCTGAATTTCTCCTGCAGTAGTCTTAGAGAAGATATCATGTCTATAGTGGATCTACCACTCCTGAATCCACACTGAGACTCTGGGTAGACTCTAGAAGCTATCACTTTCAGCCTGGATAGTGCCACTCTAGCAAAGATGTTGCCCACTATACTGAGGAGAGACATACCCCTGTAATTGTTGTAGTCACTCTGATCACTTTTGTTCTTGTATATTGTAACTATAGTTGCGTCACGCATATCCTGTGGGACATGACCTGTTTCCCAACAGCGGCAGAGGAGAATTAAGAGTTCAGGGAGCAGGAGTGATTCGTTGACTTTCACTACTTCCACTGGGATACCATCACTCCCAGGAGATTTTCTATTTTTTATGCAGTTAATTGCTTTTTTGAGGTCACTAAGGCTCGGAAGCTCATCTAGGCATTCCAGGCTTAGACACTGTTGGACCCAGGGCCGCTTTAATGCCATCAAATAGAGTTTGCTATTTCCTGCGTGGAGACTGTCTTGGATTCTGTTGCAGGTATCCCTCCAAAAGTTGTTACCGCATTTTCTAGCCATTTGTTTCGCCTCTTTATTACCACTATTGAAGGCATCCAAAGATTTTGGCCTAGACTTTGTCTTGTGAGCGAGGTGTGCAGATCGCTTTTTCTTGATGCAAGGTTCTATTTGTGCTAGATTCGCCTCAAACCAGTCTACATTTTTGTGTTTTTAAGGCCCAAAGGCGGTGATTGCCGAACTGTAGATTACATCTCTTAATTTCTCCCATCTGATAGAGATGTCTTCTTCATCACTTAACGAGGGGATTGAACTGTTCAGGAGCTCGCCAAAGAGTGCACACTTCTCTGGGTCACCTACATGGTTGACGTTAATTCGCCTAGTTCTGGGTTGAGTGGAAGTATAAGCCTTCTTGAGAAGTAGTTTGATTTTGCTTAGCACTAGTGAATGGTCTGAGTTGCAGTCCGCACTATGGTGTGAACGGGTGTGGATGACACTTTTCAGATCCATCCTTCGGGTGATGCAGAGGTCAAGCTGGTGCCACCTTTTTGAGCGTGGGTGCTGCCAAGAGACTTTATGGCGTTCCTTGCCAGAGAAGAATGTATTTGTTACACGCAGTTCATGAGAGCTACAGAACTCGAGTAGCCTTTGGCCATTGTCATTGATATTGCCAACACCATGAGGTCCCAAGCATTGTGGCCATGCATCATTTCCATCACCAAGACGGGCATTAAAGTCTCCATTTATATAGAGGTGCCCGGACTTTGGAATACTTTTAATTACGTCCTCTAGAGCTTGAAAGTATCTGTCTTTGTTCTCATCCGGTGCAGCAAGGGTTGGTGAGTAAGCACCGATCATATTAACTTCGCCTTGCGGTGATGCAAATTTCATGTGTGCAACTCTTTCATTGCCAATGGGAAACATCGCAATGCAGGGGACGATACTGTTTCTTATTGCAAAGCCGACGCCATGTATTCTAGGGCTTTGTTCTGGTTTTCCTTGCCAGTAGAATGTATAGTTGCTTTTTGTAAGAGATCCACTGTCTGCCAGTCTTCAATGTTTAGTCTGCTGAGTTCTCTGTCGATGATAGCTGTTTGACGCATGTCGGTGACGAGTTCAGGGTCAGTATTGAAGCCAGGACACATTGTCCGTATGTTCCAACTTGCTAAACGCATTAATGTTGAGTTTTCTTTTGATTGTATTTGCAGGTGCGGGTGAGCAGATTGCTTTTTTATTTTGTCTTAGCACCAAGCATCCAGTGGTGGGGCAAGCTGTGGCAGGATAGCACTTTATTGTCCGAGGGCTGCTCGGCTTAAGGCAGGCAGTAGCTATCCAGTGAGGCTAAAAAGCCCCTCCTACCGTCAAGAGTGGTCCCTGGCGTTCCAGCTTACGCCAATCTGCTAGAAACTTAAATATTTTATGGAAAACTTAGTATTTTACAGTATACAATAAGTTATTTTGTATTGCTTTGATTTTTTATTTAGAGGAATTTTCTTTTATAATAACTCTTTAGTCTCTTTAATCTTGATTATCCTTAATACTTTTAGGTTAGCTTTTGTATGAATCTTATATAATTCGTATCATCGTAAATAGTTTCTGAAATTTAACAAAAATTTTAGCTCTTTAATTTATTGTTATGTGCAAAAATCAACTGTAAAATAAATTCATTCATATCTAATTATTACTATAATAATAATAATAATAATAATAATAATAATAATAATAATTATCATATACATTAAAAATAATAAGTTAACATTATTTTGTTTCGATTATTATCGAAAGAAAATGTTTAAAAAAAGGGTTAAATTAAGTATAAGATAATATTAAAGTGTCTTAAGCCACTATCAATTTATGTAAAGAGTAAACGATAACAAACTTTTCTACATACACATCTATTAAAATAGAAATGTAATATACATTATTTAAACTATTATTTTCTATTACATCTATTTACATTTCTTTAAAAATTTAGCTTTCATTATCCAACGTTAGAATGCAATTCGTTTATATAAATATGAACATAAGCAAACTATCAGTTCAACTAAATGCCTTTTTTTCCCCCCAGCCGAACCAAGTAACATAATATGTGGAAAACCATTACTGGATCCTTCTGGTGCTTTCATAATAGTTACGTGCAATACCAGCAAAGTATTTCCTGAGCTCAAGTGTGAATTTAAAGATGTGTTGAATGTAAGATTTATATAGGAAATACGCGTACGCTAAGACTTAGAGATAAGATAGCATTTAAAGATTAGTTAACATAAGATATATAAGTGTGTTAACAGAAGCAATAAAAATGTTTAGAATAATCTTTTGAATTTTTCTTGACGTGAAAAGAAGTACTTAATTTATTTAACATTCGATGATGTCGTTATTGAAGTTTTTGTTATTATGATTACATAAGATTGCAGATGGCCAAAAGATGTCCTTAAAGTAGAATTAAAGTACTATTATTTGAAAGAGATAAATTTCCTATTCACTATATCAGGACAGTTTCGTAAATGATCTTTCTTTCTAAGTTAAATTATAGCATAGAACGGGTTGCCTAAATCAGCAATGAACACCAATGACTATTATGTATATTTAAAAAAAAAAACTGGTAATTTTCATGGAAACAAAAGACTTACAAATGTTGTGCTACAAACAAGTCCTCTTTCTTTCAGAAAACAAAAGTAGACTTTGGAAAATGCAAAATATCTTGATTAGTTCTTTTTTTCTTAAATAATTTTTAAGATCTAAATGTGACGCTTGGACAGACAGACATTTCACATAAAAAGGACATTACAAAGATTAGAATGCACTCCCTGCCTGTAGGTCAACCACTTATACGATAATCATTAAACTACATTTTTAAGGCCAGGCTAACATTGAACCATATCTTCATAACAATCAGTTCATTGAATAATTATGAATATTAACGATTTTATATCAAATATGAATTTCAACCGATCAAACAGTACAATTATATAAAAGATACGTCCGTCCCGTTTAGATCTCGCGAACTAGAAAAGATAGTGAAAATATTAATAATAATATTTTAATGCATTCAAAGTTCTGATGCAACGGCTACTTTTTTTTTTTCTAAAAGCGAAAATCTAATTTTTTAAATCACTTATGCAAGCAGTTTTTTCATAAAAATACACCACTTTTACAACTATTCACTATTAATAGTAGTACAGGAGTACAGGAGATTACCTTATACAATAATAAAACACATATATGCAAATGGTTTTTATACTAGAATTAGCGCGGGTCCTTTGAAAGTGCGGGGCCCACTGTGGTCGCATAGGTTGCATTGGAGTAAGGCCGGCCCTGCAAAATAACGGCTTATGCTACTCCGTGGTCGACTAGTTTATTATAAGACATCAACTAGGCCAGGTTCGCTTTTAACTTCACATTCACTTTCACCTATCCTTTGGCCTGCTTGACCACTGCGGCACCACACAAGATCTGTCAACCTTCTTTCTCCATTCTTCTCTGTCATTTGTCTTTGATATGATTTCATTCCGATATTTTTTCTGAAAATATTGATATCTGCCTTTTACCTGCCTGGGTGGATCACTTCGGGGGCCGATTTTGAGTTTGTATTTCCACACAAACTGTCTTTGTAACCTTGTTTTTTATAGATAAAGTGGTAGTTGATAGTGGGTTCTGGACTGTGGTTGTTGATAGTTTGTACTTCATAGATTCTCATATTCGTTACGGAAATAATGAAACCGGCTTTTTTACTTTGATCGCTTACCAAACAAGTCTTTTTTTTTTTCGGGGGGGGGGGGGGGGGGAGGGGGCACACATAATTTTTGTGAAACTTTGTCTAGTTTTCAATTAATAGGATCCATTTCTTGACATATTTGTTGTTGTACTAGTTGAAGCTTAATCAACTAATATACTAAAATTTTTCTTCAAACTAGAAATCTACCACTACCATTCTGAATGATGAAGTAAGTTATACAATACTTCAATCCTCCGGAGTTCCAGAGTATTACAAGGCGCAATGCACGTTGACACTAGATGTGACAAAACTTCCTCTCGGCGAGCACCAACTTCAGGTTACTGTACAGCCAAGGAACATTAACAAAGTAAAGATTGAGAATACCATTAAACCCAGCGTTTTACTTTGTAAGTATTACAGTAATCCCTCGCTTCTTTAAGGTGAATCATTGTCGGATTAATCAATTGCGCTGTTTTTTTTTCCAAGGGGGCTTATCGCTATATCACTGATTTTGAAGGAAATCGTAAAAATAGAATAGCCCAAATATTTTATAAAATTCATACAAATTACATAAAATTGGTCTATATTTTTAAAATTCCTTTATTCAGATTGCAAATTCATGCAGACATGAAAAAACCTGGACATTGATCTCGAAAACGGCTCTAACGATTTCCTAAAAATTTGACATTTGATGTTCAACTAAAAAAAATAATTAATTAGCCAAATTTGGAAAAATTTAGTTAGACCACCCAGCTCTAATGGGTACCTGATATTAGTTGGGGAAAAGAAAAGGCGGTTTGTCGTTGTTCTGGCCACATGACACCCTCATTGACCGAAGGCCACAGAATAAGATGACCTTTACATCATCTGCCTTATAGACCACACGATCTGACAGGGGAACTGTTTTTTTTTTAATACAATAGAGTGTTGTAGGATGCTCTTTAATTGGGGCAAAGGAAGAGTGCATGTATTGTGCCTGTCCACTTTCAAGTAAAATTTACTTGATCTAATCAAAGGTATTACTCTGTTAAAAAAACTGGTATGAATACACATGCAGTTCCATCTGAAAGGCATTATAGAATGACTGTTTAATGGAAAGGACGTAGTGCTAATGGTATAGGTCTAAATATTCGTTAAATATAGAAAAAATATGTTTCATAATTAAAAAGTCAATTTATTTTACTGGTAATTAATTATTTTGATTGATACCAACTAGGTAACCTATTCCTTCCGTATTCATAGATATGGCTTAATTTGTTGGGTTTAGTCACCTTAAATAATTGTTAACGCTATTTCTCCTTCACACATTCTCCGATCAAGTTGATACTTTAAATAATTATTTATTGGACCTAACAAATACGAATCAATGAACGAAAATACACAATTAGTCATTTAATCATTGCTAATTAATTATTTTATTTCATTTCTAATAAGGGAAATAGCTTGTACATTATTGCTAGATAGAATTTTAGGGACAGACTTCTTCCTCTTTAAATACGTTTTGTATTTTTAAACAAGATTTTTTTTTACTTCTTGGTTGTTTAGTCCTTTGTATAATTAAAATAAAGTAATAAAATGTTTAGATTAAACGTTTGATGAAATATATTGACAAACATTACATTCAGTTCTATTTCAATGCCTTTAAATTAATGTGTATCTTTCTAGCATATATGGCGAATATACATTAACTATGGTATAAATAAGGTCTGATATATGTTAGTAGCATGTTTACAAAGCACACTTGTTTTTTTTTCACCTGACAACACAAATATCAAATTTAAAAAATATCCGATTAGTTAATTAATTATTGGTAATAAATTACTTTGTTTGGTTTATCAAACAAGGTAAAGCAATAGTACTTGACTGAAGTGGTGGTATAAGCTAATTAGTCCTTTTATATTAGACTGCCGTAAAATGCAGTGGTTACCGCGTTGGCTTGAGAAGCATAAAAAGGATTTAGCCCACAATATCGAAGTCATTTCGTTCCTTTTTTTACAATACATTTAAAAACTGATCACCCAGATACCCCGTTCTTTCTCCCCCTTTCAAAACTAATAGCTAAAAAGATATTTCTAATCGTAGGGATTTATTATTTAGATATAATAATAATAATAATAATAATAATAATAATAATAATAATAATAATAAAGTTTGTCTTCGAGTCCGAAGATTTGTGAGGAATGCAGTATTTTCCATGGCTGCGCAGCCCCATCTGTGATCTACATATTTTGCGCATACAACATCCACAAGCATAACCATTGTCCGCATGTGGTCGATTTAGATATCTAGATAGAGATTACACACACACACATACACACACACACACACACATATATATATGTATATATATGCGCTCCCTGAGCTAGTTTTATATGTATTTTTGTTGTATAGGTTAGACTTATTTTTGTATATTTTATATTATAGGTTAGTGTCAGATTTTATAATTGTACTTCCGCATATTTATATAGGTTAGTGCTGGATAGTATAAAAGTGATGTACTACATGCTGTCTTAAAACAGTTGAGTGTACATTTGACCAGTGGTCAGTACCATATCTGTCTGTGTGACAGCTGAAGATCTTTGTGGTCTGTCGTCTAATTATTTTATTATTCTGTACCTGGGACGGCCTGCTATTGTTACTGCTTTTAGTTGCTGAAAGTAACTGCTGTGTTACTGCTTTTAGCTGCTGCAATTACACTGCTGATTATAACTGCTATTACTCTTGCTGTAGATCTAGAATATAGTGTAATTTTTGTTTTGTAGTGTAGCCTTAGTGGCTTAGATTAGTAAACTTAGTTATAAGTACTTATAGTCTGTTTCTGTTCTTAGGGAATGCTAATAATAGGGTACTAAGGCTTAGGTATTCTTGTTTTAGTTGTAGTTATGGGTTGGTTATAGTATAAGTAGAATATTGTAGATCTAGACTAGTTTATTGTAGTGTGTTTGTGTAGATCTAGGTCTAGTATAGTAGTTGTCTTGAAGTGATTTAGTTCTTTTTAGTTAGATAGTTGTTTTGATCAGTTAATCCTTATAATTATATTTAATATTATTTAGTCTATATTTATTTTTATATCCTTAGATTTTAGATCTAGTCAGTCTTAGAGTTAGACTTTAATTAAGGCCTTCCCCTACTAATCATCTACTAATACTACTAATTATAAACTAATAGTAATACTCTATATAGTTAGTAAAACACATAAATATATTGACCTACAATTAGATCTAGATCTAGAATTAGATCTGGATCTAGTCTAGGTCTATATTTTGAATAAACCATTTGATTGTCATTGTAAATTAGCTATCACTTTAGACTTAGACTTAGCTTAGGCCATCTTAGGCATTTTTAACCTTAAACTAGATTTAGACTAGACCTTTAAAAACTAAAATCAACAACAGTCGTCATGAAATTGCTCTGGCTATTTATCCTAGTAATTACTAAATACACACTAGCTGAACACAGAACTAGATCTACCTCAGTCAACACTAAACTTAAAAAGGAAGAAACAGTCATAATCAATCATCACACTTTAGATCAATGCAACTTCAAAAATAACCTAATATACACATCCATAACATTAAAGAAGATTACCCATCACAAATGGAAGTTCTCAATCAGACACATCAGAAATAAATACCTATCACTGTTAATATTAATAGCAGGAGATGTAAAGTCAAATCCAGGGCCTAGATCTAAAGATAGATGCAACATCTGCAAAAAAATATGCACCATGAAACAGAAAGCCATTCAATGTGACACCTGCGATGAATGGTACCATGCATCATGTCTCCATATGAATACACCTGTGTATTATGCCTTAGGCAACAAAGATGCATCATGGCACTGTGTACCGTGTGGGTTACCTCAGTTTACATCAGGACTGTTTGATTCATTTGATGAGTACACTTCTAACCCATACAACATCCTAAACACCATCCCAAAACCAACTCACCAACCACTAACCAGATCCACTCCTGTTAAACCTAAATCTACTAAAATTAATACAACAGCCTCACTAAACAAACCTACTAAAGAAGTAATACCAAAATACCTTAAAACCTTAGTAATAAATTTTCAAAGCATTAGGAACAAAACAGCAGACTTAGAAATTTTATTAGAATGTGAGAAACCAGACATAATGGCAGGAACAGAAACTTGGCTACATCCTGAAATTTATAATGCAGAAATTTTCAATAGTAATTATGAAATTTTTAGAAAAGATAGGGCTGATAATCATGGAGGAGTTCTTTTAGCAATAAAAAACACTCTTATAGCAGAAGAAATTACCTTACCTAACTCCTTCTTCCCTAGTGCTTTTGGAGCATGGAATGGGTTGCCTGAGCTAGCCAGGAAAACCAGTGACTTTGCAGAATTTAAGTCATTGGTTAATATGCATGACGCGCAGGACGTAATCATCTTCTTTTTTGAAGTAACGTCTGTATTATATAAGATAAGATAAGATAGTTTGTGTTAGATAGTTGGTTTGGTTAGTTTTTAGTGGTCGTAGATTCAGTGGGTTTTAGTTAGTATTAGTTGCTCTCATTGTAGTGTCTATATTTTATTATTGATTTATATTTTTGTATGTTAATAAAGTTCCGTTTTGTTTATTTATCCTAAACTAATGTTTGTTATCTTGTTTTCATTTAGTTTAGGTTAGTATAGTTAGCATGTCTGGTTACTTAGGCGACTCTAGCCTCTTGGTCACCATACCGAGGTGCACAGATTGAGCCCACCCAGTAGCGCTAACATCTGCCTACTGTTGGTAAATTTTAATGTTGAGCAGTAAGAATAGGTGTCTCCCACTCGCGCCTGCCTGACCTGCTCATATATATATATATATATATATATATATTACAAATTTAATAACATGACTGATCACAACTAATTGATACATAATTATATAAGCTCTGATTTTTTAAAAGTATTTTAAAATAATTTTTGATATCATCAAAATGCATTTAAATAGTATTCTATTGTAAAAAATAAATATTGTTTCAGTTATAATTTTAATACATTTTTGGATTTCAATTGTAGATCCTTTGAAAACAAGATTAGACCGGTCTTGTCCTAAGGGGCCAAGCGTTGTGAACGGTTACATTGAAGCCGGAAAAGGCGCTGAATGTACATGCTCTAAATCAAGTGGATTCGGATATGTCTTTTGGACCGATGGAATTACACAACTAGACTTGGGAAACACTAATGCGACAATAATCGTTGATTATCCTAGAGGTTAGGCAGAACCTTTTGACCTAGCTAGTCAATATAAACCTACATTAACCTTTTTTTTATATTACAAAGCTTTTTTATGAACTTTGTCTGTCTGTCTGTCTGGTAAAAAGGTTGCATACGTTAATATCTCAATCTGGGATAAAATTAAAATTTTGTACAATTATTTCCACTACCTGACAATACAAAAGCAATAAAAAAAAAACAATAAGCAATTAGCTAGTTAACTATTGGTAATTAATTATTTGGTTTGGTATTGAAAAGGGAAAAAAACGTACTTGACAGATGATAAGTTAAATTAGTGCCCCAGAGAAGGCTTGAGCCTCAAAATCCAAATTCAAGTCATTTTTCTCTGCATTAAAAAATATCACGGTAAGATTCACCCAGATAACCCCTTCTTCCCACTTCCCAACTAGTCCAGAAAAGTGCAGGACCATATTTCTATTGTGAAACTAAAAGTAAATTACAAGCATAAAATTGCGTTAAAGAAAAACAATTGGTAAAAACAAATTTAATTAGATGACTGATCTAAACTAATTGATACAGTTACACTTACTATCAGATTTATTTTTTAAGTATTTTTAGCGGCCCCTGAAAGGGGAAAAGACGCTATTAGTTTTGTGTGAATGTATGTCCGTCCGTCCCGTTTAGATCTCGTAAACTAGAAAAGATAGCGAAAATCCGACATCACAATATTTTAAACTATTCAAAGTTTTGATGCAACGGCTACTTTTTTTTTCTGAAAGGGAAAAATCTAATTTTTTAAATCACTTATGCAAGCAGTTTTTTAAAGAGAAAAAGCTATTTAGTATGTGTAGTGGGGAGGACCTAATATACGGGTCGCTCAACTTGACCAAGCACCGCTCAGCAAAGGATCAAGTTGACCTCTGCCCCGGAGGCGGGGATTTGAATTCCTTTTTCTGCTGGCGTCCTGCATTGAATTTCACTGGGCCGCATCAACTTCAATACCACCTTGTTTGATACTGCTGTGCTCTTCCTAAGTTCATTGTTTTGGTCAAGGCTGCAGGTAAACACATTTTTACTGTTTCTTGTATATCGTATATTCTTGTTTATTTTTTATATGCTATGCTACCCAGGTTTTGTCCTCATTGTCGGACTACCTTTGTTATGTATTCTATAATTCTTGACAACCAGTTGTAGATACTGGTTTTTAGGAAACAGTGTATAGATTTGTTCTATTTAATTGTTATAGTTTTTGTACGAAAAGGAAAGAGCGAATCTCTTCAATGTTTGTTAGTTTTATATAGAACTAGTTGATTTATTTTTAGAAAATTACTTTGTCATTTATTTGTATAATGTTTGTTGGTGTTCCATATCTCTCTTGTGTTTGTCAATGAGATGATTGGTTCACACTATAAGATGTTCTTTTTGTTTTTCGTTAGGTTTAGTATTTATACCTGATGTTGTGTTTACAAATTGGTCTGTCCATTTAGGCCGTATAATTATGTTTATTTTATGTTGTATGCTTGCCTTTAGCAGGTTTTTTGTGTATATTAGACTTGAAATAAGCCTCTTAACTTGCCTCGTCAATCGGTAATTACATTCTGTGCCGAACCCACCACATATGCATTTTAAGTTAGACATAATTTTAAACTAATAATAATCTTATAAACAACATTTTCTTGAATATATTTCATTACAGCGGATCAGTTTATTTTTTCCTTATTTGAGGATTCGAATAAGAGAACTAGCCTTTACAAAACAACTACATTAATTATAAGACTTCAGTTAGGCCAGGGCAGGGGTCGGCAACCTGCGGCTTGCGAGCCACATGCGGCTCTTTAGTTCAATACACAAACATTAATATTTTATCGAAATACAATAATTTGAAAATCGTTCGGATTCGATTTATACTCGTTTTTCACCCCATACTTCCCCTTGTCTTGAAATGTAACCTACTTGCAGGTGGAAGATCTTTAACTTTCTTCTGCCTTATCTCTTTATATAGATGAGTCTTGCGACATAAAAGACACGTCACATATATGTTTTACCAAGATCCAAAAGAAGAAATTCTAGGATTGATACCGCTCTCGTGACAAACTGGAGGAGAGGATAGAGCTAATGCCGTGTAAAAATACCTTTAAGATAATGTCATCAATGTAAATAAAATCAATAGCAACTGATGGAGTCAGAAGTATGACAGGAAACAAATAAAAGGGCCAACTACGATTCTTTGGCACAAAATAAACCTCGAAATTCTTACGTTTCACTGCATAATACACAAAGAAGAGCTTGTGTCCATACAGTCCCAGCCGAAATAGTTGACGTCATGAGTCTGGTAATCAAGATTTTAAAAAGCATCTTGTTAAAAGCATTCTACCGATGTCAGTTTAAAGAATTCTTAACGAAATGGAGATTCCGACCTCGATAGCTTTCCATATGTAAGGTGTTGAAAGTTTAGCTTTGTGCTTAAATGAAACAAATACATTTTTAAATGATAAAGTCATTCATCACCCTGAATTGGAGATCGACAAATGTTTGCAAGCATGTTACTTTATGGTGGATATAACAATGAAATTAAATTAGCTAAATCTAAAACTGCAAGGAAAGTAAAACCCAGAGAATGTTTTGGTCGAAGAATTGTTTTGTTTTTGAAGAAAAATTAATTCTTTTTGCAGAAGATATTCAGAGCGGCCAATAAATTTTCAATTTGTAAAGCAATATTGTCCAGTAGATCAAAGGATATGTGCAAGTGAATGCAAAGTTAGATGTGAACCTGGCCTAACTAGTTTCCCTTTCAGACCTTGTGGTCTATAGGGCAGATGATGTAAAGTTAATCTGTTTTTGTGGCCTACGGTTAACGAGGGTGTCATGTAGCCAGCACAACGACCAACCGCCTTTACTTTTCCCCAACTAATGTCAGGTACCCATTAGAGCTGGGTGGATTCAGAGGCGCCCAAAGTTTCCGAAGTTGAAAATCCCAGTCTTCACCAGGATTCGAACCCGGGACCCCCGGTTTGGAAGCCAAGCGATTTACCGCTCAGCTACCGCGCCTCCCCATGGACTAACTGAAGTCTTATATATGTTTTGAAAAGGTTTTATCTCTTATTTGAATTATGATCGTGTCGATAGAAGAGTATATTTCAAGAAAATGCAGTTCAGAAGATTACTATTCGTTTTAAATTAGGTCTAACTTATAATGCATACTACACATGTACCGGAAGCTCAAAATTGGAACCAGTGAAATCTGCCCATGTGGAGAATCACCAGAGAATACAGACCACGTCCTCCAAAACTGCTCTCTATACCAAGAGGCCCGTATAAGACATTGGCCCCAAATCACCCCACTAGAAAGGAAACTATATGGAGAGCTCCCTGATCTGGAAACCACTGCGCATTTCATCTCATGTATTGGTCTACTCATCTGAACACTCCAACATAACAATGAGAACGAAGAAGAATGCATACTAAATAGCTTTTTCTCTTTAAAAAACTTCTTGCATAAGTGATTTTAAAAATTAGATTTTTCGCTTTCAGAAAAAAAAAGTAGCCGTTTTGAATGGTTTGAAATATTGTGATGTCGGATTTTCGTTATCCTTTCTAGTTTACGAGATCTAAGCGGGACAAATGTCTGTGTCTTTCCTCTGCCGCGGATTTTGTTTTGGTCTCAAATGTGTATCCCACGGCCTTTGTAAGTGACCTCCAGCGGTCTCGTTATTAGACATGAGACATGTGCTCTCTTCTATGTCATTTAAACACGTTGGCACCTAATCTGGTCTCTAAAGCGTTTCCATGGGCACCTTGTCACAGCCTGGTTTTGTTATAGGCGTGATAACGCGAATGTCGTGTTATGTAGATCTTGCATATGATATAATAATCCTTTTTATTGTTATTTAAATACTTTCACTCGCGCACTAGATTTGCTAGTGCGTGAGAACACTAACATGCTGAACTCTTTGACCACAATATTTATAATAATTAATAGACTCACTTGTAGCAGACATGGTTTTTATTACATGTAAAATAATTCACAAACGATATTGGCGACTTCAGCCATCACAAAATAAATCCAAGAAAACAAATGATACACATTGGTTGTGTTATATCATAGAAATAATTTGATGTAAAATGACTTTAAATTTTTTGTTCTCTCCTCTTATAATTGAGATGTCAATGTATGTTAACAGAATGAGCACAAAGCAATTTAACATGCTGATGTAAAATATTTCACTATACTTGTAAATAGATATATTATTATTTAACTAGATTTCATGAGACTAAAGCGTCACATTGTATTGATATTTTTTCAATAACATACTTGTACAGTAGATGTAATCATACTAATGTATATTTTTCTAAGCAAACATTTTGAAAGTTGAACAATGCATTTGTTAATTTGTATATGGAACCATTCATAGTTAAAATGAATGACATGACATTAATATTTATGTATAACTGAGCAAGCAGTATTGAAATGATTTAGTACATCAGCTTGACATGAGTGATTAAGCTACTAGATCTATATATAGAACATTACTATCATATGTACTTTTGTAAAAGATTTTTTTCAAAAATCTTTTCCAGGGGATGGGGCGTATGTCATAGTTTTAGAACCCCTGTAATATTTGGTGACTAGTAATCACTGAACCATTCCGTGCTATCGCACGAGATTTTGTTTTTTTGGTCGGAAGCTGACCACGAGGTGGACACCTCAGTTGATTTTAGACTCTTATAGAGAGAGGAGTGTGATATATATTATTGACAAGTAGTGTAGCGTACAAGTATTGAAGTTATTAGAATTGATTTGTATTCAGGACTTATTTTCTTGGATGTATTTTGTGATGGCTGAAGTCGCCAATATCTGTAATTAAAACTATGTCTGCTACAAGTGAGTCTTTTAATTATTATAAATATTGTGGTCAAAGAGTTCAGCATGTTAGTGTTCTCACGCACTAGCAAATCTAGTGCGCGAGTGAAAGTATTTAAATAACAATACAAAGGATTATTATATCATCTACAAGATCTACATAACACGACATTCGCGTTATCACGCCTATAACAAAAACCAGGCTGTGACACACCTCTGTTACGTTGACCACCTTTCAGCTCACCCAAAAAAACAACAACTGCTTTTGGCATGCTTTTGTCTCCCATACGGGATACGTGCCTTGCCCAGTCAGACCATAAGAAGTCTAACTATACTGTCCATACTGGCGTTTACAAGGACATCACGGGTTGTAGTGCTGTCCTTCCACTGTCCATGATGGAGCAATAATATCTTTGGTGAGAGCGTTCAAGAAATCTCAGATCAATATAGAAAGGTTCAGATTACCACTGCTTGGTACACATCGTTTTTTTCCGCCAAAGTCTCGC
The DNA here is from genome assembly GCA_030265305.1 of Biomphalaria pfeifferi. Taxonomy (NCBI): domain Eukaryota; kingdom Metazoa; phylum Mollusca; class Gastropoda; family Planorbidae; genus Biomphalaria; species Biomphalaria pfeifferi. The sequence continues at coordinate 1,269,075 of JASAOG010000139.1, forward strand.
ATGGAGGCGTCCAAAAGCACTAATGGCCATGTCATTCCGTTGAAAGCGATGCGTCATTTGATTTCTATACTTCCAAGATATGTGAAATGATCTACCACGTGAAGGGGCTGTTCATCAACGGTAATCCTTGGGGCTTATTTGGAAACGTAAGAATTATTTAAATTGTCAGAAAAAATATTTCCGTCTCATTTGTAAGTATTGGGATCAGAATATCATCGAGTTGAAACTATTATTATTATGTTAGGAAAGAACGAGTATTCATTCTCCTGCGCTGCCAGGGTCAAGTTTCGTTAAAGGGAAACAAAATTTATCGTAGTCCCTTTCCTGGCATTCTGGTTTATTCCAAGATATTTATAAAGGGAGGCAGAGTTCAGTTCTTCGATGCCTTCAAATGCAATGTTAGTGTTGGCTGCCTTGCCGTTTTTAATGTGTGTGATACCACACTTATCCAAGCCAAAAAACATTATTATATAGTACGGTGTGAATGAAAGTATCTTTATTTCAATGTTTTTTTTAATGCCTAAAAATGTTTATGTTCTTTTTTTTTCAGACTACAACAAGACATTTTATTGTAGAACAAAGCCAAACACAACTGATTCCATTGCAACTCGTTTCACACCAAAATTTGCCTGTAAAAACAAATCTTAATTTTGTTCTATATAGTTTTAACGCAAATTTTCTATAAACTTTTATAACTTTTTTTTTCAATATCTATATTCAAGTCAATTCTTCGTGGACCTAGGTGGGGGGACAGGTGATCCCAAAAACAGTTGCTATACTTTGCTTAGAAAAGAATTACTAGTTCGTTGGCCAATTTGGGAAAACTCTAGTTTGACCGTTAAAAGTAAATAATTTTAAAACAAAAATTAATTTTGGCTGGAGACTATATCTAGGTCTTAATTAAGCAAACATGGTGTAGTCAGCCATAACTTAGTAAATTGAAAGTTGCTTGAATTTAAACTTACAGGTTTTGTTTATACTTTTACTTAAATCTAATCTAGATAGCATCTATAGTTTAGATTCTAGATCTACAAGACTAGAACTTAAGAGTTCTAAATCAGAGCTTTAGTTCTTGTGTTTGATCTAAATGTTCATAAAATGAAAATACCAATAAATAAGCGCAGAAACTTACCTTCCTTTTGGCTGACTCAGGAAATGCATATTTTCTAGTTGTAGACGGTGTCGTGGGTTCGATACCCAAATTGAACCACACAGTTATATATTTTTTTAATAATGGGGTTATTGTCTTTTTTTTTAAAGTATATTTTTTTCTTATTCATTTTATCTAGATGGCCCAGACGAATTGTTACTGTCCAAAACTAACATTCGAATGGATTTGTGTACAATGAATACAGTCACATGCAATGCAGCTAGCAGTTACGTCAATCCAAGTGTTAAATTTCAATGGATTGCTGATGACGCCATTTCAATTATTCCAGTGATGACAACATCCAATTTTTCCTCAACAGTTCAGCTTTCAGCGTTAAGTCCTGGGAAACATATTGTAACTTGCAAGGGATGCAATTCTATTTTCCCTAAAAAATGTTCTGAAATTGAATTAGTTGTCGTTATTAAAGGTCAATATTTTATTACTAAATATTTTTTTCTTTAATGCATAATTGTTGAAGGTTTTTTAGGGCCACTTTCAGCAGCATCTCAATTCCATTGCTAGGATCCTCCAAATTCTGCAGTCAGAGTCCAAGACTCACAAGCATATAAAAATGTGGCCATGACCAGGGAGCGCATAAGTCTGATTTTGGTGCCTATGACTAAGCATATGTCTTTCCATATTATTTTAAGTTTTGAAAGGGGTACTGTGGACCTTTATGAATGGGTAAATGAAAACTATTGTTCAAAAGTATTATTACAACATCTTTTATTGGTTACTCATTTCACTTTGATTCATTCTTAAGTAAGAAGGTGTATCTGGAAAAAGGTGTAAGTGCTGCCTATATGTGTCCATCTAGCGCCACTCAATAGAGGTTGATTTTGTGATTCGTACTCTAGCCCCCTAAGTTTGGTATACAAGCCGTTTAAGCCTTTGTTTTGATTTAGCTCATGCCCACCTTATGCAGCAAGTATTTTTTTTTATTCCTTTCAATTGTAGATAACAGTTCTGTACAGCCAAAGATAACAATAAACACGAAACAACGCTTGAACAGTACGTCTGAATTATCGGAAATTGTGAATGTTACTTGTTCGACGGCTATAGAAAGTAATCTAACTCTCACATGCCTGAACAAAACACTCAGAAACATAACATCGGCAATAACTATGATTCACACAGTCAAGAAAAAAGACAATGGCACTATATGTAGCTGCACATCCAATTATCTCTGTTACAAGAGCCAAACTGAAAAGGCAAAAATATTTGTAGCTTGTAAGTTATAATTTTTATACACTTTAAATTACAGCTCAGCATCAGACCAAAAACGGAAACAAATTCTTATCCGATATTGATCACATCACTGACCTATAGATATATATATATATATGTATATAACTCATTTTCACCACAAATCTTTTCTGTCTTTAAAAAAATAATGATTTTTAGTTTCCAAAGTTTAGAAATAATGCAATACCACTTTGCGGTTTAAAGGGAATGTGGTTTTGTAATATTAATCACAGAACTACATATTTAAGCAAATCTATGGAGTAAAGCTAATTTCTATTCGTTTTTAATTTTTCGAAAAAATCCTAGATTTAAATAATTGAATTTTAGATTTGATTTTTGATTGCACATTTAAACAGACTAATTACAAGAACTTTCTAGATCTAAATCATGTATCTCAAAATTGCGAAATAATAATTATGAGACGAAAGTGCACCTATTTTCGAGGTGAAGTTACTCGGATTAATGGATCTAAATATTACACATAGGTTAGGGTTGAAAAAACTACTTTACTTTTTATAACAACTTTACAAAACAACGCCTTCTTTCAATGTTTTGAATTTTTTCACGAAATTTTGTGTAGTGTTAGAGATCTCTATACCCAGTCTAGTTAATTTATACATATATAGGTTTTTGAGATCAACATATTATACTACATTCTGTATCTAACACTGTTGGGGGACGAATAATGCATAAATGAACCTGTTTATCTTAAAACTTAAACTTTTTTACTGTTTATAGATATATTATATATATATAATATATACTTAGATCGTATTTATCGCTTACTATATAAATATGGATCTTTACATTAAAAGGTAATAATGTCATGCAATGAAAATTGAATATCAAGGATAATAACTAGCTAACATAATAACGTTTTTCTTATTAAATTTATTAATAGTAATTTTATTTATATAATGTTAATAATAATTAGGGTTATCTTTGAGTCGGAAGATTAATGTTATTCAGAAATGCAGTATTTTTACGTGGCAACGCAGTCCCAGCTGCGACCTACATATTGTGTCACGTCCACGGCAGACAAAAATGTTGTCCGCCAGTTATCCATTTATGCTCTCTCTTTTGATGTCTACGTCTGTCATTTGCAGTTGATTCTCATTTCTCGAATGTGCAAATATCCCGCGGCCTTTGTAAGAAATCTCCAGCTGTCTCGTTCGGAAGCCGCCTTCTGTAAACAAATATAGTGTAGTCTCAAGGTATTTTGTGAACAAATGAGGCATTAAAAAAATTAAAATGCCAACATGATTTGACATACGCATTGAACAGGTAAATAGTGAAGCAGTTTGTCTGAGCTCAATGGGGAACAAATACTAAACCTTTGGTCCGTGCACTGCACACCTTCGGGCTGGAAGTACGTCATTACTTAAAGCGTCCATGGAGTATAGAGTGGTGAATCTAAAAGAAATGTTACCATTTTAATTTTAAAAGATGCACTGATGACAAAGTCTGGCCATTTTGTATTCGATACTTGCCCTCATATGGAGCCAATGGTGTAAAGAGAAATAACAGAATTACATCATGCTTTGCGTGCAACTATCCGAAAAATAGAATATGCATCTTCTGTTTGGGACCGCTCAACTCAAGAAAACATTAAGAAACTGGAACAGACACAAAATAGAGCAGTAAGATTCATGACAAACGAATATTCACATTTGACTAGAGTAACAACTTTAGTAAAATCACTAAATTTAGAAAGCCTTCAGGACAGTGAACCATACTCTTCAAATACAAAAACAAAATTTAATAAAATACTCTGAAAGACACAAAGATAAAGGCACATTTCTCGTCCCATATGCTAGGACAAATTTGTACAAATACTCCTTCTTCCCTAATGCTATTGGAGCATGGAATGGGTTGCCTGAGCTAGCCAGGAAACCAGAGACTTTGCAGAATTTAAGTCATTGGTTAATATGCATGACTAAATGCATGACGCGTAGGACGTAATCATCTTCTTTTTTGAAGTAACGTCTGTATTATATAAGATAAGAAGATAAGAGTTGAATCTTAGCAAATTGTCATTACAACATTACAGTTACTAAGGCGAGAAAGAATGACGGGCACAGAAAGCTCCATGTGGACTCTTTTATCAAACAATGTTGAATCTGGTCTACTCTTCACTTTTACCTTCAACAGTGGATGTCATTCTCTCTATCCCTTTCTCTGTTTGCCTTTTCTTCTTTTCCCTGGTACTGTTACCTGAAGAAAGGTCTTTTCGAGCCCCGAGGACCTCGTAATATGGCCATATAGTTTACGTTTTCTTTACAAGGATGTCATCGTTGAGCTTCAGCTACGCTGATACAGTCGAGAATCTTTCAGAGATAGCCAATGTGTGCTTCAAAATAGAACTGAATCAAAGAAAAATCCAAAATTGCAACAATTGTGGGAATATCAGAAACCTGGCCGGTTCTTATTATAGCTTAATCTGTTCTCTCCGCTTTCATAGTAATGTTGACAATTATAATGATTTCAGTTCTACTATTTACTGTCATTCAGGTGCTGACCATTGCTTGATACCACTGATTTTGGCTGCAAGACGCGATACCTCACCTAGAATTGTCGAAACAAACTGCTGTGAATTATCGTCATAGAAGATATATGAAAAGTCGGTTGGCTGAATATTACAGTTGTGTTAATATGTTGATACATATTGAATTAAGCCTAATGAGACTCTCCCGTATTCCACGACTCTTTGGCACGATTCTTGAGAAAACAATCAATTGGTGGAGAAACTGACCACAGTAGCCCAAAAAACGCTGAAGGTGAAAAGAAAATTACGTTCATGCCGAATTAGAAAAAGGTTAAGTCAGCGCTACATTCGATACAAGATAGAGATAACGTTTTAAGCAAATATCATTACAAGAACAAAACAAAAAAAACCAAAAAAACAAACAAACAAACAATCAAATAAAATAATAGTTGTAACTCTTAAAAAAAAGAGCTCATTTTGAGAATGGGGCAAATGTATCCGAGGCAGATGAAAGCAACTATATACTAATACAAAGGTAATGAAAAACTATATATTTAAAAAAAAACATATTGTTACGATCTCTCCTCCTAATCAGGCCTTCTGTAAACACTAAACACAACACAACACATCAACACATCAAGCACTTGACAACAAGGCTCCAAACAATCTGGTACTTTAATAATGGCCAAGTAGATAACAGCCAATGCTAGACAATTGGCAACAAACACATCAACAACTAAAATGTTACATTGTACATCACCGTACAAAACTCTACTGTCTTTATCTCTTCCTGGACTCGTACGTTTCACTGGAGGACTGCCCCAGGACCGACTTCATAGCCAGACTGACAGTCCCAATCACAACGCTCTCCGGTTTTGAACTGCCGCTTTCCTACACGCTGTGTCTCTTGTCTGCGCAGGCTTATGATCAGATGACCATAACACGGGCGCAATTCATGTGCAAAGGTCATGCCAGTACTGTCCCTTGCCTTTCAATATAGCACGCTAAACTGTATTACTGGCCTGTGTCACATATGTCAGCTGAACACCCACAGCTAACCCTTTTGCGTCGCGAATAGGGTTATAACAATATATAATTTCTGTACACTATTTTAGCACTAAAAATGCAGATTACTTTGAATAACCTATTATATAAACATATCTCAAAGCGGCGGATAATAAAAAAAAATAATTTTGTTTTTCTATTTTAACTTCAGATGGACCTGCCCAGTTAATTTTATCTTCAAGAGAAATAAAGCTCTCAATGTGTGAAGACGCTAACATTTTAGCGAATGTTACAAATGAAGACGTCTACCCGAATGTCATATTTATTATTTCGGTAGACGTTTCTGATTCTCTGAAATGGGATGTCAAATCTGGATATAATAGTGCCTCAATTAAAGTATTCGCTCTAAAGACTGGCAAATTTCAATTGACAGTCACCGCCTACAATTCCTACAATGCAAGTTTTAACGCTATTTCTCTTGTTAACGTATTTGTTACCGGTAAGATTTTTTATTTATTTTCAAGTTTTTAATTGTCGTTACCAAATACAACTCTTCTTCTTCTTCTAGCCAGCTTTTTGCTGCTAAGCTGTCAGCTCTTTTGCAGACTGTGCAAGGGAAAAATAGTGCGCTGTTTTCTTCAGTTGCTCAGCACTGCCGTACATGGTGGTTATGTTGGGCTGTAGTGGAAGTAGGATCTGCCTAAGGTGGATTAGGAAGGGGCATTCAAAGAGGATATGGTTTTCGGTTTTATAAGGGTAAGCGCAGTGTCTACAAAGGGGGAATTTTGTCTGATTTATTTTATGGAGGTGTGTAACAGAGGTGTGTGTCCTGTCCTTAGTTCAGAAGATTGTAGATTGCTCTTTACAGGGGAGGAAGTTAATACAAACTTACAGGAAAAGGGATGAAAGGCGGAGCACTGGCGCCTAAAAACCAGTTTAGCTTCGTGTTGATGGGGCACGTCAGCCTAAATAATGCAACCCATCTAGGAGAAGGAAGACTCCAAACCTCCACTCTGTGGCGATACTCCCCCGTGTGGGTATCGGGGCTTGGAAATGACAAAGAGTAATAATAACCCACTGCCTTTCCACCAAGGCGAATAAAAGTGGAGCTTCCACCCTCTAAGTGCTTTTTCACTGAGGTCTGGATTGCACTACTCCAGACAGAGGTCTATGTCTCATTACGCTCTACTACTGGATATAAACCCATCGCGAAGTTTTTTTCTGGAACTGGTGAATGTGATAGCGTGAAGGGGCCTGGATCGAGGATGTGACGATTCCATAGGGCATACACAGGGCACAGTCTACCTTAAGCTTTTCTATTGCAAAATAGTTTCTTTTGGAGAGCTCTGTGGATGGCAGAAAATGGACTAAATTGTCCCATGGACATTCCAGTTACAGTTTCAGACCCAGATGTTCTTTTAATTCTGTATTGGAGCAAATTGCCAAGTCCGGAAAATTCCTTAAAATGCGGAGATTATATTATATATATATATATATATATATATATATATATATATATATATATATATATATATATATATATATATATATATTGTTGCTACGTTCTCTCCTACTCAGGCCTCCTGTAAACACTGCTCAACAACACAACACATCTAACTCAAGAACTTGACAACAAGAGCTTCAATAAACAATGGGCGGTTTATTTACATTTACATCAACAACAGCCAATAAACGCAATTGGCTACACTAACTTCAAATGCTTTGCTACACAACAGAACTGCCTAACTAATCACTACAACTCTCTCTAGCTCGTACAGCTACTTTTCGAGGACTCACTTCGTAGCACACAGTCCTTACTGCTTGCTGTCCTGGACTCTACTGACTTCTTTCTAACACGCTCTGTCTCTGGTCCGTGAACACCCTTGTCACATAAGCACAGTACGGGCAATATTTGCGTGCATTAGCAGTACTGTTCCTTGTTCAACAGCCGTTGACCTGTGTGATTCGCCTTAGTCTCGAGTGTCAGTAGGTCACACACACATTAACCATTTCAGTCCGCCACTAGGGTTATAACAATATATATATATATATATATATATATATATATATATATATATATATATGAATGGAAGTTGTAGAGATAAGAGGCAAAGATATATGGGGCGAAATGGCTATAAGTTGAAACGGCAACAGACATGACAAAATGCTAAAAGGTAGAAGTGACATAATGAGTTACAATAAAAAGTTGTTGTATTTTTCTCAGTTTACTCCATAAGAATTAGTCCTATTACTAGTTGTAATAAACTACAAACAATACATTTCTTCTATTTCTTCCCATATTTTACAGATGCTAAATTCCCCAAGCCTAGTCTGTTAATAGACAATGGTCGAATCATAAAAGAAGGAGAGTCAGATAACGTAGAAATCGCTTGCCGATTTCCTTCCCTCATCGTAACTCGAGGGACACTCGTCTGTTTGGGGAAGACTGTAACATCCAATGGGACTAACATTATAGTCCACACAAATGTAACAAGGTTACAAAATGGTGCTACCTGCCATTGCTACGCTCAGTATAGCGAGGACTGTAATTTTCAGGGAACAGCTACAGCTGTATTAAATGTTACATGTAAGTATTATTTCCATTTCTTTGTCATAAGACATATACAATTGTAAACAACCAGTAAAAATGTTTTCATGTTTTTAATGGCTTTTAGGTTGTATACACTACTAAACTAAATGAGTACTGTATAGTGGGCTATTTTGTAATATTTATCATCACAAAGCTTATGTCAACCCACTCTCTCTCTGTCTAGTGTCTGGTAAAAAGTTTGTACACGTTATTTCTCCCACACTCATTCTCGGATAAATTTAAAATATAAATAATTATTCATTGTACCTAAAAAAATAACAACATAAATCAATAAAAATATTAACCAAGTAGTCAATTATTGGTAATTAATCTTCTGATTGAAATGGTAAAAGGAAATAACTTCTACTCTATTGAAATATATAGCTGTAAGTGCGTTCTTTTTTTATTAAGTATTTTTATATTTTTTCTAAGAGCTTTGCTTTTTTAAATTAGACCTATGGGTGCATCCTTTTGTAGCAGCATCTTGTGAAGAGATCCCAGTCCATGCCTCTTCGCTGGATAAAAACATTTTAAGCAATTAATTGGGATAAAGGGACTTCGTCGCCGATTCCCTACAGTACTTTATCAAAGTTAGTCGTCTCTGAGTTTATGCAAAAAACATTAACTTTCTTTTTTTTTTTTTTTTTTGGCTTCTTTAGATCAGGCTAACATTTCTACGTTCACGGTGAATGATAACAAATCAAGTCTCGAAGTTGCTGAGGGAGAAGATGTGAGATTTCAAATTATTGCAACGAGTAACCCAAAGCCAACTATGCTTATAGAAACAGAAGAGATTAAAGATTATTTCGACAAGCGTGTTTACACAAATACGATTTCAGAAATACGTCCGAATGTTTGGCAGCTCCAGTTGGAAATCAAAAATATAAGCTGTGAACAGTCTTCCAATTATACAAGTACCGTGACCAACATGTTTTTTTACAAAATTGCAAGGCGCACTGTTTCCGTTATAGTAAAATGTAACTATATATTTTTTAAAATCTAAAACAAACAATATAAGATACAAGATAATATAAAAAAAAGAAATGTAATTTACATGTACATTAAAACATTTTAATGTTTTTGAATTAAAATATATATGTATATTTGTATTCATCTGTGTATATGTGTATATATATGAATCATATTTATAATGTGGATATAATTATCTTTTTTTATCTTTTGTGCAGGCAGTTTAAAATGGAGGGACCAAAAACTCAACTGGAATAAAGTATCAGTGCCTCCAAGACATTTAGCTGCATTCTCTTTAAAGATTTTAGGTTACCCTAAGCCAAAAACATTTATGCTTCTTTATGGTGTGAATAAACAGCTAGCTAACGTTAATTCATACTCAGTTGTGTATGAAGAAATAACTCCGTTTTTCAGAACATTGCTGCTTCTCATAGACGACGTTAAAGAAGACAACTTCACTGTGTACACTGTTAATATCAGCAACGGAATCGAGCCTGTCCTTCTAGACGATTTCGTTTTAATGAATGGTAATGCATTGTACAAATCAAATCTGGTGTATTGAAACTAAAACAGAGATACAAATATGATATTTTGGTATTTGTGCTTCTGTTTAAATGCTCTAGTTTAATTAAAAGTATTAAGTCGTGATAAAAAAGATCGTTGCGTAGTCGTGCGGTATGTGTTGGGGTGTTTTCGATGGTTCCGAGTTCATACCCTGCCACCTGCAATCCTCCGTCGTCCTGCGGGAGGTTTGGGGCTATGATAAAATTAACTTCAAATCAAAAGAAATAAATATTTTACAAGCATATTTTTAGCGTCATGAAGGCTTGCTCTAAAAAATGAACTGTCAATTTTTGTGTGAAATCATTAAACTGTTTTAGAGATCCTTGTGTAGGTTCCATTTGTTTCCAGGTTCCGTTTGTTTCCCTGTTCAATTTGTTTCCATTTAATTCTATGAATGTGCAGCTGCATATAGTAAGGACGTAATTTGTTTACGTAGGACACATCGGACTGTTTCCTTTTAAAGTAATTAAAATATTCAATGTTTGACGCCTTTCTAAAGTATGTTCTGTTGTTCTTGCACTGGATGTGGCAAAATATGTCAGTCACAGCTGGGGCAGCGCTTCCACAGGAAATACTGCAGTTCACATAAATCTTCGGACTCAAAAACAAGCCTTATTATTTTTAAAGTCTACATTAAATAATTATACGAAATCCAACACGAATAAAGCTCACAGAAACCTGCAAAAATACCCGCATAGAAAACATCAATCATTGTCGAATTGTCCTTATGTATAAAATGACATGTAGTAAATAAAAAAAGTAGTAAATTTCCACTTTAAGACCTTCTGATCTATTGGGCAGATGATGTAAATGTCATCTGATTCTGTGGCCCACCGCTAATGAAGGTGTCATGTGGTCAGCACAACGACCAACCGCCTTTACTTTTCCTCAACTAATGTCAGGAGCTGGGTAGACAAAAAAGCGCTTAAAGATCGTGAGATTAAAAATCCAAGTCTTCACCAGGATTCGAACCCAATTATATGTAGTACAGAATAAAATATACTTAGTAATGCAAGTAATTTATCAAAAATCTTGAAAATTTAGAAACATAAAAAAATAAAAGGAAAAGATAAAAGATCACATAAGGCTTATTGAGAACATCAATAGTTTGTAGACGACGTTATTAAATTTGGAATAAAATAATTTTACCAATAAGAAGATTCATACCAAAGGTCGTCTTCTTTTTCTCCAACTTTATTTTTTTTCGTTTTATAAACTTAAGTTATAGATCTAGGCTTAGTCAATGTAGTTTACTCTATTTCATATTTCACATATTAAAAACTCAGATTCCATGGTAGGTGTACAATCATGTGCACAAAATGTTACTTCCAGGAAAGAGTGGACAGGGCCGTTTTCATAAAATGTACGGCCTTGATCAGTCGACTTGCTTTTTTTTATATTTCTTGTTCCAATAATTGACCACATGTGTATACCAGCTAATTGAATGACACTTTATCAGTCACATCCTGCTCTTAACCCAACAATGCCGCATCCATTGATTTCAATCTTGAAAATTATTGGACAGACACATTTTCCGACTTACTTGTCATATATTTATTTTATGAAAGTCTAATGCTTCCTTCATTTTTCTTTCTTTTTTTTGTCCTCAAGTTAGAAAAATTTAATATAAAAGTGTTCAAAAAATATTGTATAGCTTAAAAAAAACAACAACATAGCCTATCAACACGTTGTTTATTTTGTACACCAGATACACCTAAAAGGCTGCTCTACACTGCACACATGAAAATCTCTAATAGAGCTCCTTCATACAGGGTTGGAGCGATTGGCTGGTTTTGATATACATGTAGTTGTTATATTAATTATTACAGTTCTCCTTACTTTAATCTTAGAACATGAAATATAATTCGTGTTAATTTTTTTTTATTCATCATTTTTTTTTTCTTTGTTTAAAACAGCGGATGAAGGTGACACCCCAATTATGGACATTATTTACCCGATTATTGTTAGTGCACTAGCCTTTGGAGTACTTATTATAATATTCATAAACTTTTTATGCTGCTGCAAAAGCATACGAGGTAATTAACACTTTTAAAATACTGTTAGTTGATGAAATGTGTACAAATGTTTGTTTAAAAAGCTTTGTTAGAAAAACACAATTAAGATTTTTTTCCAAAGTCTTATTAATATATATATTTACATATTTTTATATTATATATATATATACTATACTATAAAGTAGAATGTAAGGCGTATGTATATATGTATGTATGTATATATATGTAAGTATGTATGTATGTATGTATGAATGTATGTATGTCACGAAAAGAAATCAAAACCGTTTGACCAATCTTGATAAATCTTAACATAAATGTTCCATGGGTACTAACTGGGACCGTAGTTTATGTATTGAAGCCCTAAAACAAACTTAAGACCCTCAAAAAAAGTTCACCGACTCTATGAATGTATAGTATCTTATAAATCTTGGCCATGTTTACCATGTTTACATAAGAATGTAAAAAGATCGAAATGATTTAGATCCAGATCTAATTTTAAGAACTACACTTTGCGCAGATAGTTTTTTACTTTGACATATATATATATATATATATATATATATATATATATATATATATATATATATCATAGGCGTAGCTAGGATTTTTTTCGGAGCCCGCCCCCCCCCCCCCCCGCGAAAATTTTTTTTTTTATGTATGTATGTGTGTATGTGTATATAATCTTTATTACATTCTGACCCATCATTCTTTTGGAAGACGCTTATTGAATAGGTTCTTCCTGGAGTTAGTGGAAAAATTGTAGACCTCCGACACTGCTAGCAAGGGGGTCTGGGGGAGCGCTAGGAGCTCTATTTCTATAAGCACTATTTCTAATATTGAAATCCAACAAAATGCATATTCTGAGGAATATACAGTGCATTTTCCTGCTATTAAAAAGTGCTATTCTTACTGATTTACACCCTCCCGCACCTTTCGGCGCATTTGTCGTCAAGCTGTTTCCACAAAAATCTGTCACTGGTAAGTGAGTCAAGCCTCTTTCCACCTGCTCTGAGGCCCTCCATGAATGTGTGGCAACAAATTGTACTACGATGTTATTGCATCTCTTCTTATGCCTTATTCATTTTGTCGGAGAACATGTCCCGCAAACCTCATGCGACGCTCTGTCACAATCTTACTAAAGGGTGGACTCCCAGTTTGGCATAGGATTTCATTGATTTAAACCCGATCTCCATAACTGACTCCTAAAATCTGTCTTAGCCATCTTTGTTGAGTCTCATTTAGTGTTTTTCAATTTCGGCAGATGACTATTCACTGCACATTTATTAATTGAGCCCCGCCACTGGTAGAAATGCGTAACCTCTCTTGAATACGCTCTTGGAATTAATTGACTGTAGTTTGTTTTAGATTTTATATTGAAAAAGGAAGTTTTATCGTCAAAATCATCTGTTGGGGGTTTTAAACTAAAAAATCTCTGGAGTTATGTTTGTTTTAAAATTCAAAACCACATTTAGCTACGGTCATAGAATTTAGTAACTGTAGTTTGCTTTAGAATAATATTGAAGATAGAGGTTTTCCACCTCAAAACGCTCTGTAGGGGGATTTTTAACTCAAAACCATCTGGAGGGGTTTTAAACTTAACTTAAACTTAAAAAATAAGCCATCTGTTGGAAAGGGATTTAAACTCAAAACCCCTAATTGGCTTGGCTCCGCTCAAATAATTTTAGTGTGTAATTTTTCTATTTTTTTTTTTATTGAAGAAGTATTTTTTAGCATCAAACCACTCTGAAGGGGGGTTTAAACTCAAAATCCCTTTTGCTACGCTCATAGATTTCTGAGTGTGTTATTTCCTTTTTTTTATATTGAAGAGGAATTTTTTAGCTTCAAACTCCACTGGAGGGGAATTTAAACTCAAAACCCTTTTGAATACACTAATAACATGTTAAGTGTATAATTTGCTTTGTTTTTAATATTAAAGAGGTATTTTTAGCTTCAAACGCCGCTGAACGGGGGTTTAAATTCAAAATTGAGTCAAAACCCATTTAGCTATGCTCGTAACATTTTGAGTGCGTAATTTGAGTTTTGAAGAGGTATTTTTTACCTTCAAACCCTACTGAAGAGGGAGTGGGGGTTAACTCAAAGCCCCTCTCATCGCCTCTCTCCAACTAGTGCAGAGTCTATAAGGGCTCTCTAATGATGTCACAAAAAATAGTAATACTTAAGTTGTATTTAACTAAAGAAAGTAACTCCGTAACTCCCTAACTTTGTGGCCAAATATTTAATGCACTTTAAGACTAACGATTGCAGTGAAAAAAAAAGTTTGTTTGTTTTGTTTCAGTAATATTAAGTGTAATTTTTTTTGTAGTGATTAGTGTATTAAAATTGTTATACATGCAAACATTTTTTTCCAGATATAAAAAGACTGATAAATATCAACACCATAGAAGAGACATCAGATAATAAAGCAGAAAGTTACGAACTTACGGAACAAGGTACTGTTAACGTTTTAAATAAGTACATAATCATAACAATGAAATAATTATAACAACCAAAATGTATAATAATTTTTTTATTTATAGTATAAACAAATCAATATGGACTAAATAATTAAATATTCATTCTAAAAATATGACACATATACATTTAACTTTTTTACTCTAAATATCAAAGATAAAATGTTCTCTGCATATAACATACATTTTTTAAAATAACATGTAACAATTCAAATTGAAAATAACTCTTTTGTCATTATAACATTATTTTCTTTCTCTTTCTTTCTCTATGCCAGTGATACACATGGTTTAATTTGAAATTGTTTTTTTTTTTTAAATTTTTTTTTTTCTTAAATCTTCTAACATTCTTTTTTTTTTCTTTCTTACAGTACCATATACTGAGGAGACTATTCCGAAACAAATTTATGAATCTTCAATTACTAGATCTCAAAGTAAGAATACTTAATTAGAATACAGAATCATATTTAGGCCTATATTTCTAGAAATCAAATCATTCTAAAGTAAATCCTTTTATAAAACATTTAAAAGTCGCAAGCCAAAAATGTTGTATTAAATCGTTATTTTCTTCTTATATTATACAGTAAATCTCTTAAATAATTAGACTCTTAAGAAATGTTTTAATTACATACAATTTTGTAATAGTGACTAATTCTATTTAGGGATAAGATCTCATTAAGATTGAGCCAAAAGAAAAAAAAACAACAACTGATACTTACAACACGGTTACCAAGAAATTTTGTGTGGAAACTGTCACGCGCCGCTGGGCAAGGCCACCATTGTGATGGGGCTCTGGGAGATGTGTTTAAATAAAACAGTAGATTATAGAAAATAATTTTTGTTTTGGAGACTTTAGGTCTAAGGGTTTCTAATGCCATCATAGACAGAACACACAGGTAGCATACAATTGATAAAAGAATCCCTTTTTGTCATCAAGATAAAATATATTAATGTAATTAGAATTAAATGAGGCGCGGCGTCTAAGTGATAAAGCGCTTGGCTTCCGAACCGGAGTCCAATCCTGTTAACGTTTTAAATAAGTACATAGTCATAACAATGAAATAATTATAACAACCAAAATGTATAATAATTTTTTTATTTATAGTATAAACAAATCAATATGGACTAAATAATTAAATATCCCTTCTAAAAATATGACACATATACATTTAACTTATTTACTCTAAATATCAAAGATAAAATGTTCTCTGCATATAACATACATTTTTTAAAATAACATATAACAATTCAAATTGAAAATAACTCTTTTGTCATTATAACATTATTTTTTTTAATTGTTGCGACCAATAAAGGACAGTACCTAAACAATGAAATCACTCTTAGCGGTAAGTTTAATATAAACTCAAAACATATCATTTAAGCTTACAATAGTATCCTGGATGAGCATTTTGTGCACTCGGTACTGAAACAGTTTTAAAAAATTATGAATGCAATGAAAAAAAAATCTTGTACTTTAAAAACCAACGCCAGTATGTGTTCAAATTGGGGATGAGAAAGCCTTCTGAACAACTGTACTGACTTGTGACAGTAGACTAACTCTTTGTAGTTTAGTACTATATAGCTAAATTATATTTTTTAAATAAAAAAAAAGTGAAGTGAAGCTTACAATTAAAAATAATTGAAAAAAACCCACTTCCCTTCAGTATATTGTACGATTACTGTAGAAGCGGGTTGCTATGTCGACCATCATTAATATAAAATAATAGATACGCATAGTTGATTAAGTTTTGTTTGTTTGTTTATTTATTTATTTTATGCAATTTTGCAAAAGCAATTTTATCAAGAATTTTGAACATAGTTTACAAAGTATTACACGTGTGGGCTAAACGGTGCTGGTAGATTAGAAGCTGTTTAGATGTAGAAAAAAAAGTGTATGTTAAGTAGATTTTAAAATGTTTTATTTATGTGATTGACATTCATAAAAACACATCTGCAATCATGGATGGAATGTTTCTTATATATATATGCTTGCTTTTGTCTTCAGATCGGGGCCCTGGTAATGAAGCTAGAGAATATAATTTACATGAATTATACCCATTATTAGAAGGTAAAATAATCAATTTCATTTTAAAATAATTTTAATACTTTTTTTTAAGGAGGGGGGGAGGCTAAAAAGCATTTGTTACGGAACGATAAGGTTAAAACTATTTGACATTGAACATTTTGTGAAAGAAATATGACGGATACTTTTATGTAAGACACTGGCGTATCCTTGGGACAGGTTTTTGAGGAGCGCATTTCCACTCAACCAACCCATTTACCATCTCAACCGTAAAAAAAAGGAGTATCGGACCCACATTATTAAAAAAAAATGCACAAAGTGTGTGTCATTGGTTATTCACTAATCAAAACTATGTTTTTCATTCTATTTTTTAGCCTTCTTTTCTCTTTGCCACTGCCTATTCTTTTTAAGTGCATGGTTTGACTTACAATATCAACCATAAAAAAAGGAGCTTAAATTGTTCCTAAGATCTTAACTTCTTAAAAGGGCACCCTTTTTACAAAGCTTATATCAACTCGCTCTTTCTGTCTGTTCGTCTGGAAAAAACTTTTAAAAGCGTCCCTAATCCCTTCTCGGATAAAGTTGAAACTTAGCATACTTATTCATTGGCGAAGAAACTACATGAAACAATAATAAAATTTATGAATTAGTCAAATAAGTATTGGTAAGTAATTAATTTGTTTGACATAAACTAAATTAATTCTTCAGTTTTCACATATATGGCTAATTATGTTTTTTTTTCACCTTAGATAATTGTACACTTTATTTCTACCACAACCAAACTCGGATCAAGTTGAAACTTCAAATAAATATCTATTGTACTTAACAAAAAAAATAAAAAAATTATTGGTAATGATAGCAGGACGAAATTGTGAACGTGTTCAATTACATTTCAAATTGTCATACTAGTAAAGAGCAGGAATTCACACATTTGGGAACAACAATAACCAGCAACCTAGATTTAGACACTGAGCTGACAAAAATAATAGGAAAGGCTTCTGCAGTAATGGCAAAACTCTCCAAGCGCATGTATGACAATACCAAATTGACCACAGCAACAAAAATCCTGGTCTACAATGCCTGCGTTCTGAGCACACTTTTTTATGGCAGTGAGAGCTTGGCTACATACATGCGTCAAGAACACAGATTAAATAGCTTCCATCTACGCTGCCTGCGACGCATAGTGTGCATCTCCTGGAGGGACCATGTCAGAAAACCAGGAAGTATTGAAACGGGTCAATACGCACAGCTCTATGCTCTCCTTCAACAGAGAAGACTACGCTGGCTCGGTCATGTCACTTGCATGTCAGATGGAAGAATCCTTAAAGACCTCCTACACTTTAAGCTTGCAGATGAAGCCAGAACCAAGGGCCACCCAAAACTAACTTACAGAGATGTCTGCAAGTGGGACATGAGAGCCATGGGTATCAACCAAGTTATGTGAGAGGAGATAGCCCAGTACCTGACAGCATGGAGACAGACTGTACGTGCTGGTACGAACTTCGCCGAGTGCAAAAGAAACAAAGCTGCGTCAGCCAAGAGAAAGACAAAGAAAGCTGCCCTGTCAGCTAGCCCTAGGACAGATGCATATACATGCACGAACTGTGTCAAACTCTGCCGCTCCAGAATTGGTTTGATCAGTCACTCCAGATTCTGTCCCATCTCAAGACGTAACCAAAGCCAGTGACTCATCTGGGTACATCCATTGTCTTCCGAAACAGAAGGAGCCATATTTGTAGTTGTTGTTTCTCTTTTTTTTAGTATAAAATTACTTTTATTTAATTAAAACACAAAAACCTTTCATTGTTCTGTTTTGTATTTTCATTTAGAAGAAGATCAGAATAAAGAGACTTTCAATTTACGTGACAATAGAAAAGAAGGTATAATTTTGCTTGTTTTCTGTTATAAGTATTCTTTAATAAGTAGATCTGCCTTGTGTGATGAATACGTAATATAAAGGTATACAATGAAAATAATTAAATACAAAAAGCAAAAGCCATAAATGGCAATGGGTATAATTACTGCAATGCATAAAAAAATATATATATAATTCCTTTAATAAAAGGAAAAAAAAGGAAACATTAAAAGGGAAAGAACTCGCCCTAAAAACTTTATTCGATAAGAGACAAAATAATTGATTACCAATAATTAAATGACTAATTGTGTATTTATGTTGATTCTTGTTTTGCTAAGTACAATAAATGATTGTTTAAAGTATCAATTTGATCGGGGAATGCTTGAGGTAGATATAGCGTTAACAATTTTGGAGGACTTAACACAATAAATTTTCGAAATGTCTGAAAATACTGGAGAAATAGTTTACCTTGTTGGTATCAAACAAAATAATTTATAACCAGTAAATAAATTGACTGTTTGGTTAATTTTTATTTATTAATCGATGTCTTGTCTAAGGCCAATGAATATATGTGAAGTTTCAACTTGATCCGACAATGGGTGTGGGATAAATAATGTGTACACACTTTTAACAGGATAGACAGACTGACAGAAATAGTGAGTTGACATAACCATTGTAAATATAAAATTCTAAAGTAAACAAAGCAATACAAAATATTAAAAGTCTTACTTAATTTTTTACCTGAATTGAAATATTCACATTTGTTATATTAACATGCTCATTTTCTATATGAAATTGTAATAGGAAACATTCCATTGGTCCGAAGGGATCTAATTCTTCCTCGTCTTATTGCTACGCTGTAACTTCGGATGTCTAAACCAGTGTTTCCAAAACTTTTCCCATAACGGAACACATTCTATGTATTTAGCGGAACGCTTTGCTTATTTTTTTGGTAGAGAGATTAATTCTAGTGTCTGTCTACTAATTAATTCTTCCAGTACTGAATTATTCCAATGGTTTTTGAAACAACCAGTCAGTCCTCGTGTTTCGTGAAAAATTGTGTGTGTGTGTTTAAAAAAATCCTAATAGAGGGCGGATATCAAATATTAGTTACAAGACTACAATGGTCAATTATTTTATCTTATCTTATCTTATATGTTACAGACGTTACTTCAATAAAAGAAGGTGATTACGTTCTACGCGTCAGGCATTTAGTCATGCATATTAACCAATAACCTAAACTCCACCAAGTCACTGGTTTTCATGGCTAGCTCGAGCAACCCATTCCAAACTCTAATAGCGCTAGGGAAGAAGGAGTATTTGTACAAATTTGTCCTAGTATGTGGAACGAGAAATGTGCCTTTATCTTTGTTACAAACTTACTTTTTTTTAGCTTTGCAAAGTGATGGACCACAGCAAGGCAGCAATAGAAGAGAGTCACAAATAGAATATCTTTCGATACAAGGTACGTTTAAGGTTTGTGACTAAGTAAATAAGATACATTGACAGAGTGATAGAAAAGCAAATTTGAAGACGAATGAACGAATAGATTTATCTGTGCCTCCTATTGCTATTTATTTGTCTACACTATTCTTTTTAAAGGTCCTATGCAGAACTGCCTAAATGTTGTAAATCCTTCGATCGGACTCTCTATAGAAGGTAAGAATTTTGAACATTGAAAAAAAATATATTAGTTACGGTAAATTTTTCAGTAGACAATAGCTTAAGCTCATAAAATATTTGGAAAGTCTAAGCTAAAATAAAAATTCCCATTTTTTCATTGAATACATCCTGACTGTACTATAAAAGTGCGACTATTTTGTAATAATACTAAATGACATTTGAAAATGTTTTTTTAAAATTAAATAGGATTTTTAAGTAGGATTCCAAGTAAAGTTTAGATTTAATATCTTTAAACCATTTGTATGTAAACCGTTTCCTTTTCTTTTTTAGCGGCCCCGAAAGTGGAATAGACGCTATTAGTTTTGTGTGGTCTGTCTGTCTAGTTTAATCTGTCTATTTAACTTAGCAATACAATGGTAACAAAATATTTTTGACGGACGGACGGACAGACAGACAGACGTCTGTAGGCGCTATAAAGATCAACTCATTGGAAAGAGGAAAGTAGCTGGCAGCAGATGGCCCATGAAAGAGACAGATGGAGAGTACATAAGTATAGAGTTAAAATATTTTTTATAAAAATCAGGAATTTTTTTTTTCGTAAATGCGAAGATTATTCATTTTATTAATTAGAAGAGGGATTTTAAGCAGTTATTTGGCGTTAGTAGAATTTTAAATAAAATTCGGAAAATTTGTGGCGACAATTAGTAAGAAAATTTAACCGATGTAGGTCAATTTCTGTTCAAAACAAAATCCGGAACATTCTTTTTCGATTAAAAAAATTTTGTTATGTTTCAGCAAGAAAATTAAATGTCAAATAAGTCTAAAAAGTGATTTTCAATTCTCGTTTCTATTAAATTACTTTCTTTTTTTATAGCCCTGAACAGCCTATTTTTGATATTTGGAAAAGTTGTTTAAAGATTAAAATACGAACAATTTGATATCGATCAATAAATTATAGTGACGCTTTGTCAAAGAATATAAGTGTAATATTAGTCAAGTATGCGATTTCAAACAATTATTTGATATAAATCATTTTTTATACAACAATACTATAGGTTAGAAGAGCAAACAAACATTCGTTGGCGTTGATTAGTTTTGCACAAAAACATCCGGAACAATCAATTATAGATACTTAAAACTATTGAGATGTTATGGGAGAAACATTAAAGAGTATATCATATTTTCAATAGCTTTTAGTGTTTTTTTTAATCTAAACATGACGGACAGACCGAGCGACATACAAAACGCACAAAAAAGCCTTTTTTATTCTGATGGGGCCGCTAAAGAAAAAATAAATAAAATCTGATTATTTTTAAAATTTTGAAGGAACTAATAGCACCAAGTCTTGCAGATACTTGTCACGCTACTGCACAAAAGTCGCCGCATAAAAAGTCCATTTTAAAAAATATTAACATACATTTTTTAGCCTTTAGAAACCAACAGAAATGTTTTCTTTTATATTAAGCAGCTAGTTGACCAGAAAAAAAAACACCTTGAACTAATATTCTAATATTCATATTTCTTATGAACATTCCTTGTACATTTTATAAAAGAATTTGACTTAGTGATACTAAAAATACATATAGCAGTATCACGCGGTGTTAGCATATTGTAACATCTATCTATCTATCTATCTATCTATCTATCTATCTATCTATCTATCTATCTATCTATCTATCTATCTATCTATCTATCTATCTATCTATCCATCTATCCATCTATCTATATATCTATCTATCTCTGTCTGTCTGTCTGTCTGTCTATCTATCTATCTATCTATCTATCTATCTATCTCTGTCTGTCTGTCTGTCTGTCTGTCTATCTATCTATCTATCTATCTATCTATCTATCTATCTATCTATCTATCTATCTATCTATCTATCTATCTATCTATCTATCTATCTATCTATCTATATATCTATCTATCTCTGTCTGTCTGTCTGTCTGTCTATCTATCTATCTATCTATCTATCTATCTATCTCTGTCTGTCTGTCTGTCTGTCTGTCTATCTATCTATCTATCTATCTATCTATCTATCTATCTATCTATCTATCTATCTATCTATCTATCTATCTATCTATCTATCTATCCATCTATCCATCTATCTATATATCTATCTATCTCTGTCTGTCTGTCTGTCTGTCTATCTATCTATCTATCTATCTATCTATCTATCTCTGTCTGTCTGTCTGTCTGTCTGTCTATCTATCTATCTATCTATCTATCTATCTATCTATCTATCTATCTATCTATCTATCTATCTATCTATCTATCTATCTATCTATCTATCTATCTATCTATCTATCTATCTATCTATCTATCTATCTGTCTATCTATCTATCTATCTATCTATCTATCTATCTATCTATCTATCTATCTATCTATCTATCTATCTATCTATCTATCTATCTATCTGTCTATCTATCTATCTATCTATCTATCTATCTATCTGTCTATCTATCTATCTATCTATCTATCTATCTATCTATATGCTAGTCCTGTTCGCAAGGAATTCTGACTTTTAATTATTAATTTATTGTTTTTTTTTCTTGCTCTTAATTTTGTTGCATCACATCTTAATATTATCTTATCTTATATATTACAGACGTTACTTCAAAAAAGAATATTATAGTAAAAGCTTATGATTCATCAAAAACAACATCTCAAGGTAAAATCACCTTAATTAGAATTTCGATTATATATATGTGTGTGCATGTGTGTATGTTTATATTTATGTTTGCATGTGTCTCTATTGTGTCTGAAGATAGGATAATAACAATGCATCTATTCAAGTCAGAACTTCGTGGATACTGGATCAAGTAACATTCTACAAAGCGGCTTAAACGATTTTCCAATAAATTTAAAAGTTAAAACAGAGAAAAGAATTACTAGCTCATTGGCCATATGAGGAAAATTCTAGTTTGACCGTTACTGTTTTTTTAATTGAAAAAATACAATAAATATATATTTGACCTGACTAGACTTAAAAAAAACAGACATGGCTTAGTCAGTCATAGTGTTCGAAAATATACGATAATAGGGTATAGTTAAAGCTGATTCAATTTTATCAAAAGAATATCTAATCTTTACTAATATTTTTTACGTAAATCTAATATAGATTACATGTATATTCTAGAGGTAGAAGTAGATCTAGATATAAACTAGATTTGAAGACATCTAAATCGGAAGTCTGTCTAATATTAAATCTAGATCTAGTATTGAATCTATAATAACACGCATCTGTCGGTGTCAAAATGATAAGTTCGAAACACGTTTATAAGCAAATATTTTTTTTTACAACTTGTATAATGGAGATATTTTCTTTTATAAACAATATTGTTTTGTTTTTGTTATACTCTGTTGAAGATATACGAGAACGTCCTGTTGGTGAAAGCTTTACAAACAACCTAAATCCAGTTGTTCAAGGTAAACTAATTTGCAGAATAAAAAAAATTAAAATACATTTACATTTATTTTGTAACTAGTCTTTATTAATTACAAAGCTTATATCGACTCAATCTGTCGGTCTGTTTGTCTATCTGTATGTCTGTCTGTCTCTATGCTATAAAATTGTACACGTTATTTCTTCCACGACCAATCTAGGGACAAATTAAAAGTTTGTACAATGATTTCTTGTACCTGACAAATGAAGAAATCGCAAATAAAATAACTAATTAATAAATTAACTGGTGTTAATCGCATACGTTAAATAAGTCCCAATTATACATTGTGTAGATAATTAACTACTTGTCACCTAAATGTTTCAAAATATATTAATATATAAATATAAACCCTTAAGACTTCTGTTTTCATAAGCCATTCCTGGCACAGTGGTTAGTGCCTGAACCTGGGCTCGAAATCCAGTCGTAAAATATAATTTTAATATAATTCATTTACAAAAAATCACGGTAACATTCACAGATGCCTCCTTTCTCTTTCGATCCCCCTGCTGTCCCAATTGGTCCAGAGAAGTGCTATGATCATTGCGCATTATGAAACTCACAATTCTAAAATTATAAATAGTTAATAAGAAAATACAAAAGAAAAAAAACTTCCATTATAACAACTGAGAATAAAATAAAATAAATAACAAAATTTGCTCAAGCCTGGTATCGAATTCGTGGTGGGTAAATGTGATTCTCTAACGATTTTCCTCGAAAATTGACATTTTGTTTATATCATCGGAAAAAGAAATGCTAGCTCATTAGCCGGTTGTGACACAATGGAGAGTTTACTATCTTTTTTATAACAATTTTAATTATAGGAGCAATTCCCCTTAAGAAGCCTATAAAATGCCTTGCGAAGTGTGTTTAGATGCTACTTGCTCCTGAGTTACCAGCTTGACCACTGGGTTTTATGTCTAGGATTCATTTGAGATTCACTGTGAAATGAAGTGATTTTGTAATCACTTGATCATCTCGTGCCTTTTGAAACTTGTATATCTATCAATTCTAGTAAGCTAAACCTGTTTTTAGACGAATTGTTTTTATACCTTTCGTGAGTGATTGTTTACATACCGGCATATATTCCGTGAAGATAAAATGTATTATAGCCCTAAACTTTTGTGAGATCTTTCTTGCTGTCTCTTCTAGAAAATATCCACTGCCAGATTTCTTTCTCTATGCCAGTGATACACATGGTTTAATTTGAAATTGTTTTTTTTTTCTTAAATCATCTAACATTCTTTTTTTTTCTTTCTTACAGTACCATATACTGAGGAGACTATTCCGAAACAAATTTTTGTGAATCTTCAATTACTAGATCTCAAAGTAAGAATACTTAATTAGAATACAGAATCATATTTAGGCCTATATTTCTAGAAATCAAATCATTCTAAAGTAAATCATTTTATAAAACATTTAAAAGTCGCAAGCCAAAAATGTTGTATTAAATCGTTATTTTCTTCTTATATTATACAGTAAATCTCTTAAATAATTAGACTCTTAAGAAATGTTTTAATTACATACATTTTTGTAATAGTGACTAATTCTATTTAGGGATAAGATCTCATTAAGATTGAGCCAAAAGAAAAAAAAAACAACAACTGATACTTACAACAAGGTTACCAAGAAATTTTGTGTGGAAACTGTCACGCGCCGCTGGGCAAGGCCACCATTGTGATGGGGCTCTGGGAGATGTGTTTAAATAAAACAGTAAATTATAGAAAATAATTTTTGTTTTGGAGACGTTAGGTCTAGGGGTTTCTAATGCCATCGTAGACAGAACACACAGGTAGCATACAATTGATAAAAGAATCCCTTTTTGTCATCAAGATAAAATATATTAATGTAATTAGAATTAAATGAGGCACGGCGTCTAAGTAATAAAGCGCTTGGCTTCCGAACCGGAGTCCAATCCTGGCAAAGACTTGGATTTTTAATTTCGGGATCTTAGGGCGCCTCTGAGTCCACCCAGCTCTAATGGGTACCTGATTAGTTGGGGAAAAGTAACGGCGGTTGGTTGTTGTGCTGGCCACATGACTCCCTAGTTGACTGTTGACCACAGAAAAAGATGATCTTTACATCATCTGCCCTTTAACACCATAAGGCATAAGGTCTGAAAGGGGAACTTTACTTTTTTTTTACTTAGAATGTAAGAGGGGGGGGTATTACAAAAGGTGAGTAGTATAATGATACATCTTAAAGTAATATACAAAGCAGGTATAGATAAATGGAATGGTTAACTCGTCATAATGACCGCTGATTGCATAAATGTGTGAGTGCCCTATTGTTCGTATGACTTAGCTCTTAGGATACTGGGCTCGGTCGATGTCTCAGAAGCTTATCCTTCTGCCTTGGTGCTGTAGATTGTTTTAGTCTGCTAGCGTGTGCAGCAGCTTGGGAGGTGTCAGCTTTAGCTGAGCTACTGCAGTTGGAATGAAAGTAGCCCGGCCGGGTTTTTTGTCTAGGATTCGTTTAAGATTCACTGTGAAATGAAGTGATTTTGTAATCACTTGATCATCTCGTGCCTTTTGAACGCGAAAGTTCTCGGTCTGAAACTGACCACGAATTGAAAACCTCAGTTATTACTTGGTACTTTGTAGAGTGTGGACGTGGATATATTTTTCAGAGGGAGTATGTATATTGTGAAGTTTTTTCTGAACATGGAGCTGTAACTATATTTTCATTGGCCTTCTTCATTCGTAGGACGACTATGGTTCATCTCAGAGCACTTCCTCATGTGGCTGTGGAGCTCTATTTTGGAGAGACGCTCCCGTCCACAGATAGCGCAGGTTAAGGTGGCTTTTGCTTCGGTGGTAGAGGAGCTGGCCGTTTTTCGGATTGTGTGTTTTTCTTTCTGGGCTGAGACCCATGTACTTTCACTGTCCATAGCTTTCTTGGTCACTGTCTCTCTCCATCTGTTGCCGTATAGAGCTATCTCTTCCCAATTGTCAGTATTGATGTTCACTGATTTAAGGTTACGTTTTATTACATCTATGTAACGGAGGTGGGGGCGACCAGTTTTTCTTGTGCCAGTCGCGAGTTGACCATATAGGATGACTTTCGGGATGCGCTTGTCCTCCATCCGGCGAACATGTCCAAGCCAGTGAAAACGGCGTTGTCTAAGGGCTGTAAAAATGCTGGGAATACCTGATCGCGCAAGGATCTCAGTATTGCACACTTTTTCTTTACATGTGACATTTAAGATCCAACGGAGACATCTCAAAGGAATGAGTTTAGTTTTCTCTCTTGCTTTTCGTAGGTGGTCCATGATTCGCTGCCATACAGCAGTGTACTCATAACGCATGCGTTGTAGACTTTCATTATGGTCACCGTAGTTAGCTTATGGTTTTCCCAAACTCTTGGTCTGAGTCTAGCGAATTTCGAGGCAGCCTTCCCTATGGGTTTTTTCATCTCCTCTTCTAGGGACAGGTCATCTGTAATTGTGGATCCCAGATAGCAGAATTCGTTTACGGCGTCCAGCTTGTTATCGTCAATGAGGATGGAGGGTGGTGCTGTAGTAGGTGGTCCCATAACATTAGTTTTCTTCGTGCTAATAGTCAAGCCATATTCTTTACAGGCCTGAGAGAAGCGGGACATTAGTGACTGAAGTTCCTCTTTTGTGTGTGCCACTACCGATGCATCATCCGCGAATAGCATATCTTTACGAGGGTGGCTCTGATTTTCGTTTTGGCCCTCAGTCTGGCAATATTTAGGAGTTTGCCATCAAATCTGGAATGGAGATAGAGGCCTTCAGTGGATTTGTCAAACGCGTTGTGGATTAGCAGTGAAAATAGTATTCCAAAGAGGGTTGGGGCCAGGCCACATACTTGTTTAACTCCGCTGTTTATACTGAAACTTTCAGAGCTGGCACCGTTGAATTGCACTGTACCCATCATATTTTGGTGGAAAGATATGATTACATTTAGTAGCTTGGGTGGACAGCCTATTAACTGTAAAATTTTAAAGAGGCCATCTCTGCTAACTAGATCGAAGGCCTTTGTCAGGTCAATAAACGCAATGTACAAAGGCATCCTTTGTTCTCTACACTTTTCCTGGAGTTGGCGGATGGAGAAAATCATGTCAATGGTGGATCTCCCTGAGCGAAAGCCACATTGTGATTCTGGATAGACTCGATCAGCGAGTTTTTGTAGCCTGGGAAGTATCACTCGAGCAAATACTTTGCCAACAATACTTAAGAGGGAGAATCCTCTGTAATTGTTACAGTCTCTTTTGTCACCTTTGTTCTTATACAGTGTAATGATTTTAGCATCCCGCAGGTCTTGTGGCACAGCACCTTCTTGCCAACATTTGCAAAGCAGTTTGTGTAGAGGTTGGATTAGAGTAGTTTTGCATTGTTTTAGAAGATCTTTGGGGGGGGGGGGGATAACATTGCATCGGGTGCTTTGCGGGCGCAATGTTGTCTATGGCTTTGTTGAGCTCTGAAAGGGTGGGTGTTTCATCTAGCTCGTTCATTGTGGGTAATTGTATGATGGCCTTAAGGGCTGAGTCAGAGACTGAGCTTGTTGTGGCGTAGAGCTCAGAGTAATGTTCAACCCATCTGTGCATTTGTTGGCACTTGTCTGTGATAATTTCCCCAGTGGTTGATTTCAGAGGTGCTGTCTTGTTTTGGGAGGGTCCGAGAGCCTTGTTGATTCCTTCGTACATCCCTCTTATGTTGCCCACTTGGGCTGCGAGCTGACTACTCTCACTGAGCTCTACCCAGTATTCCTTTGCACAGATCCTTGCTGTCCTCTGTGCATTGGCTCTAGCTTCTTTCAGGTTTAGCAGGTTGCGTTGGGTAGGTTTTGCCTTGTAAGTAGCGAGTGCATCTCTCTTTGCTCTGATGACAGGTGCTAAAATAACAGCTTTAGAGTCGAACCAATCATTTTGTTTTGTAATTTTTCTTCCGAAGATTTCCAGGGAAGTCTTTTGTATGGTGGACTTGAGGTGTTCCCATTTTTCAGTTGCTGTATTTTCAGAGATATTTTTATACTCGCGTTCAAAAGATTCAGCAAACTGTATCTGGAGATCAGGGTGACACATCTTGCTTACATCCGATTGGGGTCTTCCAATCTGCTTGGTATGGTGGATTTTTTTGGGGAGAAGATTGATCTTACAACATACCAAGGAGTGATCTGTGTCGCAGTCTGCACTGTGGTAGGACCTGGTAAGCTTTACAAATTTTAAGCACTTTCGTCTTACCATGATTAGGTCTAGTTGGTGCCAGTGTTTGGAGCGAGGGTGCCGCCAAGATACTCTGTGCTACGGTTTAGTCTTGAAATAGGTAGTAGTGACGCAGAGGGAGTGTAGTGAGCAAACCTCGAGGAGCCTTTGTCCATTTTCATTTACTTTTCCGACACCAAAACGCCCAATACAGCTGTCCCATGCAGAGTTGTCAGATCCAACGCGTGCATTGAGGTCGCCAAGGATGATAACCTGTTCCGTAGTTGGGATCTCGCTAAGAGCAAACGAAAGGTTGTCATAAAACATATCTTTGGCCTCTGGTGTGGAACGCAGAGTAGGAGCGTAGGCACATATGAAAGTCACATGTCCAATAGATGTTTTAAGGCGTAGTGATAGGAGTCTTTCTGAACTGTTGCACTTCAGCTCTACTGTATTTAGCAGTGTGTTCTTAACTGCAAAACCAACGCCATGTTCCCTTACTTCAATTTCGGCTTTGCCTTGCCAGAAGAAGGAGTAGTCTTTTTCTTTGATTGATCCAGAGTCAGCTAAACGAGTTTCCTGAAGGGCGGCAATGTCTACTTTGAGCCTGGACAGTTCATCGTTTATTATTGCAGATTTTTTGACATCTTCTATGTCTGGTAGGTTTTCATTAAGTCCAGTTTGTAGAGTACGCACATTCCACGTGCCCAGTTTAAGAGTGGAGCTCCGCTTTTTTTTCTTCATGTCGACTGGTACATTGGCTTTGTGCCTGCTTTTCAGATTTTGTCCTATCCTCGTGTACCCAAACGAGGAAGACAGGCATGACGGGACAGCACCTTATTGGCTGAGGGCTGCCCAGCATGAGGCGGGCGGTAGCTGTCCATTAAAATCCTAGGATCCCTCCCACCGACGAAAGTGGCCCCTGGCGCCCTGCTCTACGTCAATCGAGCATTTGAGCTTATAACCGGTGACTGCCACTTCCCGTGTTTGGCCGATGCCAAAGGCGAAGCTGGATTGTCCTCTCCAGTTTTTTGGGGTTAGGGCTTAGAATAAGTGAGATGAAAGCCTGGGCATTGTTTATGGTCGGAACGATGTCGCCCACACAGCAGTTCCCTCCTCTCCGCGCAGCTGATGTGACCAAAGGAACGGAGTATCCAATACAGTTTGGGATCAGTAGCGCCGCAGGATCTGCCAGGCTGTAGAACGGTGTGCCACAGTCTGCCTAAGGGTCTCCAGCTCTTGATTTTTCCTCAGGGTTACCTCCCAAAGCCTTTCCCGTGTTTGGGTATAGCCGCAGGGCAGCGGAGGTTTGGATTCAGAGTTTTCCTTCTCCTAGATGGGTAGCCAACCAAGGCTAACGAGCCTTTTCTGCCCGAAGATTACTGGTTTAGGCGCCAGTTGCTCGCCTTTGCCCCTTCTCCTGTCTGTGGTAACGGTTCCGCCAGGCTCAGTAACTGAGCCACACGTGAAGGCCAGGAGTTGGACTGGTTGTCAGAGGCTATTTGAGACGCATGCCATGCGAGGCACTTTGTAGGTAATGATGGGCTTAAAACTATTACCACTTCCGGCGTTAACAACCTTGCGGAACCAACTATATTTTATGATGTTAATATTTGAGTGTATGTTCTGCCTATGGGGCTGCATCAGCCAAATTATACGTATTCAATAAACTTATTGTCTGCTACCAAGTATCAGTACATTGTGTTCGTTGTGCGAGTAATAAACTGTAAGAGACATTCATGTTAAAAAGAAGCAAAGAAACGCCAAGAAAGATGTGGACATTTCTACTAGCTACTAATATAATATAACTATACACTCATAAGACCCACTAGTTGTGTTACATCTGTATTGTGAACTTTATAAATTTTTTATCTATCTATCTATCTATCTATCTATCTATCTATCTATCTATCTATCTATCTATCTATCTATCTATCTATCTATCTATCTATCTATCTATCTATCTATCTATCTAACTTTCTATCTATCTATCTATCTATCTATCTATTTATCTTTCTATCTATCTATCTATCTATCTATCTATCTATCTATCTATCTATCTATCTATCCATCTATCCATCTATCTATCTATCTATCTATCTCTGTCTGTCTGTCTGTCTGTCTGTCTATCTATCTATCTATCTATCTATCTATCTATCTATCTATCTATCTATCTATCTATCTATCTATCTATCTATCTGTCTATCTATCTATCTATCTATCTATCTATCTATCTATATGCTAGTCCTGTTCGCAAGGAATTCTGACTTTTAATTATTAATTTATTGTTTTTTTTTCTTGCTCTTAATTTTGTTGCATCACATCTTAATATTATCTTATCTTATATATTACAGACGTTACTTCAAAAAAGAATATTATAGTAAAAGCTTATGATTCATCAAAAACAACATCTCAAGGTAAAATCACCTTAATTAGAATTTCGATTATATATATGTGTGTGCATGTGTGTATGTTTATATTTATGTTTGCATGTGTCTCTATTGTGTCTGAAGATAGGATAATAACAATGCATCTATTCAAGTCAGAACTTCGTGGATACTGGATCAAGTAACATTCTACAAAGCGGCTTAAACGATTTTCCAATAAATTTAAAAGTTAAAACAGAGAAAAGAATTACTAGCTCATTGGCCATATGAGGAAAATTCTAGTTTGACCGTTACTGTTTTTTTTAATTGAAAAAATACAATAAATATATATTTGACCTGACTAGACTTAAAAAAAACAGACATGGCTTAGTCAGTCATAGTGTTCGATAATATACGATAATAGGGTATATTTAAAGCTGATTCAATTTTATCAAAAGAATATCTAATCTTTACTAATATTTTTTACGTAAATCTAATATAGATTACATGTATATTCTAGAGGTAGAAGTAGATCTAGATATAAACTAGATTTGAAGACATCTAAATCAGAAGTCTGTCTAATATTAAATCTAGATCTAGTATTGAATCTATAATAACACGCATCTGTCGGTGTCAAAATGATAAGTTCGAAACATGTTTATAAGCAAATATTTTTGTTTACAACTTGTATAATGAAGATATATTCTTTTATAAAAATATTGTTTTGTTTTTGTTATACTCTGTTGAAGATACACGAGAACGTCCTGTTGGTGAAAGCTTTCCAAAGAACCAAAATCCAGTTATTCAAGGTAAACTAATTTGCAGAATAAAAAAATATAAAATACTTTTACTATTATTTTGTAACTAGTCTTTATTAATTACAAAGCTTATATCGACTCAATCTGTCGGTCTGTTTGTCTATCTGTATGTCTGTCTGTCTCTATGCTATAAAATTGTACACGTTATTTCTTCCACGACCAATCTAGGGACAAATTAAAAGTTTGTACAATTATTTCTTGTACCTGACAAATCAGGAAATCGCAAATAAAATAACTAATTAATAAATTAACTGGTGTTAATCGCATACGTTAAATAAGTTCCAATTATACATTGTGTAGTTAATTAACTACTTGTCACCTAAATGTTTTAAAATATATTAATATATAAATATAAACCCTTAAGACTTCTGTTTTCATAAGCCATTCCTGGCACAGTGGTTAGTGCCTGAACCTGGGCTCGAAATCCAGTCGTAAAATATAATTTTAATATAATTCATTTACAAACAATCACGGTAACATTCACAGATGCCTCCTTTCTCTTTCGATCCCCCTGCTGTCCCAATTGGTCCAGAGGAGTGCTATGATCATTGCGCATTATGAAACTCACAATTCTAAAATTATAAATAGTTAATAAGAAAATACAAATGAAAAAAAACTTCCATTATAACAACTGAGAATAAAATAAAATAAATAACAAATTTGCTCAAGCCTGGTATCGAATTCGTGGTGGGTAAATGTGATTCTCTAACGATTTTCCTCGAAAATTGACATTTTGTTTATATCATCGGAAAAAGAAATGCTAGCTCATTAGCCGGTTGTGACATAATGGAGAGTTTACTATCTTTTTTATAAAAACTTTGATTATAGGAGCAAGTCCCTTTAAGAAGCCTATAAAAAGCCTTGCGAAGTGTGTTTAGTTGCTACTTGCTCCTGAGTTACCAGCTTGACCACTGGGTTTTATGTCTAGGATTCATTTGAGATTCACTGTGAAATGAAGTGATTTTGTAATCACTTGATCATCTCGTGCCTTTTGAAACTTGTATATCTATCACTTCTAGTAAGCTAAACCTGTTTTTAGACGAATTGTTTTTATACCTTTCGTGAGTGATTGTTTACATACCAGCACTTATACCGCGAAGATAAAATGTATTATAGCCCTAAACTTTTGTGAGATCTTTCTTGCTGTCTCTTCCAGAAAATATCCACTGCCAGATTTCTTTCTCTATGCCAGTGATACACATGGTTTAGTTTGAAATTGTTTTTTTTTTATTTTGTTTTTTTTTCTTAAATCTTCTAACATTCTTTTTTTTTTCTTTCTTACAGTACCATATACTGAGGAGACTATTCCCAAACAAATTTATGAATCTTCAATTACTAGATCTCAAAGTAAGAATACTTAATTAGAATACAGAAACATATTTAGGCCTATATTTCTAGAAATCAAATCATTCTAAAGTAAATCCTTTTATAAAACATTTAAAAGTCGCAAGCCAAAAATGTTGTATTAAATCGTTATTTTCTTCTTATATTATACAGTAAATATCTTAAATAATTAGAAATGTTTTAATGACATACATTTTCGTAATAGTGACTAATTCTATTTAGGGATAAGATCTCATGAACATTAAGCCAAAAGAAAAAAACAACAACAGCTGATACTTACAACACGGTTACCAAGAAATTTTGTGTGGAAATTGTCACGCGCCGCTGGGCAAGGCCACCATTGCGATGGGGCTCTGGGAGATGTGTTTAAATAAAACAGTAAATTATAGAAAATAATTTTTGTTTTGGAGACGTTAGGTCTAGGGGTTTTTAACGCCACCATAGACCAGCGGGTGTTACAGAACGGAAACAGAACACACAGGTAGCATACAATTGATAAAAGAATCCCTTTTTGTCATCAAGATAAAATAGTTTAATGTAATTAGAATTAAAGGAGGCGCGGCGTCTAAGTGATAAAGCGCTTGGCTTCCAAACCGGAGTCCAATCCTGGCGAAGACTGGGATTTTTAATTTCGGGATCTTCGGGCGCCTCTGAGTCCACCCAGCTCTAATGGGTACCTGATTAGTTGGGGAAAAGTAAAGGCGGTTGGTTGTTGTGCTGGCCACATGACTCCCTAGTTGACCGTTGACCACAGAAACAGATGATCTTTACATCATCTGCCCTATATACCATAAGGCATAAGGTCTGAAAGGGGAACTTTACTTTTTTTTTTACTTAGAATGAAAGAGGGGGGGTATTACAAAAGGTGAGGAGTATAATGATACATCTTAAAGTAATATACAAAGCAGGTATAGATAAATAGAATGGTTAACTCGTCATAATGTCCGCTAATTGCATAAATGTGTGAGTGCCCTATTGTTCGTATGACTTAGCTCTTAGGATACTGGGCTCGGTCGATGTCTCAGAAGCTTATCTCTCTGCCTTGGTGCTGTAGATTGTTTTAGTCTGCTAGCGTGTGCAGCAGCTTGGGAGGTGTCAACTTTAGCTGAGCTACTGCAGTTGGATTGAGAGTAGCCCGGCCGCTGTTCGGTGTCCTCAAAGTGGGAGTGACACGGCGGGGTTGGGCAAAATCAATGATGATCAGGCAGACTGCTGGTGCTAAGGATTCACTTCAGAGATGTGAAGCTTAGTAACTAATGTTCGCCGATGTTACGGTTCCTTCATACGACTAAGGGTGGGTTCAACAGGAACAGGAGTTCTGGAAGATAAAGGATTCTGATCAAATAGCAGACTGTAATTCCACGTAACAGGAAGTGTGGGGATTCTGCAACAGGCAGGAATTCCACTAAGCAGGAACCAGTCGGTGTCTACAGTCGCAATCTGGCTTAAATAAAACACCGAGCC
The DNA here is from genome assembly GCA_030265305.1 of Biomphalaria pfeifferi. NCBI lineage: Eukaryota > Metazoa > Mollusca > Gastropoda > Planorbidae > Biomphalaria > Biomphalaria pfeifferi. Next base: position 1,303,666 of record JASAOG010000139.1, read on the forward strand.
AAATATTTTCAGAATATAAGGGGCATCGTGTTCTCCTCGGGCATAAGCCGTCAATCAGAAATTCACTTAGTTCAATTAATATTTACAAACAATTCAGATCAATGATATGAGATCAATACATGGGAAATGATCATAAATAGAATGGGGGGGGGGGGGGAAACATAAACAAGATTAATGGATAGTGGTCTGCGATCATGACGTCAACCACGAACAAGGGGCGCAACTCTCGACTAAGCAAAATGGACAATCTTAGTTAATTTACTATCATCAAGGCGGTCAGCCGATATAAAAGAAATAAAATAAGATATACAAATAAATACAAGGTTGCGTCAATGATCAATTAAGCAACATAGCGATAATATGGTGAACATAGGTTAATGCATTATACAAATATGTACATATATGAAATGTTTATGTTTCTTAATTACGACTGAGAAATGCACAAAATACACATTTTCAATGCAAATGAAATAAGGTAACTCCACATTACTAGAGTCCAGTAGTGAACATAATTTGACCCCAAGGTCTTAGTGAAAAGAACAAGATGTAAGGGAGCACAATGAATGGAATCTTTAAATGAACGTCCCTCTACGTTCTAAATAAAATGTCTCGAGTGGAGCAGTTTGGGCCTTATATGCTGCTTGCCCGGAAAAAAGGAATTGTGAAAGATCACGCGATCCAGATAGACACTCTAACATACGGTCAAAATTAGCTCTTCCCACTCATTTGCCAATGAGAACACCTGGCTAGAGGTCAAGCATGACGTGATCTCAGTATCTAGACATATATCTCGTCCTTCGTGGTCGAAGATGAGCACATTTCTCATATCCAATGGACTCGAAGATGGTTGTAAAGTTTATATCTTGCTTTAAAAAACCGGCCCATATGTGGCATGGATTGGTCAGTTTAAGATGGGCCTGCTTCTTGTCTCAGCTTTTGGTAGTTCGGCGCTATTTTGCCCTGGCCACTCTTCTTGCTTCAAATCTTGAGACTCCGAGACGATCAGACCACACAAAACTAAAAGCAGCTATTCCCCTTTCGTGGAATCAACTCACTCTGTCCGTCTGTCTGATACACATTTTGATCACCTTATTCTCCCATACCCGTTTTAGAACTATATCAAGACTTTGTACAATTATTAATTATATTTTAACAAAGCATGAATCAATTTGAAAAAAACAACTAAACCTATTCGTTAATTAATTATTTTGTTTGATATCAAAAAGTGAAGTTACGCATTCAGTATTAATAGACTAATAATAGGCTAATAAGTTGGGCTTTGTTTTCCCTAAAAAGTGTATATGCTATTTAACCTTCGACCATCCTCGGATCATGGTGAAACTTGAAACATTACTTCTTGTATCTAGCAAAAAGATTAAAATAAGAATAAAGATTAGTCAATTAATTATTAGTAAGTAATTATTTTGTTAAATATCGAAAAGGGAAAAAAATATACATTATTAAGATTTATAGTATTAAATGTGGAGTTTTTCTTCAAAGAAATGGTTTTTAGTATTTATTATGACCATATTTGTGTTTGATGATACATTTTTTTATCAATAAAATTTACTTGTTTAAATACTTATAATATTTTTAAATGCATGTTCATTGTATATATGTATGTAAATTTTTATTTTCTTAATACACGCTTTTTTGTTGTTTTTTTTTTTTAGATTTCTAACCGCCTCAGATTAGGATAAAAGTAGTTTATTTTTTATTTAAGTATTCTTTATTTAATTTTATGAACTGAATGAAATTGTTCTAAAAACCCAGATTTCGAAGACCCTTCTTCTACAACAGAAAATGTTCCTAACAGAAGTATTCAAAGTAAGTTTTCTTTATCTTTGATAGTATATGATATCTATTTCTAAACTTAACTTAAACTTAACTGCAACTAAGACTTTTAACAAAGCATTTATGAACTCACTCTGTCTGCCTGTTTATCCGTCTATTTGTAAGTCAGTTAAAAAGTTAGTACACGTTATTTGTCCCACGCCCATTCCCGCATGAACTTGATACCCTGGCATAGACAAAACATAAAAAAATATAAAACAAAGTATGCAACTAGTCAATTACTTAATGGTAATACATTATTTCTTTTATACCAACAAGGGGAAGCGGAGAGGTTAAGAACTAATGGTTCCGGTTCCTCCACGGAACGCAAGGGTACAATATAAAAATATGAAGTTTGTCCCCTCGTTGGCCCGGACTCCTGTCTCGCTTAGCATGGGGGGGGGGGGAGTAACATTGCATTGTCTCATGTGACCGTGAACCACAAACAAACGGATGTGATTAAATGACCATCCAGTTGATGGGGGCCTTTAGGCAGAAGGTGCGGTAAAAGCAAATCTTTTATCCTGGCCACGGGATAAAATTTTTCTTTTTGGTACATCTGGTACCTGTATTGTTTTTAGGTCCACTGCTTGTCTCTTGCACTGGCGTTTCCTTTTATATCTACATATTAAACGTACCCACTATTTTTCCTCTGTAAAAATAGTACAATTTGTATTATATTTGCACATAATATTTGGCTCTTCATTCATAGAAAGGTTTACCATATCCTCCCGGACAGTCTCCCGTATGCCGTTGTACGGACTTGCACTGTTAATGAAAGCCAACAATTCGAATATTAACATGATTATCATGGCATCTAACAAGATAAGCGAACGCTACACAGCTGTGGCGATGCTGCAGTGCTTAGAGAGTTTGTAAATTTGTTTAGTAATATCATTAGTCTTAATGAGTTGCCATGGAAAATTTGATTTCAAAAAGGTGTTAAAAATGTATCAATTAATTCACTACATCTACTTGATCCCCTTGTTTAGATTACTACTTTAAAAAAATTTAAAAGCCTTGGTGGAATTTTTCTTTTAATTATTATTTGCTCTATTTTTATTATCTTATTTGATCTTTGTAAAACGTTTTAAACTGCTACATCTGTGGCTATTTCAGATCTTTCTACGAGCAGGACTGATGATCTCTATGAAGACTTTTAAGGATTTTAAGCAATGTTGTGGCATTGTGATGATACATTCGAACATATTTCAACATTTCAAACGTTTGTACTATGATATCCAAAGTATATTACAAAAATTCACAAAATATAAATGGCATGAGTATTATTAGATTTAAAAATGTAAGAAGCTCTAGAAAAAAGATTTTGTCAATTTATTACATTATTTATTCATTTATTTATTGCATAATTCAATTCTGTAGTTTGCTAGCAAGATCTGTTCATAATCTTTTGTATGGCAGCTATAATGGATTCCTTTTATTATTCTTATGCAAATATAAGTATATATATATATATATATATATATATATATATATATATATATATTTATCTTTAAGAGTAATGACAATTACTATATTATAATATTTTGTAATTATTTCAATATTCCATGACTTCTGTGTTTCAATATCTTAACATTTCATGTGTTACATGTACATTGTATGCAGTAGCGTCACTAGGGTCGGTGTCACCCGGTGTGGTAAGCTCAGGGTGTCACCCTCCCCCTCCTAACAACAGTCTCCAACCATTTCCCAATACTGTTGTGGAAATGTTAAAATCTGTATCTATTCTATTTTTAATGTGATTGATCATGACATTTATCCATGGTTACTATATATATTAAAATGTAAGTTTATTCAATTAGAAACAGACTTTACATCAACTTTGACTTTAAAGACTTAAAAAATTCTCGAAACTGTTGAACATTGTGCTAACCTTATTAAAACTTTTCCTTTCTCATCAAAAATATTTTAGAATCTAGACCAAAAAATTTTGCTGCCCCGTTAATTATTTATTGGTCAATTTTTATCAGTTGTTCTGTACTTCAGAAACTCATTTTCTTAGGTTTTAGATTGCATCATTTATTCTAGTAAGAAATCGCTGGTTAAAAAAAAAAAAAAATGATAAGAAGAGGTGGACGGGCTGAATCTGAAGTGTGAGAAACATTGAAGGCAAATAAACAGTGCTTTTCAAACTTTTTCGTTTGGTTTTTCGCGAGACAATTTTTATATCGCACCCCCTTAGTAAGCTGGGTACCTCAAAGAGGAAACCACTGATGTCTCACACAATGGGTTTCATGAGACGTTTAAGAATGTAATGAAAAAGAAAAGATACTTAAAGAAATACAATTATGAAAAAATTTATAAATATTCACACTGTTAAGAATCGAAATGTACAAAGTAAATGTTCGTTAAAAGCTAGGTTGTTTTGCCTTTGGTTTTGTAAATATTTGTTTTGTAAATAATTTTAAATCTTTTGCAGAATCAAAAAAAAATCTTGGTCAAAATAGCATAAGAGAGGAATCAGTGCCCCATCCTCCTTTAAGTGAAAAGACATAGGCAAGGCAGAGTAAGCTTCGTCTGGCGTTTTCCTGGCTTCTGGGCTTAACATTTTTTTTCCTGGCGTCTACAGCACTTTTCTGCAGAGCCCATATTTATATATTTTATAAATATATATATATATATATATATATATATATATATATATATATATATATAAATATATATATATATTATATATATTTTATATATATATATATATATATATATAAATATATATATATATATATATATATTATATTTATTTTTATATACATATTTTTGATAATTTATAATATATATCATGGGCGTAGCCAGAATTTTTTTTCGGGGGGGGGGGGTTTGGGGGGGAATTTTTTTCTTTCCCCCCCCCCCCGAAAAAATATACATGTATATATATATATATATATATATTTATATATGTTTGTATGTAGGGATGTTTGTGTGTGTACATAATACATTTCTATTACATTCTGACCTTTCATTCTTTCGGAAGACATTTATATTGCCCTAGAATAGGTTCTTTCTGGAGTTAGTGGAAAAATTAAAGACTTCCCGCCATTGCTAGCAAGGGGGTCTGGGAGAGCTCTGTTAGCTCCCCCGGTGCGGGGCAGAGCTTCGCCGCCAAGCACTATTTCTGGTATTGAAAGCCAACTAAATGCTTATTCTGAGGTACCTACAGTGTATTATTTTACTATTAAAAAATTGTATTTCAAAAACCTAATGTGCTTTTCTTACTGACTTAAACCCTCCCGCGCCGTTCGGCGCATTTGCTGGAAAGCTAATTCCACAAAAATCTGTCACTGGTAATGTCTGAAGCCTCTTCTCACCTGCTCTGAGAACCTCCATGAAAGTGTGGCGGCAAGTTGTACTAGGATGTCATCGCAACTCTTTTTATGCGTAATTCATTTTGTCGGAGATCATGTCCCACAAACCTCATGCGAAGCTCTGTCACAACCTTACTAAGGGGTCTACTCCTACTTCGGCAGAGGATTTCTTTGATTTAGACCCGATCTCAATAACTGACTCCTAAAATCTCTTAGCCATCTCTGTTGAGCCACATTTAGTGTTTTTCAATTTCGGCAGATGACTCTTCACTGCACTCTATTAATGGAGTCCCGCTACAGGTAGAAATGTGTAACCTTTCTTGAATACGCTCTTGGAATTAGGTGACTGTTGTTTGCTTTAGATGGTATATCGAAAAAGGAAGTTTTATCGTCAAAATCATCTGTTGGGGTTTTAAATTAAAATATATCTGGAGTTGTGTTTTTTCTATTCAAAACCACATTTAGCTACGGTCATAGAATTTGGTGACTGTAGTTGACTTTAGAAATAATATTGAAGAGAGAGGCTTTCAAACTTAAAACGCTATGTAGGGGGATTTTAAACTCAAAACCATCTTTGGGTTTTAAACTTTTAAAAAAGCCATCTGGAGTAGAGGGGTTGAAACTCAAAACCCCCCATGGCTAGACTACGCTCAAAGAATTTTAGTGTGTAATTTGCTTTTTTTTTTATATTTTTTTTTTTACATCAAACCCCTCTGAAGAGAAATTTAAACTCAAATAATCCAATAGGCTTGGCTACGCTCATAGCATTTTGATTGCGAAATTTGCTCTTTTTTTTATATTGAAGAGGTATTTTTAGCTTCAAACCCAGTTGAAGAGGGGTTTAAACTCAAAACCCCTTTGGCTACGCCCATACAATTTTGAGTGTGTAATCTGCTTTTTTATATTGATGAGGGGGTTTATCGTAAATGTTGGAGAGGGGTTTAAAATCAAAATCTTCCTTAAATGTGCTTTTGGAATTTGGGGTTTATCGTTTGCCTTTTCTTTTGTTTTATAGAAGAGGGGTATTTAAATGCAAACCCCTCTGGTAGAGGCTTTTAAACTCAAAACCCCTGATAGGGGTTTTAAACTTAAAACCATCTTGTAGGGGTTTTTAAGCTCAAAACCCCTAGTAGGGGGTTTAAAACTCAAAACCCCTGGTAGTAGGTTTTAAACTCAAAACTTACTGGTATGGGGTTTCAAACTCAAAACCCCTGGTAATGGGGTTTAAACTTAAAACCCCTGGTAGGGGTTTTCAAACTGAAAACCTTCTGGTAGGGGGTTTTAAGCTCGAAACCCCTGGTAGGGGGTTTTAAACTCAAAACCCCCTTGGCTGTGCTAGGGCAAGTGATGGTTTAGTATTAAAATTTCACATAAAATAAACAAAATAAAAGCAAAAGATCAGTCACTAAACACCGACACCCTCCCCCTGTGTGGGGGATTTCATTTGGGAGGGGGGGAGGTTGAACCCCAAACCCTCCCCTGGCTACGCCCATTATATATATATTATTATATATATATATATTACATTAGTTTCCAAGAAACATAAATGTTTTTGACAAATGTGGGTAAATGTATTAAAATTGGTATAGGTTAGTCAGAAGGAGAGAATTACTGCAAATTGGTAGGAGTTACTGTGATGTGGTTAATATTTATGTGCTAAGAAAATAAAGTTTTATATATATTTTTAATGACAGTCTTCTGTGTTTTCTTTTTTTTTTATTATAGAAATGTGACAGTAGGATAAGATAACTATAACTGATGAATTAACGTATATTTAAAAACTGTCACACAGATCAGAGCTTAAAAGATTTTGGATAATGAGCGTGTATTTAAATAAATAAGAAAAGATAACTTTTATTGATTCAATCAAATGGAAATTCAGTTTTACTACAATTGACAACCTCAGCGTAACTAAGTACAATAACAATATAGATGCACGTACAAACAATATTCACACACGAACAAAAACATACACACTTATAAATATATGTTATAATAATCATATGTATAATATTTATATAAGTCTATGTGTTATAATTTGAATATTACATTTGTATGTAAATATCATACAGTGATTTGATGTGTTTCTGTTGTGTAAGACTATGTAATTTTATTGTAAGACTATGGACTCTGTTCATAGGTTTAGCCTGACATGTACAATTCCATATACAAAAAGTACATACCTATGTGGCGGGGATAGTGATTACTACTTTCACTTAATGAATATAATACTAATTGATAAATTTTCTGTCTTCCATTGGTCTCTTGACTTTGATCGTAGAATTGCAGTGAAAGCTCCCGTAGACTAATTCCTCCACTCTTTATGGTCAGGACAATATCTAGATAGAAGTCTGTTCATAGTGTCCAGCCAGCTTCTCTCTCTCGAGGTCCTTTCTTTGTGCTCCTTCACTGATCCCTGAAGGATGCCTTCCTGGTCTTCCCTAAAAATAAACACTTTGAAATAAGTGCACCATGTGGCGATTACTGCTCAAACTTTCAAGCCGAAATTGAGTTAATTACCATAGCACTACCGACAGTGGAAAGCAAAATATATGAAGGAGTGCAATCCCCATCAGATATTGTTGTCTTTACAGACTCCCAATCCACTTTGCAAGCACTTAACAGCAACACCTCGAACAGCCCAAGAGAGTTGACAAAACTAATTGAGATAATCCACCAGATTATATCAAAATTAAATATCAATATCACACTACAGTGGATCCTTGGACATATTGGCATCATTGGAAATGAAAAGGCAGATAAGCTATCAAAGAAGGTTTATCTACGGAACAACCAGACAGACCTGTAAGCTAAGGTCAATGTTACTCAACAATCACAAAGCGGAGTGGCTTAACCAATGGGCATCAGGAAACACAGGCACAGCCATGTACAAAGAAATGACTATGCCTAGCAAACTGGACAGTATTAAATTCCTCCCCCGCAAAGAACAATCTGTAATTTTCCAACTAAGAACAGGACACACACCAATATTAAATTACCATGTGAACAAAATAAACTCCACACAACTCCCCCTTTGCAGACTCTGCGCCCACCCTTATGAAACCTTAAACCATATCCTCTTTGAATGCCCCTCCCTAATCCACCTTAGGCAGACCCTACTTTCACTACAGCCCAACATAACCAACACCTTATACGGCAGTGCTGAACAACTCTAGAACACAGCACACTTTTTTTCCTTGGCACAGTCTGCAAAAGAGCTCACAGTTCAGCAGCAATAAAGCTGGCTAGAAGAAGAAGAAGAATTTCTGAAGGATGAATTTTGAAAGTGATTTATCTCTTCAATATGACAGAACCAGCTCTGCTTTAGTCTCTTCACTCTATTGAAGAGTTTCTCCTATTTGCCAGCATGAATGTTGATCTGTAAACAGTAAACATACAAACTCTTGTCTTCCTTTCCTGGTTTCCAATACCCAACAGTTTTCTGTAGCAATTACTTTCGAAGGCTTGTATTCTTCTTTCAGACCATAAGTTCAGCGCCTAACTTTAAAAATCCACACAACAGTATATAGAACACTAGCGAATAATACAATTTTAGTTTTAGTTTCGAAGCTGATTTATTACAGTATACGGATGCCAATCTTAAAAGGGTTTTAAAAAATGTCTTTTAGTGATCCTTCATTTTTCGCTTATAATTAACTGTAGCTATGAGAATATGTACAGCATGATAATGAAATAGATCAATTATACAATGAAAACTTATATGTATATTCATAGCCCATGTATATTACAATTATAAGATAATAGCTGTATCTACATTTCGAAGTCATGACTTCAGCATTCACCTTTTTGGCAGACAGACAGTACTCTTTCTAGTATACTAATTTGGTTTAATAAATTATCAACTGAATTTAAATATGCATAGAAGGTAGAGTCTCGATTTGCAAAGAACACTTCAAGTGCTAAGCTAACATTATTATCAACTTATTTGACTTCTTTTCCTTGTGTGAAACCCCCAGCAATTTTCTGTAGCATTTAATCTTAAGGTTTGATTCTTCGTTCAGCGTTCAGCATTCGGTGTCAAACTTTCAAAACCACATTGAGAACATCTTACCACTATCAAAGAGAGCAATTTTAATCATAATTGAAAGTGAATGTTACTCAACTAGATTTTCCACAGTTACTGTTGCATCATCTCTTTTTTTTAATCCTCCATTTTTTATATTTAACACTACTTATTTCAAATGAATTAATATTTTTGTAATGTTAGGTCATTCAACATTATGCATCATCTCATACTATCTGCACCACAAACTAATATTTTCCTTTCCAGCTGCTCTAGCTGTAGAATCCAGTTTTGAAGTAAGATCGTGTAACTGGTCAGCCTTTTCTCCAATATCAATATCATATGGAAATAGGCCGCACATTTATGGTAAAGCTACAAGTAAATCCTTCTAGAGAGCTGTAGAGCGAATGCATCCTTGCCGCACTCCTATAGATATCCTGAGCTGTTCGCAATTCGGTATAATGTTTTTATCTATATTGAAGTGCCTCATCACTTGCCACATGCTATCCTGCCAAGCCCGGTAAGAATCTCTCTCTCTCTCTCTCTCTCCCTCCCTCCCTCCGCTCTTTCAAGTCAGCTTTTCTTAGTTAAAACTGGGTTTGGTCTCACAGAGTATAAAAATGCAAGCATTGTTACAATTTAAGAAAAACAAAAAAAACAAGGACTACCGCACTGATTGTAACAGTTATAGAGGTATCTCACTGCTAAGAATTGTTGAAAAGGCAAGAGTACTACTTCAAGTGCAGATCTTAATTGAAGGAATTTAGAACCTGTAGGCCTAATCAATAACATATATAATTTTCTACTTGCTGAAGTGACAGGAGAAAAGCAGAGAAAGAAATAAAAAGTTATAAAAGCTTTGATCTACTTAACGTTATGTTTATATTAGTAAAAGGTGTGTGTGTGTTTTGGAAAGGAGAAAATTACCTGTTATAATAAGCTACGGAAACTAGTGTTAGCTTGTTATGAATATATGCAGAACACAGTTCGACAGTTCCACCTTTAAGCCATTCTCAACACATTCTCAAACAACTATGTGTTCTGGCCTCAACATTATTCGGCATCTTATTTTTAGTTGTAATAACCAGAGCCTTAAAATCCTTGGAAGATGAAGCACATATACTTTTTTAACATTGCCGGACTTAAAGCCAAAACGAAAACTTGTTTGCTAAACATGCGGCACTCACCTCCCATTTGCAAGAACGATTACAAAGGCATGTAAATAGTTTGGCACATTCATAACAAGAGCTTAATCTTAAAATAGTGTAAACACCCTGTCCTGTAGTGGGTATATCGCTGAACTCCACCGCACTATCATGAAAACTAGATAAATAAATGGTAAAATGGCGGAAGAGAATTGTGCCACTATGGATGGTTTTTGACATTCGACTTTTTCAGTAATGTTTAAACTTGTGTATTGCGATTGTTTCCATTGGTGGTGAGTTGCCTCCATTAGATTTTTACAATAACTTTCACAAAGGCTACAATTCTGGCACAAGACGTCATAGAAATATTCATAATAAGTAGACGATAATCACACCCTTTCGGTGGTTCAGGAATTTACCTACCTAACCCTAAATATTTCCAGCACTCTAAATTTAGATTTTGAAGTGAAAAAAAGAGAAAAAAAGGATTTCAAAAGCTCCAGCAATGTTTGCCAATCGTGAAATTTAAAGCATTGTTGTTAAAAAGTGCGAACAAAAAAGTTCGAAAAAATTAAATTAATAAAACCGTCTAAATTTCGAGACTTTTTCGAGACTGGGAAAGACACTTTTGTGGAAGCCCCGCATGCCCTACATTTGAGCCGGCTCTGAATGTTAGATTGTAAAAAAGAAATATTTTTACCCCTTCCATTCATAAATAGATGAGATAAGATAAGATTCATTTGTCCAAAGCAATAGAAATTCAGTTTGACTATAATTGATCTCTTCAGCATCTATATATATAATTCTCTTCTTCCCTCAAGAGTTAGGACGAGAAGCAAGAAGAAATGAAAAGATCACTCTATTATTTTTGCGATAGTCACCCCACAAAAAAAAAAGAGAGGGGGGGGGGACGTTTTCACAGCTCGCGAAGGATAACTGCGCGTTGGACTGTCAAACCCTAAACGCTTCCAGCCCCCTTCGTCCTGCGGGAGGTTTGGACTAGGAATAAACTATCTTCAACTCCGAACATCCGAAACATGTAAATTATTTTACAAACAAACACTTTACAGACACTAAATAGCAGCGCCGAATTTAATCATTGTGACCAAGAAGTCAAACAGTATATCATAATAATTCTGTTTCTTACATAAATCACGCTCAATAGCAAGAATTACCAAATATTTTAATCTATCTTTGAGAATTGTTGACTGCAAGTAATTCTTCATTAGTTTGAGGCTTAAGAAGCTTTTTTCACTAGATTACATAATTACGTCATTCAATATTGAATGACACCCCGAAATGACATTTTTTGTGTATATATTTCAGCATATTTTAAGGACTTTTTAGTATATTTAGCGATTTCGGGAGATTTCCAGGAGCTCCCGTTAAATTGATAAGAGGACGCGGGAAATCTGTTGAATGTATAAAATGGTTTAGTTTAATAATGTATACGCCTTGAAATAATGCGGGTCCTCTGAAAGTGCGGAGCCCACTGCGGTCGCATAGGTTGCAGTGGCCTAAGGCCTGCAAAATAGCGACGTATGCTAAGCCGCCGGTCGACTAGTGACTACTAAAAAAGGAAAAACATTCTAACACGAAACAGATACACACACACACACACACAACCAGCACTTTTTGTGCCACTCGGTGATAAAAAATGACATTGTAAAACTGGCTGAAATTAGCCTCCACTGAAAGGAGAAGACCACTTCGTCCAGATCTGATTCAACAGTGGTTTAACAGGTGCAAGTAGTCCTTAATATTAACATAGCAGCAGGTGATGCGAAGTTAATTGGACTGCTGATGGTTGTTGGATAGAAACATTTTAATATTGTTTTGTCGATTTAAAATTTTCTTAGATTTGTAAGATAGAATAGTTGCTGGTAAATTTTGGTGTTAAGATTTTGACAGTGTTAACTCCATTTTAGTTTATTGTCGATGGTTGTACCTAGGTATTTATATTCTAGCACTTAGTCTACGGAACGGTTGTTTATCTTAATTTCTGAGAGAGATGAGAGCCTTTATGTTTTTTAAAATCTATTATCGTATAGATAGAAAGTGAGAGAAAGAGAGAGAGAGAGAAAGAGAGATAGATAGATAGATAGATAGACAAATAGATAGATAGATAGATAGATAGAAAGATAGATAGATAGATAGATAGATAGATAGATAGATAGATAGATAGATAGATAGATAGATAGATTTGTTGATTGATAGATATAAGTGAATACTCATAAGAAAAAATATTTTTACAAAGCTCAAATCAACTCACAGTTTGTCTGTCTGCGAAAAAAATTTTATACACGCTTTTTTTCAGACACCCAATCTCCGATCAAGATGAAGAAAATTTGGACAATTATTTCTTTTACCTGACAACACAAGAATTAATAAAGAAAATTAACCCATTAGTTATTTAGCTAATTAATTATCTTATTTTTGTGTTTATTTTGGTTCGGTATGTCGAATAATAGAAAGAAATTGTACTTGATTAAAGTTATGGTATAAGTTGAATTAGTTGCTTTTATAAGTCATCTCTTAGAAGCAAACAAACAAATGATTATCATACAATCTTATTTCTTTTATAACAACCTCACTAGTAGAGTGTTTAGTTTTTCGGCTTGGGCCATGCCCGGGCAAGCTACCTTGCCTCATCGTGGCGCCGTCCCTCAAGGGGCCGTTACATAAATGGCGTGTCCCGCGCGGTTAGCCTGATAGATTAAAGGAGCGTGACACGGGTCCCGGTGGTGCGGCTTTCGGCGGCGTCTCTTGTCCGTAAGACTTGAGTGTCCGTGTTCACAGGTAAGTGAACGCAAAAGCAAACTCTAAGCTTAACCCCGAGTCTCTACACCCGTCGGACAGGGTGGCAGGAAGGAGGGACTCGCTACCCACTAGAGGCCGGTGAAAGGGAGCTCTTTTTTGCTTTTGCTGGCCTTAGAAATCCAAGTTCCGAGTGCGACGCACAGCTCTGCCAGACAATTTCAGATGGGCCATGAAATTAAATTCAGGCCGTTCCCCCTTTTTTCTATATGCTTTTAAAGAGCATTCACGGTAAAATTTACGCAGACATCCCTTTTCTTTTATATTCCCACTTTCAAGTTTCCCACCTGGTGCAGATAAATGATAGCATTATAACGTATTGAAGTAGCTAAAAGCATAAAATAGAACTAAACAATAACAATTGGTAAAAAAATTATTTTGAATCACAGAGTTTTATTGTTGTTAGTCTACAAACGTAATTTAATGACTAATTGATACGATTTCACTTTGAATAAGCTTTTTAATACAAAAAATATAATAATACTTTATATTTTGTTGTTTTCGTTAGGAATCTTATAGAGAGAAAAAACTAGTAAATGAGACTAGAGATGAAATTAGAAAAAAAAACAACTTTTAGTCGTGTTTTCCTTTGTCCTCTGCGCCTTGTTTTCCTTTGTCCTCGGCGCCTTGTTTTCCTTTGTCCTCTGCGCCTTGTTTTCCTTTGTCCTCGGCGCCTTGTTTTCCTTTGTCCTCGGCGCCTTGTTTTCCTTTATCCTCTGCGCCTTGTTTTCCTTTGTCCTCTGCGCCTTGTTTTCCTTTGTCCTCGGCGCCTTGTTTTCCTTTGTCCTCTGCGCCTTGTTTTCCTTTGTCCTCTGCGCCTTGTTTTCCTTTGTCCTCTGCGCCTTGTTTTCCTTTGTCCTCGGCGCCTTGTTTTCCTTTGTCCTCTGCGCCTTGTTTTCCTTTGTCCTCTGCGCCTTGTTTTCCTTTATCCTCTGCGACTTGTTTTCCTTTGTCCTCGGCGCCTTGTTTTCCTTTGTCCTCGGTGCCTTGTTTTCCTTTGTCCTCGGTGCCTTGTTTTTATTTGTCCTCTGCGCCTTGTTTTCCTTTGTCCTCGGTGCCTTGTTTTCCATTGTTAGGTCTTTTAGTTCCTTCAATTAGGTTCTTGTTATTTTCATTTGGAGTTTTGGAGTTGTCTGGTTGAATTTTAGAAGACGTCTCTGAGAGTGGTCTAGTCTTTGCGCTAGTTTCAATATTATTTGGTGTCGTATGAATCTTAATGGCTATAGGGGTAGGCGTCTCTAAGAGTTGTGTAGTCTTTGCGCTAGTTTCAATATTAGTTGGTGTTGTAGGAATCTCAATGACTGTAGTGAGATAAATAGCAAAATTAGATTAATGTTAAAACTGATTTTAAAAATTGCATATTTCAGTGTTTATTAAAGTCAGACATATTTACTGTTACAGCGAAAACCCGAAATTGACCAATTCACAATGTTTTATTTAAAAAAAACGTCATTAGAACCTCACATTATCTGTGAGATATGGTTGACCATTTCGCGATTTGTTAAGCCAGTTTGCTACAATATGTCAAGAGACTGTCGGCCAAATCGGTAACAATTGACTGCATATTGCATATGTTTTTTGTCATGGACGTAGCCAGTTTTTTTTTGGGAGGGTATTTTTTCTCTTCCCCAACCGCAAAAAAAGTGTGTGTGTGCGTGTGTGTGTGTGTACATAATTAATCTTTTTTACATTCTGACCCTTCTTTTTTTCGGAAGACGTTTATTGTACCTTAGAATAGATTCTTTTCTGGAGTAAGTAGGAAAATGTAGTATCCACGCCATTGCCAGCAAAGGGAGTATTGGGAAGCTCCGCGAGTTCGCCAAGCACCATATCCGGTATTTAAAGCCAACAAAATGCATATTCTGAGGTATCTACAGTGCATTATCCAGCTATTTTAAAGTATTATTTCAAAAACCTAATGTGCTATTATTACTGACTTAGATCATCCCGCGTCGATCAGCGCATTTGGCGGCAAGCTGCTTCCACAAATATCTGTTACTGGCAATGTGTGAAGCTTCTTCCCACCTCCTCTGAGGACCTCCATGAAAGTGTGGCGCCAAGTTGCACTAGGATGTCCCTGTTTGCGCTTTCCTCGTAATGGCCTCCATGTTACCGAAATTCTTATTGTGCGTAATTCATTTTGTCGGAGAACATGTCCCGCAAACCTCATGCGACGCTCCGTCACAACCTAAATAATGGGTCGACTCCTAGTTCGGCAGAGAATTTCCTTGAGATTAGATCTTTATAAACTCTGTCTTAGCCATTATTGTTGAGCAACAATTAGTCTTTTCAATTTCGGCAGATGACTATTCACTGCACTTTATTAATGGAGCCAAGCCAGTAGAAATTTGTAACCTTTATTGGCTACGCTCTTAGGTCACTATAGTTTGCTTTAGATTTTATATCGTAAAGGGAAGTTTTATCGTTAAAATAGTTTTTTGGTGGGTTTTAAACTAAAAACACTGAGGAGTTTTTTTGTGTGTTTTTTTTAAATTTAGAACCACCTTAGCTATGCTTATACAAATTGATGACTGTAGTTTGCTTTAAAATAAAATTGAAGAGAGGTTTTCAATCTCAAAACTCTCTATGTGGGGGTATTTAAACTTAAAACCACCAGTAAGGGGTTTTAAACTTTAAAAAAAGGCCGTTGGAGGAGGAGTTTAAACTCAACCCCCCCCCCTCCATTTGGCTTGGCTACGCTCATAGAATTTGGAGTCTGTAATTTGCTTTTTTTAGTATTGAAGAGGTATTTTTTTAGCATCACTCCCCGCTGAAGGGGGGTTTAAACTCTAACCCCTTAGGATACGCTCATAGAATTTTTAGTGTGCAATTAGCTTTTTTTTTTTATATTGAATAATTGGTCTTTAGCTCTAAACCCGCTGGAGGGCGATTTTAAACGTAAAACCTCTCTTGGTTACGCTCATAGAATCTGGTGACTGATGTATGAATAGTTTTATCAAAAATTTCGGAGGAGGTTTTGAAATCAAAATTTTCCTTAGCTATGCTCTTGGAATTTAGGAATTATCGTTTGCATTCTTTTTTTTTTTTTGGTTTTGTATTATAGACTTCAAAACCTACTGGTAGGGGGTTTTAAACTCCAAACCCCTTGGCTACGCTGGAACAAGTAATGGGTTAGTGTCAAATCTCACTTAAAAGAAAAAAAATCAAAGCAAAAATCAGTCACTAAATTCCAATCCCTCACCCCCCCCCCCTCGCAGTGGAGGGATTTCATTTCGGGTGGGGTGGGGGTTCAACTCCAACCCCCCCTGGCTACGCCTATGGGTTTTGTTATTTAATTTATGAATTCCTTAATAATAATAAAATCAGGGGGAGGGGGAGGTGTTTCCTTGTACTTATTAAGTACCGAAGCTTTCCGTGGGAGGGCAAAGGATGGGACCTGGTTATCGAACCTGTCTTACATTCTCACCGTGTGCAATGTTCGTTCTCCAGAACATAGTGGGGTAACTCACTGAAAACCCTGCTTGTTCCCGAATCAGCTTAACCTAATGCCCTTTTACATGAAGAAGACAGGAGCTCTTCCTTTAAAAAATTGTGTATAATTAGAAATATATTAGCTAACCTTTAATGTATGATTTTACATACAGACCTCCACTCAAAACTCTATTTAAAAAAACTATGACCTAACTTCACTTACAGCGACCCATACACACATAATATAAGTTGCTAGAGCACTGCTTGTCTTCCAGAAAGAGGCCATGGTCATTATTAATTGATTGACAATCAAATCCAGGTTTATGTGCACCATTAAACTGCCAAAAATTCAGTTCAGGAGAAACCACGTTTACTGTTGAATTGTCATACACCCAAATCCATGTTCCGTCAATAAACGTCATACCAATCCAGAGGGAGAAGCTAAAATGATAAAGAATAATGTATATATATAATGCTTCCTAATGGCATGCGACTCAAAAAGTTCAACTTATGGCCTTCAAGTAGGGCTTAGATATTGAGTCCGGCGGAACTGTTTTATTTAACAGATGAAGGGGTGAAGGCGAGTAACTGGCGCCTTAACCAGTAAGCTTCGGGCAGGAGAGCTCGTTAGTAATTTTCAGCTACCCACCTAGAAGAGAAGGGTTGGGAGTCATGCACAAAAAAAGAAAACGGCCATTCAATATGACACATGTGACAAATGGCAACTAGCAGTGTCTCCATATGAATTAGTATCAATTTACATCACGATTGTTTGATTCCTTTGATGCAGACACTTCTAACCCATAAACATCTTAAACACATCCCTAATCGAGCTCATCAACCGCTACCCAGATCGACTCCTGTTAAATCTATCAATACTAATACAATACCATCATCAAATAAACTTACTTAAACTTGAAGCAGTAATATCAAAGTACCTCAAAATCCTAGTCCTAAACATTCACAATATCATGAACAAATCAGCATATTTAGAAATATTGTTAAAAAGGGAGAAGTCAGGTTTAAATGCAGAAAAAGAAAATTGTCTACATTCTGAAATTTATAACGCAGGCTATTCAAAAATCAATTATGAAATTTTTAGACAAGATAGGCCATATAACAATGGAGAAGTTCTTTTAGCAATAAAAACACACTATTGGCAAAGGAAATTACTTCACCAAACTAAAAAAATCTAGAATTATTTGAAGCTAATAGCCCCCCCCCCCCCCACCTCAAGATCCTAATAGGTAGCAGCCACAGACCACCGAGTTCTAGCTTAGACTATACGCAGGAATAATAATAATAATCAACTTTCATTACTTGTCATAAAAAACATAAAAAGGCTGTTTATGATTATAAATATAAATATAAATAAGAAATAATCAATCATAGATTAACTTCTAAGCCTTAAGGATAGAAACGAAATATTCATAGAAACAATACACAATTTAAATTGAGATTTAATAAAAAAAATTAAACTAAACAACATATTAGCTATATTTCGAACTAACAGACCTGGATAAGTGGTAAATTTTGATATTATCCTTGTACCATCTGACCAGTACACAGTCAAATAAAAGCATTAACCAATATAAAACCCAAACGAAAAACAAATGCATCCAAACACAACTACACTAAGCTGCATTAAACTTTCAAGAAACATTCTTATCAGATAAAGAAATTAATTAACCAGTTGATTAACTCTGGAATTTTATTAAAAACCATCTTAAAACAGTATAAAAAATCAACTGCCAATAAATAATCATCGAATGCTGGTTTAATAATAAATTACTCATCCAATGCTGGTTTAATAGTTTATTCAATAAACTTTGCAACTGAAAGAAAACTTATTTTTAAATTTGAAGAAAATAAGTCAGAAAGAGTCCATAAAAGTACCATGAATTAAACACCTAACCCAAAAAGTTTGCAGACAACGGTAGAGCGAATAGATCAATAAAATAGTATCTCAAGACAATTATAGAAACTTACATTGGTAAGTTATATAGGCTATAATAACCTGGGAACAACAGGAGTATCTTTATTAAAAGGCGAAGAGACAACACATTATTGGTCTCCATTAGTCGTAGAGCGACTATGGTTTATCTCGCACACTTTTTCATGTTGATGGAATGTTATATGGCGGGAAGAGTTGTGCCCATACAAATGGGACACTACTCTGGTAGCCTAGATGGCTGATTAAAAATGTTTCTTTATGATCTGAAAGTGTTCTTATTTCAAGTTTGTTAATATTCAAGTATCTATCTTAACAACGGTGGAGCCCTATTTTGTAGAGACACTCCCGTTTACAAATGTCACTTTGGTGGCAGAAGGCTGGCCATTTTTCGCATTGCACGCTTTTCTTCCAGAGCTGAGGCTCATGTTTTTTCGCTGTCCATAGCTTTAAAGGTCACTGTCTCTCTCCATCTAGTGCGGTCTAGGGCTTTGTCTTCCAAATGGTCAGTATTGATGTACACTAATTTTAAGGTCCCGTTTTGTTACATCCATGTAACGGAGGTGGAACGACCAGTTTTTCTTGAGCCACACGCTAATTGGCAGTAGAGAACTTAACACATAACGATAACGAAATTAAAACTAACATTCTTAATGAATATTTTGCATCAGCATTTTCAGCCCCAGAAGGCAAAGACATGTTAATAAATTTAAACCAAATAGAAAACATAGGAGATATACATGTTTAAGAAAAAGGGGATCCAAAAACTATTATCTAGCATAAAACCAAATAAAGTTTCTGGACCTGATGGTATTCCAATTAGATTGCTTAAAGAACTAGGCCACGAGCTAGCATCAGTGTTCAAAATACTTTTTCAGGCATCACTAAATCAGGACAGGGTACCGAGGGACTGGGAATGAGCTTATATCACTCCCCTATTTAAAAAAGGAGATCCAGGAAACAACAGACCAGCATCTCTCACCATCATTGCATGTAAAATACAAAAACACATAATATACAGCAACATCCTTAATCATTTAGAATTAGATAAACATAATGTCCTCAATCCAGACCAACATGGGTTTAGGAAATATAGATGATGTGAAACTTAACTAATAGGATTAATTGATGATTTCTCATAGTGATTAGATTAGAGTGAGCAAATAGAGGCAATATTATAAGACTTTCTAAGACATTCAACAAATTTCCCCACCACAGTCTGCTTTAAAAAAATAAATACTTAGGCATTAATAGCTTTTTACACCAATGGATTTAGGATTTTCTTATAGAAAGAGAACAAACTATAATAATAAATGGCTTCAAATCAAATCCAATAATAGTAATCTCGGGTGCACCTCAAGGAACAGTCTTAGGCGAACTACTGTTTGTAATTTACCTTAATGATCTACCTAATTGCATTAGTTCAAAAACAAAAGTCAGATTGTTTGCAGACGATCGCATAATATTAAGAACAACAAAAACAACACAACATACTGAGATTTTACTAAATGAATTAGAAGAATTACAGAAATGGGAATCAATTTGGAGTATGTTTTCCACTAAAACAAATGTCCGAGTAACTAAAAAAAATCAAGCAATAAAGAAACAGCCTCTTCTTCATGATTTTGACATGTTATCATCACAAATAATATTGTAATAAACCTGACAAAGATGGTGTGTGTAGTCCGCCGACGCTAATCGCCCCAGGCCATCGCTAGACGAGCGGTCAACCGTGACGAGTTGTGAGCCAAGACAGTTTGGGAAGGGTCGTTACCAGAGATGTGGTCATGTGATTAACCAGAAAGGACTAGCGATGTTTCGTCTGGTTCTAAAAGGTTAGTAGAGACTCTATATATATGTGTCAGAATCAAGTAGCTTCATGTTACCTCGCAACTTCACCAGTATGAGTCGAAGTCGGTGTAAAGAACTAGCCTAGGTGAAGTCTGTCTGGAACAGAGGATCTAATGCAAGACTAGGAAGAGGCGGAGAATTGATACAGCGTTACAGAGTTGATACGTCGGAGTGTGAAGCTTTAGTACAGTCTTGTGTTACGTGCTGCCAATTGTGCAGTATTAGCTGTGATTTATTGAACATTAAACTATTACGTTATTTGAAGCCCTGAGTTGTCAAGTTCTTTAAGTTGATGGTGTAATTCTTCTAATTCATTTAGTAAAATCTCAGTACACCATCATACCATAGTGCGGACTGCAACTCAGACCATTCACTAGAGCTAAGCAAAATCAAACTGCTTCTCAAGAAGGCTTATACTTCCACTCAACCCAGAACTAGGCGAATTAACGTCAACCATGAAGGTGACCCAGAGAAGTGTGCACTCTTTGGCGAGCTCCTGAACAGTTCAATCCCCTCGTTAAGTGATGAAGAAGACATCTCTATCAGATGGGAGAAATTAAGAGATGTAATCTACAGTTCGGAAATCACCGCCTTTGGGCCTCAAAAACACAAAATGTAGACTGGTTTGAGGCGAATCTAGCACATATGGAACCTTGCATTGAGAAAAAGCGATCTGCACACCTCGCTCACAAAACAAAGCCAAGTTCAAGATCTTTGGAGGTCTTCAAAAAAGCTAGTAAAGAAGCGAAACAAATGGCTAGAAAATGTGCTAACAACTTTTGGAGGGATACCTGCAACAGAATCCAAGACAGTCTCCACTCAGGAAATAGCAAAGCTCTATTTGATGGCAGTATCTAAGCCTGCCCCCCTTTTATCCAAATCAGGAGAAAAAAATACAGATTCAACCAAGCAGCTAGAACGGTGGACAGAACACTACCTCGAAGTCTATGCCACACAGAATACAGTAGACGATGTCGCCCTGGCTTCTCTACCAGATTTTCCAGTACTGGAATGCCTAGATGATCTTCCGAGCCGTAGTGACCTTATAAAAGCAATTAACGGCATAAAAAATAGAAAATCTCCTGGGAGTGATGGTATCCCAGTGGAAGTAGTGAAAGTCAACGAATCACTCCTGCTCCCTGAACTCTATATTCTTCTCTGCCGCTGTTGGGAAACAGGTCATGTCCCACAGGACATGCGTGACGCAACTATAGTCACAATATACAAGAACAAAGGGGATCGGAGTGACTGCAACAATTACAAGGGTATCTCTCTCCTCAATATAGTGGGCAAGATCTTTGCTAGAGTGGCACTATCCAGGCTGCAAGTGATAGCTTCTAGAGTCTACCCAGAGTCTCAGTGTGGATTCAGGAGTGGTAGATCCACTATAGACATGATATCTTCTCTACGACTACTGCAGGAGAAATTCAGAGAGAGAGACAGACCCCTTTACATCGTGTTTGTTGATCTGACTAAAGCTTTTGACATGATCAGCAGAAGTGGCGTTTTCAAACTCCTGAGGAAAATAGGTTGCCCTCCCAAACTACTGCAGTTCATTGATTGTTTTCACGAGGAAACTAATTGCACTGTCAAATTCAATGGAGCCCAATCAGCACCTTTTGAGGTTTGCAGTGGGGTCAAGCAGGGATGTGTGCTCGCACCTACTCTGTTTGGCTTATTCTTCTCCTGTCTACTGC
The DNA here is from genome assembly GCA_030265305.1 of Biomphalaria pfeifferi. Classification (NCBI taxonomy): domain Eukaryota; kingdom Metazoa; phylum Mollusca; class Gastropoda; family Planorbidae; genus Biomphalaria; species Biomphalaria pfeifferi. The sequence continues at coordinate 1,325,739 of JASAOG010000139.1, forward strand.
ATTATGCGTACAACGACAAAAACGAAGGTGTGTTTCTCCATACAAGATCCTCTGGAAAACTATTTAATGTATCAAGGCTGCTGGCAAAAACCAAGGTTAGGAAGCTACTCGTCAGGGAACTCCTGTATGCTGATGATGCAGCTATTGTGGCTGATTCTGATATTCAGCTACAGTGCCTGGTTGACAAACTATTTGCTGCTTGCCAGAAGTTCGGCTTAAACATCAGTCAAAGCAAGACTAAGATACTTGTCCAAAACACAAACACTGCACCTCAAGTAAGCATTAATGGCCAACCACTAGAAACTGTTGATCACTTTTGTTACCTTGGCTCCATCATATCCAACAACACTCTACTGGATAAAGACATTAACAACAGGATAGCCAAGGCTATGGCCACCATGTCACGGCTGCAGAAAAGAGTCTGGGACAATATATTGCTGACTAGCAGTACTAAAGCCCTAGTTTACCGGACCTGTGTGTTGAGCACCTTGCTGTACGGAAGTGAAACATGGTCGACCTTCTCATGGCAGGAAAAAAAGCTGAATGTTTTCCACTTCCGATGCCTAAGGCGGATCTTTAAAATAAGGTGACAAGATAAGATAACCAATGAGGAAGTTCTACAAAGAGCAGGGTGCCAGGACATCCGCTCTGTTATCAGCAGCAGACGCCTTGGCTGGCTTGGCCACGTTCATAGAATGCCAGTAGGTCGATTTCCACAGGACATCTTGTATGGCGATATAATAGAAGGCAGGAGAGCCGCTGGTCGCCCACTTTTACATTATACGGATGTATGCAAACGCGACATGAAGCTCTTCAAAATCAACACTGGCAACTGGGAAGAGGTGGCACTGGACAGATCTTCATGGAGAGAGAGCATAAAGGAAGGGTCAAAGATTGCAGATGTCATACACAACAGAGGCAGAAAGAAGGGTGAAAATACAACGGCGCCTGGTGATTACATATGCCCAACCTGCGATCGCAGCTGTGTATCAAGGATTGGCTCTTTAGTCACACAAGAAGCTGCAAAGGGAAAAGATCGTCTCTCGAGACGTAAAATGCCACAGACAGATTTGAAGCCCTGAGTTGTCAAGTTCTTTAAGTTGATGGTGTCGTGTGGTGCAGTTTTCAGAGAGCCTGGATAGTGAGGTTCGTTTAAATATAATACACCAATCACAAAAACAGACGCAGAAACTCTTTTGCTCCCGTGGCAATTAGTTCTTTTAACAATATGCAAATTACTGCCTGTTATTATTTTTCAGTGTGTTGATAGCACCTCAGAAACTACAGGTATTACGTTGACTTGACAGACAAATTCATGTCAATAGTGAGATCAACGTGACCTGGACCACATTGCTTCTTCTAGTTAGCTTTTTACTGCTGAGCTGTTAGCTATTTTGCATTCTGGGCCATAGCAGACTTCTTTTTTTTTTTTGTAGTCTTTCTTTATTACCATACATAGTTTACATTATTTATGTAGTGTTGTTTTGGTAATAAGGCCAGCCTTAGTTGAACTAAGACCACACACAAACTAACAGTGTCTGTCCGTTCTCCAACCAGTGAAAAAGGAATGAAATATGTACCTGTTCCACGCTTGAAAAAGCGCATAAGCCAGTCTATCTGAATCAATCCTAGCTAAGTCTCCACCCCAAGTCTTACATGCTAGCTAGAAATGAAAAAAGGAGAATTATAAATTTAACGCAATCATGTAGTATATAAATGAAGTAGATTCATAAAAATAAAACGTTTATTTAGAAATCGAAACACGAAGTGGCCAGGGATAATTTACCAAAATCGGCAGGAAATAGTTTTTGTACAATTTTTTTAAATTTATTTTCAAAACATTTAAGACAATTACCTGATAACTACTAAATTAGTTTATTGTAGAAAAAAAATTATTTTCTATTATTACTCGTTACAAAAAAATGAAATGTATGATATTTCGAATTTTATTGTAGATTTTGATGTTTAAATCCGCATGGATTTCTCGAAAGCTTGTCGACTGTTGAAGACGTGGTATTAAGCTATTGGACTAAACTGCCCACAGGTTACGACGTCCCAGCTAAGTGTTCATGCCTTCTATATCGATTGGTTTCGTTTTTATTGCATTCGGCTAAGACAAATGATTGTAGAGACGCGACTATTTTGGCGCAGGATTTTTTGTCGTGGGAAGTTCTGACGATAACTTTAAAAAAATAACGCAAAAAAATTTGAATATACTATACTATACTAATGTATATAAAATATTCATTCTGCCGCACACTGTAAAAAATTGTGATAATGGTTTTGACTATTCGTTGAATCCAGACAGCGAAATGGGTGGCATTGTACTACACTAAACAGTAATGATTGGTTACATAGAACAAAAGCAGCTACTTGTCGATGGTTCCTTTCATTCGTCGGCTATCTGTTTTAAAAAATGAATGTTTTTATGTGGGAGCCATAATGAAGCTACGGAAGGTAACCCCAAAATACCATCCAGCGCTCTGAAGTGAACCCAATTAAGATACTATTTGGAAATGAAAAAAAAAATAAACGCTTCACTTTAGATAAAACAAAAATAAAAAAGCTTGATAAAAGTTTTAAATAATAAAATAAACTATTTGAAATAATCTGACAAGAAGTTCATGTACCTTACGTGTGCTTCATTCCAAGTAAGTGCACTGTCGCTAAAAGCTTGATAACAGATTCCATTGAAAAATACAGCTCCTGCCTGGCTGCAGGGAGCTGGAGTAGACAAAACAAAGTTTTAAATATATCTAAACTAGAATTGAACAGGTAACATAAATCAAATTCCGTTTTACAAAACTGATGACGGTTTATAAATTTCACCATTGTATTTATTTCTTGTAATGCTTAATTAATGCAACAAATATTTCCACGGAGCTTTACATAATTTTCTAGTTCAGCTTTTGACTTCAACTATTTAAGACCGTGCGCAAAATGTGCATGAATGTCTATCTATAGATTAAACTCTAAATGCAAAGAAACATTTGAGTCGATTACGGATATCGCCGTTGAAAAAAAAAAAAACAACAACAAAAAATTTAATTGGAGATTATTCTTTGAAACAAAAAATGTTTCTTTAAACTTTAGTTTTCACATCACATTAGTTTTTAATTTTTTTCTTCTTAATTAAGATATATAAAAAAAAAAAACTGTTCAAATTTCTTGGAAAATCGCTAGTGCCGTTTTTTTTAGATACATATCTAACTTTCAGTTTCCAACCTTTGATGTGTTTGTTATCAAAGTATATAAATGATAATAAAAGAAGGTATCAAGAGAAAAACAACTGAACTCTAAATGTAGAATTCTTTTACAAGTCTGCTTTAGGCTCCCCTTAGTTCTTCATAAAATTAATTAAACAAAGAAGCATGTTTCAAAAGATTGATAGATAGATAGATGATAGATAGATACAAACATACATACATACATACATACATACATACATACATACAAACAAACATACATACATACATACATACATACATACATACATATGTAAAGGTTTTCATACGGTGTAGATTTTATTTGGAGAATCGACCTATATTACTGTATAACAAAAAAAGAAAGGTTGATATGTAATTAATCGCTTTATTTCAAACATAGACTATATATAATTTATGATTTCGAATACTCGAGACAAATATATTTTTTATTTTGTCAGATATAGAATGTATAGCAGAAAAGACAGATTTAAACTGCTTGGCAGAAGAGATACCTGCAAACATTGTGGAGAAGAAACCTGGAAAATGCATGGCAGATGAGCTACAAGCAACGGAATGGCTTCCTGTGGGATAACGAATTCTTCACAAGACATCCACCAAAGTAGTCTGCTGATGCTGCTTCTACAAACAATGGCTCTGGGAGTGTACATCAGTGACCTCCGATACCTCCCTTTGTGTCAGGTGGCTGACATCAGCGATAATCGTCATGAAGTCGAGGCAGCGATCACGACATCATATCAAGAACTAACTGGCCAACTGGAGATAGAGGCAACTACAGAGAACTGTACTGATGGCTTCGTGCGGTGCACGATCACTCTCGTCTGTGACTGCTACCGATCGAGACCCTACCTGAGCTTTCAAACCTCGTAATGCCACTTTGTGAGCTTTTCGTAACGAAAAAGTGCTAAGAAGGTGGCAATGTTATAACTCTGTTCCTACACGGACTCATGGGGTAAGAACCACCGAGCTGTTAGACACAAAAAATGAACAATCTAGAGATAGATCCTATACAGAAGAAACAAGAGATTTTTACCTAGGACTTGAGTAAAAGCTGTGATCAAGGCAGAGATAAATGTATTTGCGATATATTGTGAAAAAAACAAACAACAACCTGTCCATTCCTTCAGTTGCCTCCTATAGATTTTTTACAATACGTTTCATGTTTAATAGAAACAACTTTGTCTAATAGAAGTCCAAACCAATAAATTGTAAAAGAAAAATAAAAGAGGAAAGAAGACGTAAACGACTCAAACCTTTTGTCTTTATAAAGCGCCAAGATACGACACTCTGGTTGCAGCATGAATCTTTGTTTTGTGGCTTAAACAAAATCACACAATTTATATGCACCATACTGTAACATGTTGCACTCCCACTCTTTTAGCTAGCCACGTGGACTTAGCCAAGAATTTTAGCGGGGGGGGGGGAAATGTTCTCCCCTCCCCCATATATTTGCGTGTGTGTGTGTGCGTGTTTGTGCACGTAATGTATCTTTAGTACGTTCCTACCCTTAACTCTTTCTCTCCGTAATTATTTACCACATTCTGGGGGAATCAACGAGTGTAGCGTCAGGTAGGAGAGAAAGAGTTAATTATATCGGTCGTTTTTTTTTTTTGTTGTTGCCTAGAATAAGTTCTTCCTGGAATGAAGGTGACACACCGCTCTTGCCAGGTAGGCTGTCTGGGGCCAGGTAGGCTGTCTGGGGCCAGGTAGGCTGTCTGGGGCCAGGTAGGCTGTCTGGGGCCAGGTAGGCTGTCTGGGGCCATGTAGGCTGTCTGGGGCCATGTAGGCTGTCTGGGGCCATGTAGGCTGTCTGGGGCCATGTAGGCTGTCTGGGGCCAGGTAGGCTGTCTGGGGCCAGGTAGGTTGTCTGGGGCCAGGTAGGTTGTCTGGGGCCAGGTAGGTTGTCTGGGGCCAGGTAGGCTGTCTGGGTCCAGGTAGGCTGTCTGGGGCCAGGTAGGTTGTCTGGGGCCAGGTAAGGGCTCTTTCGGAAGCGTTATTGGCTTCCTCAACGGCAATTATTTGCAGCATTTAAAAAAATATTGCATATTCTGAGGTATCTGCAGTGCATTGTCCTGCCACTCCTATTGCAAAATTGTAGTTCAGGGTTCAATCGCATGGCTGGCCATCCCGCCTTTTTGTAAATAAAGGGGAAGTCAGTTATATGAAACATCAGAGAGAAGGACAAGTTATTGTGACATTATCAGCGCTTAGTAATGAGACTTAGCTTAGACACGGCTAAAAGACCACAAGAAGTGTTGGAGCGGTCAGAAGAAAAAAAAATAGTTTGTTTTTTCTGGTTGCTCAAAATATGTGAGAGCGCGATGTGTAGCGCTGGAAATTGAATCCATATAAAATTAGCCCTGAGTCCGTCGAGATGGTTTTGTTTTTGGACGCACAGTAAACTAGTGTTAACTGTTCGCGATTTTATATTATTGACGCTTCCGAGAGGTTGCTAAGGTTATGTCAGTAATTTGTTCATTCGTTATCTGCCTACTGAATATCACACAAAGTTCAAGATAACCGTACTAGGACTCTTGCATTGTGTGTTTGTGATTTCATGTAGCTTCTTTTCAGTTGAAATATTTTGCATGTTAGAAGGTTGGGATGTGCATGCTAATAGTTTAAAGTTCAGGGTGTGATATTCGTGCAGAAAAAAAAACTTATTTTTATTTTTAGCTTTGCTTACCAAAAAGCGGTCGCAAGGATGGACCACGGGGGCCGCCTATTAGTTTATGAAAACAACAACAAGCAAACAAACTTTTTTCAATCGTGTATCTAACGTAACGCTAAGTATAGCTACAGTAAGGAGAAAACATAAGATATTAAAACGCATTAATAAAACGTGTACATTTAAAATGTAAAATATTACAATACATTTAATTGTATAGAAAGGAAACATTTCCATTGCTTGTATATAGATAATCCTGGTTATTAGCATTTTACTTGTTTAACTAAATTAAAAAGAGTGTTTATACAGCACGTCGCTAGATTGACCTTTGTTATCAGGACATTTGCAAATCAGATATGGGATATCTGGCAATTAGATTAAAAGAAAGTTAAATATTAAAAATATCTTTTTTTAAGTTATCGCTTGCTAACTGTATCCATAATTTTGAATCCATCAAGTCTGTAAACAATTATTAAAGCTATGGGAGTAGCCAGGGCGAGGTTTTGGGGTTCTAACCCCCTTCACCCGAAAGGCAAACTTGGTAATAGCTCAAGGAGCCATGACTTTGACGCGAGGTTTCTATTTGTATTGTTACACGTTTGATAAAACTCTAAGGTAAGTTTTTGTTGTTTCTCACATTCCCAAATGCAATAATATAGAACAGGCTCAACGAAACTAACCAGAAGAACAGACTACTAGCTTTAATTGAAAATTAAAAGCAATTTAATTAATATAGATAAGAAGAGTATCTGGTGAATACAATAAAACAGTTGGATGAAATAAAGGATTTATGGGTAACTATGGGCGCCCGAAGGACTTTTGCAGGAAGGTGCAAGTTGCGACCTATGGCTCATATGAGTAGCTTTAGCTTTCTTTTTACTTTCTAGTTTCTCAGATTACAAAAGAAAAGAACTACTGCTACTGGAAATACCTGGTTCATGAGATTAAAGAAAAAAACAACTAGGTGCCTCTCTATGGACGATCAAACAAAAGCTGCAAGCTTCGACTGCGGCTACTGAAACTGTCTATTACATTAAGGTGTTCCTTTTTTCGTGACAGACAAGCCGGGGAAGAACGCTTACTGTGCACTGTGACGAGTCTTCTTCTAGTTCCAGCTCTTGCATCGTATTAGGATGAACACAAAACAACTCCTGATTGGCTTATTCTTATCTTATCTTATATAATACAGACGTTACTTTAAAAAAGAAGATGATTACGTCCTACGCGTCATGCATTTAGTCATGCATATTAACCAATGACTTAAATTCTGCCAAGTCACTGGTTTTTCTGGCTAGCTCAGGCAACCCATTCCATGCTCTAATAGCACTAGGGAAGAAGGAGTATTTGTACAAATTTGTCCTAGCATATGGGACGAGGAATGTGCCTTTATTTTTGTGTCTTTCAGAGTATTTTATTAAATTTTGTTTTTGTATTTGAAGATTATGGTTCAGTGTTTTATGTATAATTGCTACTTTACTTTTGAGTCTTCTGTCCTGAAGGCTTTCTAAATTTAGTGATTTTACTAATGGTGTTACCCTACTATATTACAGTAATAACTTATCCTTGCAACTGTACTTTAGCGGTAGCTCTATTGGTTAAGATGCTACTTTCAAGAAATTAAATGATTTGTATATGCAAACAATTGGCTGCTTATAATTCAGTAATAGAGGGGGTGGGGTGAATTTAAAACATGATCCGTATCAATTCCTGATAAGCCTTAGGTAGCTTTTGTTTGAAAATTGTCATCATTGATTGCATTAAGACTGAAGAGTTGAGTGTCCTTACAGTATTGTCTATTCATTAGAGTCGCTGCCGGCACACTGTCTCATCTTCTGGCAGCGGCGTAGCATGACTTTTAATCTGACGGATAAGTCACCCGTCTTTGTCTTACGACGTTGGTTCTGGTAGTCTAGCACAAGAGGTATGCCGCTGCCTGACTAGCAGTAGAGATAGTTGTTGCTGCTGTCTACGTTGATTAGAAGTGATCAACAACCAGTCTTAGGATAGGATAGACCATTAAGGAACCTTCTAAAATCATTGAGTAGAAGTCCTCCTATGCCTTGCGCTCATACAGATGCTGGTAACAATCCCAATCAGATATTTTGTTTCATTAGGCATGGACAAACTAGAACGTTAAAAACAAATGATTTATAGAAAAAAAATAGAAGGGAGATAACCGAAATAAATGTCACACTCTAGGATGTCCGTAGTTATAATTCATTTTTTGAATGTGATTGCGTTGATATGTACTACGTTATAGTGAAATAATATAATAATAATAATAATAATAATCTTTATTGTCCGTATGGAAATTTGTCTTATAATTTGTGCATTACACCAAACAAAAAAACATTATAACTATAAGAAACCAAAGTGTACATTTACACCAGACGCACTCATAATTTACATGTGACAAGGTTTATATCAGATTGTCCTTAGTTAATGATATGATTGCCTGGGTAACATATGAGTGTTCGTCACTCTTTGTCTTTGCCATCGGTGTCTTGTATCTCATATATTTTGTAAATATTTCAAAGGTTAAAGGCAAAGAGTAAGTCAATTCAAGTTATCGAGTTCTAACCGAGACCATACCATCCAGTTTCAATCTAAGGGAAAAAGACGAAAATGAAGATCGGACATCATGATATTTTAGATCATACAAAATACTAATGCAATGGCTCCTTTTTCTTTTTCAAAATTGCATCATTTAATTTATTCTGCAATTATCTTTTCCAGCAAATTTTTAAAATAAATCACTTTTAAATGAGAAACTTCAGAGGTGATGATAAGTTTTCTAAAAAGTTGAAGACTTTTTTACTACAAACTCAAGCTTCAATCATAGATTCGCGCATTGATACAAACAAAAAGCATTGAAGTTCGCAATGGAAGAAGTATCAATGGATCATTACATAATATATTTTCTATTTGTTAACTTACTCATTTAATGAAATATTGATTCCAATGGTGTTTTTTTTTAAAAATTACACTTGATAGTCTAAAGAGTACTGATTTGAGCCCATATCTATATATCTATCCATCTATCTATTTATTTATATATAATTATTTTTAATTATCTTATCTATATATTATTAATTTGGGTAACAATTTCAAACTCAAAGGACACTAATAAAACCTGTATGTTTGAGGAGGGTTCATTTTATTAATATTGAATGTACGGAAATGTTTAATAATTATTATATTAAGAAATAAAAGTGTACGCTTAATGGATTAAAAAAACACAACTTGTAATTAAAAACGTACTTATATTTGAGAAAAATTCATTTTAAAAAATTTAAACTTTAAAATAGAAAGTAATTTATTTTAGTGCTCAATAATTTAAAAAAATTGTATTACCGGTACTTTAAACGTTCAAAACAAGACTATGTATTGAATTTTCTTGGTTCATTGATGGGAGGACAGTCTTTGAGTTTGTGTGATAACACAAGCTCTTTGAAATCTTTTTTTTGAATTGATAGTGAGGTCAAAATTTTACAATCCTTAACGAAAAATGGACATACTCTTTTGAAGTTTCTTTTTATTTGAGGTATTAGAGCGCAACCATCCGCAAGTAACATCTTTCCGATGAATTTTAATTTGACTTCGGTATTTGCTTTAAGTCACCATGCTTGGAACAGATAATCGTCGTCGCAATATCATAGTCTATTTCATCGCTTTTTTTCTTTCCGTATAACAGAGAAATAATTATTTATTTTCATTGATTGTTTGACAAGTGTAAAATATATGTGAAATTTATTTTAAAATTGTATTGTTATTTTTTTTAAATTATAGATATAACACTACCGTAAAAATACTTAAATTAGTAACAGGACTAACCTCAACGTTATTTTTTAGTTAAAAGTAACGCCAAATTTTATCACATGTGATAATACAAAAAAAAACATAACTTGAATATTCTCTGCCAATATGCGGATCTGATTGGGGACGCCTCTGAGTTTGTGTGATACAAACACTCCTCTTTTTTTTTGTGATAACACAAACTCTCTTTGAAATCTTGTTTTTAATAACTTTTCAGTAGCGCAACTTCATGCTTATAGCAGAGCGCTATGGTCTAATTATTTTTGAGAACCATTGAGGGATGGGGTGTCTGGAGGATTTCCGTACCATAGGGACATCAGTAAACACACCTCTGCTTGAATCGGGTGTCGAGCCTTGAGCCCCCGTGATAAGTAACCAAGCCAAGTTCAAACTACTTAGCCTCTCGGCCACACACCACACATCTCTCTAATGTTCTTGGTTGAAAGTAAATGTACGTTCACTTTCTGCCTCAAGCTCTTTCTTCATTCTCTTGTATTCCTCAGTCTCTCAATTTCCCTTATCACTCCACGACCTTTCTCTCTCTTTCTTTTCCTTTTTCTTTCTCATTCTTTTTCACACTCGTTCTCCCCTTCTCTTTTTCTCTCAGTCTCTCACTTTCTATCTCGCTCTGTCTTTCACTCTGTTTCTCTCTTACTCTCTCGCTTTCTTTTCTCTCTCTCTCTCTCTCTTCCTTTCTTTTTTACTCTCTCTACGTTGTATTCTCTCTTTTTTTGTTTCTTCTTTTTACTTTCTCTTTCTCTTTCTCTCTTTTTTTTAAATCTCACTCACTATTTCTCTTTCTCTCTCTTTTTTTTAAATCTCACTCACTATTTCTCTTTCTCTCTTTTTTTTAAATCTCACTCACTATTTCTCTTTCTCTCTCTTTTTTAAATCTCACTCACTATTTCTCTTTCTCTCTCTTTTTTAAATCTCACTCACTATTTCTCTTTCTCTCTCTTTTTTAAATCTCACTCACTATTTCTCTTTCTCTCTCTTTTTTAAATCTCACTCACTATTTCTCTTTCTGTCTCTTTTTAAAATCTCACTTACTTTTTCTTTTTTCTCTCTCTCTTTCTATTTTTTGTTTGATTTTGCCTTGGATCGAACTTCTTTAAATGGTAGGCCCGTTCATTATTTTATCATGTCTTTCCGAGCCCTGAAGACATAGTAATATGGCCATAGAGTTTTAGTTTGCGTTTTTTTTTACATTGGATAGGTAGCAGGTCGTCGTGGGGACCAAAGGCTATAATAATTCTGCCTCTTATCTTTTTGTTGGTAATGCGGTCTTTAAATATGATACCTAGAATCTTTCTGTAACATCTCTATTCTACTGCTAGAATCTTCCTCTCTTGCTCTACAGTTAGCGTATAGAACTCGCAAGCATATAAAAATATGGCCAGGCATAACCAATGAGAGAATCAGTCTTATTTTGATGTCGAGGGCTGTCTTTGTATTAGTAAACGTATTAAATTGTTTTTTTTTTTAAACTATATTACTGATTGACGAATGAAAGTTTAACAACATTTATTAACAGATAGGCCTCTAAAAGAATATGCTAAAAATATGACGTCGTGTGTATGAATGAGGCAAACAACTGTAAAATGTATATATGCATATTTAACTAATGTAAATCTCTCATAAGTAAAGTGCATTCTAGGTGACATAGTTGGTAGATGTATGTGTTCCAGTATTTAAAACAATTAACTGGTCATCACGCATTTATTTTAAGAAAGAGTGACTTTTGATAAAGAGCACAAGTCAACAGCCTTATGAAACCAAATACATAAATAAATACGGGAACATTATTGGCTTGATAAGCGATTTTTACGATTACGCTTAGACTGAAGGATTGATGAGAATATTTACCAAAAAAAGACAACAAAATGTGTCATATGTAGGGCTAGCTGGCAACAGAGTTGCTAATATTGTAAGCAGAGACATGACGCAATTTTTCGACGGTAAATGCATATCCGATACCGTATTCATTTGATATACAAACAACTGTTTTGAAATTAGAGAAGTGTGTAACTATGAGGAACATGCGTGGGACCACCACTAGCGAAGTCATGTCAAAGAAGTTTCAACCATCACAGAGGATCTTTCTCTACCATGGGAGAATTTAGTGACAATGACTACTGATGGTGCCAGAAGTGTGGTTGACAGCAAAAGTCCTTTGAAAATGTGTAGAGTAAAATGAAACCGAGCCTCAGTGGCTTGATTTAATTATTTATCAACAAAATCTACTTGGCAAGGTGTTCAGTCAGGACCTAGAGATGATGATTGCGTTCAGATTGAATAATGTTCGTCGTTCCAAAAATCAGTTTGCGGCCAATGTGGCAAGTGCCCAGACATATGTGCAACGGTATCTGGTTCACTTGCAAAGTCATATTTCCCTGCGTGACATATTTCAAGTGATCGACAATTGATTTCTACTTCGAGTCGCTTGCAGAAACTTTTCTAAATCTAAGAATTCAAACGTTCGAGGTGAACACAGTCATCACGCGCACTTATTTGTGAAGACACATCTTTTCAGTGACAAATCTTGCGAAACCCATGTTACATCATGGTCTCACGGACGAACACCTACAATTCAGTGCTCCGATTTGGTGTCTCTTCTATGTGGCCGAATATTTAGAAGTTATTTTAGGATAAACTCTTCATAAATAAATGTAAATACTAGATTCGGTCGCGTAGCACGGGAGCTCGGGAGGGTTTGGTCTCTTTTCTAGGGGCCCTGCATTTTGACATTTTGTATCATGACATGAGATGAAGGCGTAATATTTGGTGTAAAAAACAAATTTCGAACACTCAAGTGGGATCCCGGGGGTTATTTGAATTCCCTTCATAACCCCACCATAGCTACGCCACTGACTTTATTTAAAGTGTTTCTAATAGCAGTAATTAATTTTATATTTCTTTTTTTATCTTCTTGTTAAAATGTACCGCAACACAAGTGTCGTAAATTAAAATGATCCACAGGCTGGATAAGGTTGAGCACTACTGGTTTAGTTCAACAGTTTTGTAGATACAAGTAAAAAATCATTACGAAAACCAAATCAAGAAGAAAAAAATACATTATCCACACCCTCTCCACCTAAAAAGTAAAAAAGACTATGTGTCCGACTGATTTTTACATTCTGGTCGAACTACACGTGTAGGCATAATGTAGAGGTCCAGCCTTCTGAGATTTATCTCTAAGTAAGCAAAATCATTACCCGGTGTAGAGGTGTAGCTTGATGTCCAATCAACGCAATGTGATGCACTAAACTAAAACATAATTTAATAAAATACCCAGAAAGACACAAAGATAAAGGCACTTTCCTCGTTCCATATGCCAGAAAAAAAAATGTGGATAAATGCTCCTTCTTAACTAGCGCTATTAGAGGATGGAATGGGTTGCCTGAGCAAGGCAGGAAAAACAGTGACTTGGCAGAATTTAGGTCATGCATTGCTGAATGCATGACGCGTTGGACGTAATCATCTTCTTTTTTGAAGTAACGTCTGTCTTATATAAGATAAGATGACCTTAGATGCGATTTTTTTGTATATTGATAGATAGATGGATAGATGGATGGATTGATGGATGGGTAGATAGATAGATGGATGGATGGGTGAATAGATGGATAGATGGAGATAATAGATAGATATATAATATAAAGATAGGTAGATAGAAAGATAGATAGATTGATTGCTTGAGTGATTAATTGATTGATTAATATATTATTGCATACAATTAAATAGTTAAAAAATATTTTAAAAAGCTTATATAAACTCACTCTGTCTGTCTTAATGGTAAAGAGTTTGTACACGATATTTCTCCGACATCCAATCAAGTTGAAATTTCGCACAATTATTTCGTATAGCTAATATTACAAGAATCAATTAAAAAAAAATTATTTAGTTAATTAACTTCTGAAAAATACCATTAGAGTATATGGTATTTTGAAGAAGGGAAAAAATTGTACTTGATTTAAGTGGTGATATAAGCTGGTATATTTATCCAGGAGGAAATGCTCCCGTCGCCTCAGCGTGGCGCCTCCGTGAAAACGTCCGCCAAGGGTAGTGGATAGGCGAAGTACGATAGCAAACATAGCTCTCAGTGGGCTACCACACGTATCCTCTAGCGAGGGTACATTGTTAGTGGTAGGGATGGAAACAAGGCTCGCTAAACCAGTCCGAATCCCCCAACGATCCGTTTCCTAACGGAGGCCATACGAGTGTTAATGAACACTCGCATGGGTACGGTGGGACATTATAGGCATAGGTATATTTATCCAACCGGTGCAGGTAAGTCAATGGATCATAAAGTGTTGAGAAAGCAAAAGCACGAAATAACGCCAAACAAAAACAAGTTCTCAGATTTATTATTGTTAGTTTAGTTCCTATTATAAATATAACATAACTGATTGTAAATTATTGATACAATTTGCACTTAGTAATTTTTTTAAAACGTATTTATAAAAAATGATTTTCTTTTTTTTTGTTTATTCGGATGTCTATAAAGTGAAAAGAAAAAAGTGCAGAAGACTGAAGATTAAAATGAAAAAAGAATCAGCGACTAGTTTTGTATTCTTTTGTTATCGTTGCTTTCTTTTCCATTGTTTGGGCCGTTACAACCTTCAGGTATGCCCTTGCTTTTATCCTTTGACTTCGAAGAGAGTGTTGTCGTTTTAACAGTTGTAGTAGTTGTTGTTGTAGTCGCAATAGCTGAAGTAGCTGAGAAAAGTGAGATAGAAAACACAATTAAATCAATGTCTAAACTGAGTTCATACATTGCTTTATTTACGTGTGGCCTCCTTCAGTCGAGAGGCGACTGGGAACATTTAATGAAAATGAGATGAATGTCTGGGCATTAGCTGTAATCGAGACATGCGTGTGAGAGGAATGTTCTCCCTGGCACTTTTATTGCACCAAAGCTTTCCGTGGAAGGGCCATCAAAACGCGTCTGGTCCCCACTGGGGAACGATGCAATGAATGGGTCTGGGTTATGAAACCTGTCTTACATCCTCACCACGTGCAATAACATAGCGTGGTAATTCACTGGAAACCCTGTTCGTTCAGGAGTTAGCTTAATCGACTCACCTTTTAACGAAGGCGCCACGCCGAGAAGACCTGAGCTCTTCCTTTTAATTTATGTTTTTGCATAATGTGAAATAAAAGAGGTTTTTATTAAATTATCTTACCTGACCTTCAAATATGATGTCAAATAAAGTACATATAGATCTCAGCAAACTATGAAACTTCACTTACGGGCACCCATGCAGACATAGTAGGACGTGCTAGAGCACAGCTTGTCTTGGAGATAAAGGCCATAGCCTTCGTCGTTAATTGATAGGCAAACATATCCAGGTTTAATTGCACCAAAATCAGCCCAATTATTCAGTTCAGGAGAGGTCAAGTTTACTGCTGAATTGTCATACACCCAAAACCATGTTCCACCAAAAAGTTTCATACCAATCCAGTAGGACAAGCTAAAATGTTAAAGGATAAATAAATAAATAAATAAATATATATATATATATATATATATATATATATATATACACCAAGCCCCCCCCCCCCGAAACAAAAAATATATATATATAATAGAGAGAGAGAGAGAGAGAAAGAGAAAGAGAGTTGGGTAGAGAAAAGTTAATTGTTATACTTTTATTATAGCTAGCCTATCTGGTTCCGCAGCATTGTCATAATAATGGAAATAAGCACTCCATTAATTTTAGAATGCTTCCTAAGGGTATGCGACTCAAATAGTCTTTGAAAACCAAAGTTATCGCCTTGGCCTGTGGCTCAGATATTAAGTCTGTAGGAACTGTTTTAATTTACAGAAAAGGGGTAAAGGCGAGTAACTGGTGCCTTAACTAGTAATCGTCGGGCAAGAGGAGCTTGTTAGTTAGTGCTGGCTAACCACATAGAAGAAAAACTCTGAATTCAAACGTCTGCATCCTTATAGCTATGCCCAACCATGGGAAAGGCTTCTGTTGTTAACCCTGAAAAAAAATATAGCCTGGGTGACCCTTAGGCAGTTTGCGGCAGTCAATACTACACTCTGGCAGACTTGACCACAGGCAGGGATGAGATCTTCTTAACACAGTTAGTTCAGTGTGTTGGAGGCACATCAGAAAGTACAGGTATTACGTTACCTTAACAGACCAATTCATGTTAATAGTGACATCAACGTGACCTCTGACCCACACCTCTTCTTGTTGTTGTCAGCTTTTTACTGCCAAACCGGTTAGCTCTTTTGAAGTCTAAACCAAAGCAAAGTAGACTTCTTTTTTTAAGTCGTTCCTTATTGCCTTACAGAGTGTTGGTTATAAATGTAGTGTTATTTTGGCAATAAGGCTTACCTTAGTTAAACAAAGACCACACAAAACTAATAGCGTGAGTCCTTTCTCCTACTAGAAAAAAAACAACAACATTTACCTGTACCAATTAGGAATAACTGCATAAGCTAGTGCATCTGAATCAATCGTAGCTAAGCCTCCACCCCAGGTATCACATGCTAGCTAGAAATGAAAAAGGAGAAAGATGATTTAATGTAATCATGTAGTATATAAATGAAGTAGATTTATATACATTTATATCAGTTATCTATCAATCTATCTATCTATCTTTCTATCTATCTATCTCTCTCTCTCTATTATATATATATATATACATGATATTATAATTTATAATTAATTATTATAATAATATAATATATTTCTATTTCTATATATGTATATATCCGGCCATCGCGCGAAAAGGCCAGGTATAATCGGCCAAAGTCTTAATTTTCTTAATTTCCTCATGTACTAGCAAATCTGCAAAATTACTCTATTGTACATAATAAGCCATTTCTATTATTACTTGTTACAAAAAGGTGATCATTTATGACATTTTGTATTATACAGTAGATTATCATTTTCAAATCCGCATGGAGTTTTGCAGATTTTTTTAATGTAATTAAGACCGGACTATTTCGGCGAAAGAACTTTTCTTAAAAATTGGTCAACTACACTATACTATTGTATGGTACATAGAATTAAAGTAGCTACATGTCGATGGTTCCATTCTCTGTTTCGTTTCGTAATATGAATGTTTTTTTATGACGGAGCCATTGTTAATTGCTACGAAAGTTAACCCCAATAGTACCATTACAGTACCATTCAGCGCTCACAATTAAACTCCATTAAGATAGTATTTGGATAATTGTTTTACGTCAAATGTAATCAAAAGTCTTACTGTAAGTGAAATAGTTTCATAAAATGTTTTAACTAATAATACAAAATCTAAAATAATCTGACAAGTGTATGTTCCTAACTTGTGCTTCATGAAAATTAAGTGCCGTGTCGCTAAAAGCTTGATAACAATTTCCATTGTACAATACAGCTCCTGCTTGGGTGCAGACAACTGGAGTTGACACTAAAAAAAAAAATTAGGTTTTATTTCTAAACTATAATTGTACAAGTATCATAAAAAAGTAACTGTTAAACTAGAGTTTTCACTACACATTAGTTATTCATTTTTTTACTTCTAAAAATATACATAAACTATCAAATTAATAGGAATATCGTTACTGCCATTTTAATTTTATCTATCCATACATTTTCACTTTCCAGTTTTCATTCTTTATAAGTTTGCAATCAATTTTGAGAAATTCTAGAAAGAATCTAGCAGTACGCACCGGCCACACCCTTTGATTTGTTTCTACGCTTTCTATTTTTTATGGGCCAACACCCCTATATATTTTTATTTTATTTTTTTATTATAAGAAACAGTTTACATCTTAAATGTCAAACTAACATATATTATTAGACCCTGATAAAGTGTATTTGTTACAACGAATTTTCTTTCTCTGTCTCTCTGTTTCACCCTCAAAAACTCCATTTTTACCCTACGCATTGTAATCCCTCCCACATTTACCTGATTTGGAAAGACCCACTTCATAATGCGCCCACGACACATACTCGATCTCATATTTCAAGTCCGTTGACTTTAGAGGCATTTTTACTTATACCCCCCCCTCTAACAACAAAAAGTGAGTCATTCGAACATATTCCCATTACCTTACCACACTTTATATTGTGTTCCTAAATAAAAAGAAATTTAGTTTATTTATTGCAATCGTTTATTTGTAGTTAAGATTTTGATATATCGTCTGAGACAATAGCTCCTAAGCATTTGAAATTACTGACACTAGTCCGCTTTTCACCTCCAATACTGATGCCCCCCCACCCCACCCTTAAATCCCTGTTGACTACTGGACGGGCCTGTCATTGAAAGAGGTTCTAACTAAAGTAAAAGACAAAGAGGAATTGAGGAAGACGGTCGACAAATCTTGCATGGTGCCCCAACGGTCCAACATACTAAGGAATAGGTAATGGTAAAAGGTAAAAAAAAGTCTGTTATTTGATCCCTTTTAAATGTTTCGAACTGACAATAGATCTACAATCTAGATTCTCAATGCTTTTAGGACCTTGTTGTTTTTAACAGTGTTTCAAAATACAATTCCTTGTTCTATCTCCCTCTCGAAAAACAAAATGAAAAAGACTTTACATCTATCGAAATGAGCCAAATACAAATTCTGAGGATCATTTTTTTTAGAAAGATCAAAACAAAATAAAATGAAATGAATTTCCTCTCAGTTATATAAATCTGTGTGAAGGTTCACCAAGTGTAAATAAGCACAATTAGCCACGTCATAATATTGATAAAAATACGTATCAACTGACAGCCCTTATGGATTACACTATTTGATTTGAAGATATATAGAATCATGTGACTAAATGTTGTTTGATACGATTGGTGAATGAGGTCCATTAAACAATTTCTCATTAAAAAATTACTACGAGGTAAAACAAACTTTATTACACATTTACAATTTAACACTTCACAGAAATACACCCAAACGCTTCAAAGAGTTGTTGACAAAAAAATAAGTTATTTATTTGCATTGCATCCACATCTAGTATTTTGTTTCAGAATTGTAAAAAAAAACAACTTCATGTAACTTTTTCGAGTCTATTTATAAAGGAAGTGAAAATGACATAAGATATAGGAATAAGTAGACTTTTGGAAAAAGAAAAAAAAAAAGTTTTATAGCTCTCTGTGTGTGTGTGTGTGTAGAATGTGGGCGGGGCTTTTTAGGGAAACGCCGAAAATAAAAAGTAAAGGTTTGAAAAAACAAAACAAAAAAGTTTTTTCGTAACTATCGCGCGGGGGTCCCAAGGTTGGGATTCTGTAAAAAAAAAAGTTCTTAGCAATTAGAAGGTAAAAGGAACCTAACTACGAAATGCGGATACGTGCGACAGTTTAAAAGATCTCGATCCCGTAATCAATGAATTAGTGAGTGGTAATTAAAAAAAATATACAATATTCTTAAACGAGCAATTCTTGTATGTATGAATACATGAAAAAAAACAACAACAGAGTAGCATTTTACATTAGATATATAAATATACATACATACATACATTCGTACATCCATAAAAGTAAAAGTGAAGTAAAGTTCCCCATTTAGACCTTCTGGTCTATAGGGCAGATGATGTAAAGGTCATCTGATTCTTTGGCCTATGGTTAACGAGGGTGTCATGTGGCCAGCAAAAGGACCATCCACCTTTACTTTTCACAACTAACGTCAGGAACCCATTAGAGCTAGGTGGAATCAGGGGCGTCCGAAGATCCTGATTTTAAAAACCCCAATCTTCACCAGGAGTCGAACTCCGAACCCCGGTTCGAAAGCTAAGCGCTTTATGGCTCAGCCATCGCGCCTCCACATACATATTTACATACATACAGCTTACGTACATAAATATACTTACATATATTCTAACGCATGGGTAGCCAACCTTTTGCTTCCGTGAGTCAATTTTTTTTACTTCTATTTGATTCAGATACGAAATTTTAAAAAAATTCTACGAGTTTCAGTCTTTTAAAGTATGTAAATTTGTACTTATTTGTTTAGCTGTACACCCATTTGTAATAAGTAGAGGAGAGGAAATAACAAAATAACATTTGACTTGTTAAGTCAGTCTTTGTTCAAATTTTTAGTTTTCATTCTTTAATCTAATTTATTATTTCTGTATGACCTTCAGGTGTATAATGCAATGATATCACGGAAGAGGACAATCTCATATTCTTTGAATGAAGATTACAGTTCCAGTAAGACTACCAGCAAATTCTGTTTAGATTACTGTAGTTTATTTTATTTGATTGAGGATTTTCTAGACATGACTTTGCTTCCTCAAACAGAGTGACTTTTAATAACAATAATGTTGAATAGGTAACGTAAAAAAATGTCAAAACATAACGAACACATATTCGTACAAATCACAACCAAATGTTGTGTTTTTTGGTCTGATAAGTTTTATAAACATTTCGGTCAATTTGGGCATCCCAATAGCTAGACATTTAAATTTCCCGTATAACTTTTTTTCTAGAATTAGGTTATTATCATTTTTTTAAATATTTGTTTGCGAACAGGCATGCTTTTATCTTGATCTTTTTTCGCGGGGCAAAACAAGTCACTCGAAATATTGCAATGCACCAATTTAGAGCATGGCCGGCATTCTGCATACGTTAGCCACCCCTGTTCGAACATAACTTGAATCATAAATAAATAAAAAATAACCAATTCATTAATAGATTAGTGGCAATCAATTATTTTGTCCGATATAAAAAAAAATATAAATTTAATAGTATCATTACTACAAATATGTTTTCCTTTATAAAAGATTTGTTTACAGGATTTTGTAAGTTGTTTTCTTTTTTGTGTAACTTGATTTTTATCTTTTTTTTTTTTTTTTATTAACCTTGACTACTTGACTACTTGACTACTTAAATGCAGTTTACCTATTTGTCGTCCCAAAACATTCGGTGTGTTTGATATCAAGGCAAATGTCAGGAAAATAAATTTTAGA
The DNA here is from genome assembly GCA_030265305.1 of Biomphalaria pfeifferi. Taxonomy (NCBI): domain Eukaryota; kingdom Metazoa; phylum Mollusca; class Gastropoda; family Planorbidae; genus Biomphalaria; species Biomphalaria pfeifferi. Next base: position 1,346,348 of record JASAOG010000139.1, read on the forward strand.
CTCAGTTCCATGTTTTAACAACTCTGTTTAAGTAAAAACAAAAGTAAGAATTTACAAAAACATGTATATATAAATCTATATAAATAATACATAAAATTAAATATTTATGTTTTCATTTTTTCAACGATAATAACATTGTTTATAACATAGTTTTCATATAAAGTAGAGTTTATCTGGAAAAGTGACATATATTACTGATGCACAAAAATGTCTAACCACAAAAGGAAATATTATAAAAATCATCCCAGGCAAGCTCTGATTGGGGAAGACGAATATCCGAAAACCTATCAATTTGAGATAGAGTCTGACAGGGTACATTTCGTTCGCAAGTGAGAACACTGGAAGGACTAATCGACCCGTTTTGGGGGGGGAGAAGTTACCTCACAAGGACAGAGGCTGTAAAAACAGTGTTAATGAAGATGCTGGAGCTGTAGCTATGTTTGTGAAATTGTTGTTTGCAAGTTTTTGCAAGTGTTTTCAAGGCGAGGATTGTGATAAAATTTGCTGCGATCAATTTAACGGGAAGTTACCTACCTTGAAAACAATGAAAATGATGAAAAAGAAAGAAGACGTCTACAGAAGGAAGAGAAGAGTTCTTTTAGATGTGTCTACAGCAAACTGAGGCTTCATTAACAAGAACTATACGTGTCGCCCTTCAAGTGGAGCTACCTGCAAAACCATGGCATAGATGATACCTGTAAATGAGTGGCAAAAGAGATACCTGCCAGTTTGTCCCAGAGAAGGTACCTGAAAAAAGTGACAGAGGAGATATATGAAGAAGAGATAATTGCAAACTGATTGGTAGAGGTTATACTTGCGAAATGTATGACAGATTAGTTGCAAGCAAACTGCATGGCTCGCATACTGTGAGCCAACAAATACCCCAAATGACGTCCATCGAAAGGGTTTTCTGCCGCGGCTTCTTAGAAGAATGATTCTCGGAAATACAAAAATGACCGCTACGAGCTGGTTTTTTGTTAAGCGACTGTAAACCTCCACTACCTCCCTTTTTGTCAGGTGGCTGACTTACAGCGACAAGGATGAAGTCGAGGCCTTGACCACCACACCGTCTCAAGAACAGATCAGCCAACTGGAGACAGAGAAAGAGGCACATAAACATAAACATAAATGGTTTTGGGTGTATGACTCTAACCGATTGACCTTCACCTGAACTTTCAAACCTACAATGCCTACAATGCATTGCGGTATGAAAAGCACTAAGAAGGGGCAATGTAATAACTCCTACACGGACTCATGTGATGCGTACCAGCGCATAAATGGCGTGTCCTGCACAGTTAGCCTAGTATAGAAAAGGAAAATGGAGGGGGAACCCGTGTATGCGGCCTATATCTGCAAGTCTAAACCCCAGCTAGACAGAAAAGTGTATACTGTTCTCATTCAGGCCGATGAGAAGGAGCTCTTGTTCACTCTTGCTAGGCTAGAGCTCTAAAATCCGAAGGCTCAACTCTACCTGGCAGTTTCAAGAAGAAGACACAGAACATGAACAGTCTAGAGATATATGTTGACATTAAAGAAGAAACAAGAGAGTTCCGCTTAGGACTTTAGTAGAAGCTGTGATCAAAGCAGACATAAATGTATTCAATTTATTATACTAGGGTTAATCTTCATTAGATACACGTATGTCTAATACATGTCTAAGTCAATGCCTTTAAAAAAATACGAACCCTTCTGTCTATATATAGCACCAAAATATAACACTCTGGTTGCGGAAAGGATCTTTGTCTTTTAGTTTCAAAAATCACTCAATTTATATACACCATAAAGCAACATGTTGCACTCGCCTTTAGCTAGCAACGTGGACGAAGAGAGGATTATTTTTTCGAGGATACATTTTTACTCCCTTCATATCTATGTACATATATGTGTGTGTATGTGTGCGCGCGTTCGTACTATGTATGTTTGAGTGTGTGTATGTGTGCGCGCGCTCGTACTATGTATGTTTGTGTGTGCACGTAATTTATCTTTCTTACATTCCTTTCCTTCATTCTTTCAGATGTTTTTTACCCTAGAATAGGTTTGGCCTGGAATGAATAAAAAAAAAAGATTAGACACCCCTGTCGCTCTTACCAGCTGTGGTATTATATCGGAAATTGTTTCCATTATTTAAAACCAAAAAAAAAAAATGTATATTCTGAGGTATCTGGATTGCGTTTTCCTGCCACTTCTATTACAAAAGTTGTAGTTTGAAAAACCAAAATCTGCAATTCACTAAACTTTATTAATGGAGCTTAGAAACTGGTAGAAATAAGTAACTAGAGGTTCGCTTTAGATTTTTGTTTTTTTAATTGGATGTGTATGGGGTTACCTCAAGACCCCTTTGGGTACGCTCATGAAAATTGGTGACTAGTTTGCTTTTTGCTTCAGATTTTTTTTTGAAAAACCTTCTATTCTTCTTCGCTCTTCTTCGTTCTCATTTGACATGTTCAGATCAGTAATCCTATATCTAAGATAAACCGCGGAGTGGTTTCCAGGGCAGGCAGTTCAACGTATAGTTTTTGTTCTATAGGAGGGTTTGGGGGGGGGGGGGAGCAGAGTCATGTTCCAACCTCTTATTAGAGTATGCAGCTTTGAAGGACATGGTCAGCATTCTCTGGTTGTGCTCCACAAGGGTAGGTTTTGCTTGTCCCGACTTTAAGCTTCCGGAACATACGTTGTCTCATTTTGTTGTGTCCGTCTATTGAAGTTCTTAAACTCAGAATTCCTTTAGAATTTGGTGAGTGTAGGTAGTACATGGCTTTAGCTATAAGAGAGGGCTTGAAACCTCAAACTCTCCGTAGGGGAGTTTTCAATTTAAAACCCTCTTGGGGGTAGGGGTAAAATTCAAAATCCCCATTTGTGACGCTTATGAAATTTAGTTATTGTCGTTTGCTTTATTTTTGTTTTATAGAAAGGGGGGGGGGAGGCTTAACCTCAAAACCTCCTTGATGGGATTTTAAAGTCAATTTCTATTTGTCTGCGGCAAATTATAGTTTATTATTAAAATTTTATTTCGGGCTGTGTTAGGGGGATCGGGGTTCAAACTTATGGCTGGCCATCCCACCTTTTTTTAAAGACAATATTGTTGTCAGTAAGATAAAACCTCAGTGAGAAGTAAACATCACCGTGACATTATCAGTGCTTAGTGAGGAGACTTTGGTTAGACATGGCTACAAGACCCCAGGAAGTAGTGGAGGTTAGAAGAAAAAAAAATATGTCTGGTTACTCTATATTCACGAGGGCAAGTTAAGTAGCGCTGAAATGCATGTATAATTTTACACGAGTTCATTGAAATAATCTTTTCTAGACACATTATAAAATGTTCGCCTATGGACGCTTCCACGAGATTGTTACGAGATTTTTACCAGATTGCTACGATTATATCACTACTCGTTCATTTTGTTATCTGCATTCAGAATATCACACCATGTTCAGGCTAGCCGTATTTGGACAAAGTACAATCCGGACCTCCAGCATTGTGTGTTTGTGATCTCAGGTTAGCTTTGTTTAGGTTTATATTTGGAAAATATGTAGGTCACAACTGGGACTGCGTAGCCAAAGGAGATGCTTCATTCTCTTTAATCTTCGGATTCGAAGGCAAGCCTTATTATTATTATTATTATTATTATTATTTTGTATGAAAGAACGTAGGAATGTGCATGTTAATAGTTTTATGTTTAGAGTGTGTGATATTGGTTCCTAGAAATAACAAATCTATTTTTACTAGCTTTGTTTACCAAACAGCGGTCTCACGGATGGAGCCATCAGGGACCGCCTATAAGTTTATGCGAAAAAAACAACAACCAAGCTTTGCATTTTTGTTTTTCACGCAACACCTGTTAAGTGTAAGAGAAATAAAGAGAACACAGAAAAATAAGTTGTTAAGACGCATTATTAAAACGTGAGATTTAAAATGTAAAATATTAACAATTACAGTGTGTTTACACACAAGAAACATTAGCATTTCTAATATACAGATAATCCTGCTTATTTAGCATGTTGCTTGTATACAGCCTTTCCTTATCCAGATGGACCTTTGTTGTCAGGACATTTATTAATAAAATGAAATCTCGCTTGTGAAATTGCATCTGTAATTTTAAATCAATCATAACTATACACAATCATGTAAGTCATGGGCGTAGACTTGGGGGCTGCAAGGTTCATCCCCCCCCCCCCACAGACACACCGAAATGTGAAAATTCTCCTGCTGTATTAAGCCGGCCTTGTCCTTGATTTGTACGTGAATTATTGTCACTGCAAACATTTTGTATTTTTTATATTTCATATATTAAACAAACAATGTTGGACAGGTTGACTAAGCTAATATAGAAGGAAATACATGCTGTTAATGTCCAGGCTACTTCAAACAGAAAGCTTAACTTATAATAAATAAAAAATGTAGTTGTATGTTATCCAGTTTACCCTGTGGAATTATAGATCATAGAGAGCTTATTAGAAGTTTCTCATTGAAATATGAACATGGTATATGTAAGTTTATAAATACAAAGTTTATATCCACTCTATCTGTCTGTCTGTCTGTCTGATAAAATGTTATTTCTCCCACACCAAATCTGGAATCACGTTGAAATTTTGCACAATTTTTTTCTTTTACCTGACAACACTTGAACCAAGGGGAGAAAACATGAACTATTGCTAGTTAATTACTTTGCTTAATAGCGAACATGGTAAAATGTACTTGATAAATGTGGTGGTATACGTTGAATTGAGTCCCTGTGAGGAGGTATGACCCTTTTTTTTATGAATTAAAAAAAAAATTACTGAAACATTTACACATATACCCCCCCCCCCTTTATTTCTCTCCCTCATTTTCCCAACTGGTCCAGCCTAGAGTTAGGAGAAAGCTGAAAGCAAGAACAAGAGCTAATCAAAAAACAAACGGTAAAAAAACAATATGTCTTATGAGATTTACTTTTGTTAGTGTAACTCTTTCTCTTTGTAATGATTTGCCTCGTTTCGCTCATTTGTATTTCACTCTCCTGTTAGAATTAAACTTCACTATATTTTTTTGTTTGTTTGTCATCAGAAAATGTTATACTTGGTATCTGAGATGTACTCCTATTGGTAGCAGGTCTGGAAGGGCTAGTCCTCACGTAGAACCTTGGCGAGAAACTCTGCTGTTCGGCGTAGTGCCTTTAAGTTCCCAAGTGACTCTGCAGACACACTCTTGCAAGATATGCGCCACTGTTTCCACCGACTCTCCCCAGTGTCGGCATCGGGCATCATAATTTGGCCGGAAACGGGCAAAATAAGCATGAGCAGGGCAGTGCCCCGTCTAACACTGCTTGGTATTAGAATGTGTGAGAAGGCATGCTCTTTTTACACATGAAAAATTTTAAGTTTATATAAATCCAAAAATCAATTCAGTTTTAATGGAGTCAAATTCAACGTTGGCATCGTCAATTAGGAGAGAAAGAGCACGATCTATTACACATGTCATCACAGAACTGATCCGACCTAATTGAATCAATTACATTGTTGTTATAGTTGTTGTTGTTTTACTTAAAGTATGTTGTGTGTTTTTCGAGTTTACGTTTGCATTGCAATATATATTTTAATCAAGACTCTATTATTCGCATTAAATACAACAGTTGAATTCTTCAAATACCTATGCTCTAAGACTCAATTTTTTTTTTTTCAAATTGGTAACATCTCTTAATTAAAAAAAAAGAAGCTTATATTCTTTTAGTGCTCATTGTCAGGTGGGTTTTGTCGCTTAGGTATGATATTATGGTCCCGTACCTTAACCTGAACAGAGTAATGCAAGAACCTAAAGGCAACAGCAATGTACATTATTTAACAACAAGATTGTACGTTTAACAATTTAATGAATATATGATATGATGAAGCATACATTATGAATAATTATCAATAACATTTATAAAGCAATTCAAAGTACATTCAAAGGGCCTATAGCCCACCTTAATCTCGGTGCCATAGTCGATCAGGCCTCTCAACACCAACTCAATGCCACGGGCAATAGTCAACCACCAAGCCTACAGCGCAGACTTGCCTCCAGCAGAGTCCCAAGCCTGCGTCCCTAGATAAGAAAATTACACCCTCCTTTGAGACCGCCATTCTCACCATTATAAGAGCAACGATTTTAGATCCACGACATTTAGAAGTTAGTAAAATAAACTAACTTACCCAATACTGGGGAAGAAAACCCATACAAGAAACTCACAGGAGATCTAGCCTCATCACACAACAGCAGCAAACACAAGTAAGCAAAAATGACATCAACAAAAGCGCGTTCCTAGAAACCAAAACTCGCAATCTCTTATGGTACACAAAGGAAAACACCAAAAGAAGATGCGCATGACACTCATTTCAGTGATTCTTATTTTTATGAGCACCTAAATCAAATCGATGAAGGCATCTGGAGTTTATTCTCTTTTTCTGTAATCGGCGCGACACTCTCCAAGAAACGTTTATGAAGGAAAGTGATAGGCACATGATAATTTTAGCTTTTATATAGGGCTACTTTCATGCTTGGGGCATGCTCAGAAAGCTATGGTCTAATTTCATTTGTGGACAGGTGGACGCTCAGTAAACACAACTCCGCTCAGGTCGGGTATCGAAGCTCCAGCCCCCATTATAGGTAGCCAAGACAAGCCAAGTTCAAGCGTACTTAAATCTCAATCGACCACGCTTCCCAGTGAAAAGTAACCATAACCTCTAGTAGACTCCCAAAACTACCAAATACTACGCACGTGACAGGGAAGACTTAAGGCTCGCTAAACTTTGATTCATCCTTCACGCCACTTAGTGGTATAGGCGTTTCCACGTTTAATGGCTTCCTGGTCTTTTGGTATGCGTTCTTGACTATCGTCTCAATGGTTCTGGGTTTGACACCTGCCTGCTATTATTTCCCGCCGTCCTCAGGAAGCTATGGGCTAGAATGTAATTATCTTCAATTCTGATGGAACATCCGATACATTTAAAATAAAACATAGTACTGTCTTCATTGGAAACTTTTGACCATAAGGCTTTTAACAACAACAAACATGAAATAAAATATTTTAAAAAATGAAATAACTAGTAATTAACACATCAGAGGAAAAAACATACTAGATTATTATAAATTATGTATATACGTATATTAATGTACAATGTTTGCTTTGTAGCATTATTTTGGCAAAATAACAACTATAAATCTACTAGTATAACTATTTCTTGTAAGTGAATCATGCAGATTTCTAAGTATTAGTCCTACCGGAACTAACCTATTTCCAGTCGTAGGCCTACTTGCTTGTGTCTTAGTCATTGACTACTTAGACCGTTTACCGACTTCTCTTAAAGAGAAGATAATTACGTCCTACACGTATCTGTGACCTAGTATTAGGATAGGTCATAAGACCAGTGACCTGTACTGTACTGGCAAGTTAGTCCAGTGGTACTTTGTGGTCCCGATTATATTATCTAGGCTAATAACTATAGCCTCTAGATGTACTAAACAACTGAGACAGACAAGTAATAATTCTGAGATTTCAGTTGCAACAAAAAAAAAAGTTTATTTACAAACAAAAGAAAAAGATCATGGAAAATATAAATGGCAATAAAGGTTCACCAAAGAAAATGACATAAGGAAACAAAGCAAAGTAGCAAGACAGTTTCTAGTCAATATAATTAAAGAACCACCATCATTGAGGCACAATAATGTCTTATGCCGAAAAACCAAAAAAGATGGTTTACAATAATATCATACATGCACTAACAATGAAATGACGTCATTCATGAGACACACTACTGTCTCGTATCTAAACAAAAGATGTCTTAAAAAAACATACGGGAGAGGATAAGAGACTAAGTAGACCTATGCCATGTACATAAACCAACTTAGTATTAACAAATAAATAAAGTCTACTTTGCTCATTATCGCAATACTCTTCCCACAACAGTGGCACACTCCTCTTGAGTAACACAGCAATAGTACAACAACACAAGTATTAGTTAAACATTTTAAAGATTTAGTTCAAACTACACTGGTCAGTTGAAAGACTCAAGAGAGAGTGGCAATTGTAAACAGTTGACAGGGACATAAATCAAGTAATAAAGGGGACTAACTCTAATAAAAAAAATAAAGGTAGCCACCCTAATTGTCCCTCTTGTCACATGTGTCAATCTTTTTGTGCATGTTAATCCGAGAATTAAACGATGTTCAGCTATAGTGATTTAAGGCTGATTAAGGCAACTCGTTCTATGCTCTAATAGCACTATAGTAGGAGGAGCTCTTGAAATAATTTCTCCGAGCATATGAAACAAGAAATGTGACTTTATTGTTGTGTCTTTCTGAGTACTTCACAAGATCTTTGTATGAATTTAAATTTGTATTTTTAATTAATGTTTCTGTACTTTTATATTGGGTTGTATTGAGTATCTAGTAGTGGTAGTACCTCTAGTGGACAGGCAGTCGTACCCTCTATAGAGAGTAGCTTGGCTCATTTTTGGTCACCATTCTGTACCCAGCTCTCACCAGTGGCTCTCAGTAGCTGTAGCATGCGCAGCGGCCAAACCCCGGAAACGACTCGCCAATCAGTACACTGAGGATTTGTCAATCCTACTATATGAAGTCTGGACCTGGAGGCCTGTGCAAAACGTCACAACACTAGACAAATCGGACAGAAAGGCAACTACCAGCACAGTGCAGTAAAGCACTCTAGAGCAGGACAACTAAGTATCTTAGTGTCGTTTATTTGTTTATTTCGATTGTTTGTTTACCTTTGTGGATTCACGTTTGATTGTGTACTGACCACATTCCGTGTCTTGATCTTTACTATGTGTGGAGTTATTGTCCTCTATCAGCGTAATAGAGCTTTAGATGTCAACATTGTTTTTGTTAAAGTGAAACACTTAGCTAGTTCGTATATTACACTAATGTCAAACAAAAAAAAGTCTTTTGGAAAGAAATCGAAAAATGTCATTCAGTGCGATTAGCAAAACTCACATATAAATAAAGGGGAGGGGATGGCATGCCATTACCATTCAGGAATCTGGTTTATTATAGGCCCATATCCATGAAATAAGCAAAACCTTTATATTTAAGAAAAAACAATTCGCTGGACGGTGTTAGAATTCATACTATACACACAATATTATGGTACAGTGAAATAAACATTGTTCTAAAAGCTACGAGCTTATTAAATTATCGTCAAATTATATCTCTCGCCAAATCGTCCCTTGCGCAAAAACGGCGGCGCCAAAACGTCACGTACCTTAAGTAAATGGCGAGTATTAAGTAAAACAAAATATACTTGGATACCATAAAATAAGTAGATAATTAAAATAATTTGAAACAATAGTAAACATAAATGTAGTTTCCCTTTCAATACTTTAAATAGTAAAGTAGTTAAATTGTCACAACCCTCAGTCAGCTTGCATGAGTTTGTGTGGCATAATAGCAGTACAGACTCCGCCCAATGGCACTTACAGCCCTGAATGGAAATCTCACTTGACCCCCCATGCCTACTTTCCGCTAATGTTTTTTTCCGCTAAAATTAGTTTTCATAAATTTGTTTAAATCCCTTAAGTTCAAAGTTTCAATTATATTAATGAGAAAATTTCCGTTATAAGTTTATAAAGAAAGGCCCCAAAAAAATGGAAATAGACAAAACCTAAAATAAAATCGGGAAATTAATGTTTTAAGAACTCTCTATTTATTGAGCTACCGTGCACAATTTGTACATACAATATGATGTATTTAAAGGAGAGTAAACGTTGAATCTGAAGTGTTCACACTTTTCTTAAGTGGGAATCGACACAACAATGTCACTAGTCTTACACATTCCCAACTGCAAAAATGCCAGCTGTGAGACGTCTATTAACCAGCTATGCCTAATCTTTTCAAATTTGGGATGTACTACAGAAAATGACCTAAATTTGAGTAAGCATTTTTTTGTTATATTTAATGAGCATGGTAAAATAGGTAGCGGATTACATTAAGTAAAGTTCCACTTTCAGACCTTGCGATCTATAGGGCAGATGATGTAAAAGTCATCTGCTTCTATGGTCCCCGGTTAACGAGGGTGCTTTGTGGCCAGCACAACGACCAGCCGCCTTTACTTAACCCTGACTATTTTCATGTGGACTCCGAGGCGCCCAAAAATCGAGAAAGTCGAACCCTGGACCTCCAGTTCGGAAGCCAAGCGCTTTACCGCTCAGCCACCGCACCTCTTTGTGGATTACGTACTGAAGTAATAAGACAACAAGATTAATTAAATCTTCCTTTAAAGGTTTTAGCACAATGCGTAATAGAGATTCAGCACAATACGACTTGCTTCAGTAGGATAGCTTGCACAGCATCAAAAGAGTACACTTTTAGCAAGGTACTTTCTACAATGTCAATTTGACTAAGATTACAATTTCAGTCAGATAATTGTAACAATACTTCTATTCAGGTCGTTAATTTGAAATAGACAAAACCTGAGCAAAACCTTATGAGTAAACACGGATCTTAAAAACGGCTCTAACGATATTCCTTGAAATTATAGCTCGTTAGTCATACTGGGAAAATTCTAGTTTGATCTTTATAATTATTCAAAGTATCAAAAATAACTTACTTTAAATTTGGCTAGATCAGTGGTTCTCAAGCTTTGTTAACCATTGGATTCCTTTGTACAGTCCAAATTTGCCCACAGACCCTTAAGTAAAAAAGCTACATACATGCATACTAAATAAGTTGCAAATGTAAAAAAAAACAACAAATATTTGTTTTTGAAGGAGTGGTTATTGAAAGGACAACTTTTGGTTAAAACAAACGTTACATAAAAATATGACAATTTTCATAAGATTTTGAGTCTGTTTAATTTATTTGTTTCGTTTGAGATTATGTTTGTATGTAGCACCCACTATTCTCCACGATCATACATCGGTTTCTTAATGTGTGATGCGCCTCATAACGATTGATCCACATTCTACCTAATAGGAAGGTGTGAAAGCAACCAACAACGTATATACAATAACCCATAATGCAGGACATAACATTAGAATCAATTTTTGTCACAAGATATTATGGTCTCCTTGTTCAAACACTGGTTTAAGCAAAAAGCAGATTTGGCACTAATATGGATTCATCTTTGATTGGGATCTGATATTGTCCTCGCGCGAAAGGGCTCAATACCCAGGCGGGAATATCCCAATGAAGCAGGGCCGGCCTTAGCCCACTGCAACCCATGTGGCCTCACTGGGCTCCGCACTAATTCCAGTTCGAAATTATTTAATTAGATAGACCATTATTGCATAAATGATAACAGGATTTCCGCGGCCTCCTGATTTTCCAGGGCCTCCTGGAAATTTCCTGGAATTGCAAAATATATGAAAAGGTCCAAATGATAACTGGTCGTTGTAAAAACATCTTTTTTAACCTCATTTGAAGGATTATTAAGAGATAGCAAATGGAGATGTAAACTAGCAACTAAAAATTGCAAAATTTCACTTCAATGTTCAATAGTGCAAGACAAATGAAAAACAAGAAAGTATAAACAAATACTTTTTTAAAAAATTCCAAACATGTATTAATTGTAATAAGTATCAATTAGTTTTGATCAGTCATGTAATTTGATTTTGTAATAGACCTAGACTAACAATAATAAAACTGCAATTAAAAATATTTTTATTATATATTTAAGCGCCATTTCATGCTCTAGCTTTCTCAATGCGCTATGATGCTTTCACTTGTCTGGACGAGTTGAGAAAAGGTGGAGGGGACGAAGGTGATCTCTGAATGAATGTTAACGTGATTGCTTTTAAATGTATTATATATATACTCAAAGCCATTATGTTAACAACAATGCCGCCGAAATTCTTACGAAAAAAGAAAGTTTTATAGTTATCTAATTGTTAGCTTCAAACGTTTATTGTTTTGTCAAATGCAAGAAATAATTTTGATAGCTTGATCTGCAATAGGTATAGGGAGAAGTAACGTCTACACACTTTTTACCAGACAGACATACTGATTTGATATAAGCTTTGTAAATAAATGATCTCCAACATGGCGCTTACAATGCTAAAAAGAATTTCATTTACATTGAAAAAAAAAACAACTCTTGATTACATTTTTTTTTGGAGATTTTCCCAATAGGTAGAAAGCCTATAAACTATAAATAGCTAGCATTACCCACCGGCAACGCCCGTTGATTTGGTCCCAAGCTTATTGAAAATTCAAGTCTTCACCAGGATTCGAACCCAAGTCACACAGCCACTACGCCTCATTTAACACTTGGACCTGTCCGTAAATATGAGTATCACTTTTTCTTCTCCCCTTTCTGTTCTGCACTTAAAAGTCTTATGTACGTCATCTGTCCATTGTTATGCTTTGCAGTTAGTTCAAATCTATTGATAGGATCTGGGAGATTTTTTGGGCTGGGCCTTTTTCTTTGTTTGGAAAATCCAATGCTGAACATTGGATAAACCTAAAAGCTAGCTATTTATAGTTTGTATTACATAGAATAGACGTAGAAAAGATTAATTTATATTAATCAAATCCTTTTTATATTCACATACAATTATTCTATTTTAAGTCTAATAATTTTTTTTTCAACTTATTTCAAGTACATTGTGGTATTGAAATACTTTTCAAAATAGTTGTAAGTACTTTGTTTACAACAAGTAAGAACACTAAACAGAGGATGATACAACTGCTTACGAAACAAGTCAATTCTAAGAAAGAAGAATTGTTCTTGAATTTCTAAAATTACCGAAAGAAAATTGCCAATATTTTTTTTAAAATGTTTAAATGTGAATGCTTTGCACCTAAAATGTAACCAAGAACATCCTGCCATTAGTGTGAATCATCAAGCGCTTACTTCTATTTTTTATATAGTGAAGTGAGCGTAACTAAAAACGAATGACACTTGAAGATGCAAAATTTGTAAACCCTTTACATATTTATAACTACACTTCATGGGACTAGCCAGAATTTATATTTATGTGTGTGTACGTGCATGTGTGTTTGTGTACACATAATTAATCGTTATTACATTCTGATTTCATTTAGGGGAGGGATTGTACCTCCAAAACCCCACATCGGCTAACCCAACTCCATGCTACACTTGCATCATATGTTGAGGATATTAATGTATATATTGTATTGAAATCACTTTCAGATGGAAGATTCAGTCGACAGTTCAAAGAAAATCTGGCCAAATGCCCTTATACTATACTGCACTACTGTCACCCACTATGGCTAAAAGTAAGTTGCAGCTACCCTTATCAACATCTAGGTATTAGAAACTATAGACTATAATCTCTATTTTTAATCATAACTGCATTGTAAAAATAAATTGAGGATGAAACAAACAGTCAGTAGTCGCTATTTTAGTTTAAGAGCATTATAGAACAGTGTTTCCCTTTCGGGGGTACGGAAAGTCCTTGAAAGGGGTACGCGTTGCACCTCATTTACTATACTGATTTTTTAAATACGCATTTTTTTGTGCTCTGTTAATCAATTAAAGTATCTTGGGGGGGGGGGGGGGGGGGGGATGAGAAGTACTCAGCATTAAAAAAAAATTAAAAAAGGTTACACATTAGTCGAAAGTTTTGGGAAACACAGGATATATATATTAGAATAAGAAAAAAGAAATTATCATTTTACTCAACACTCTTATGCCAAAAACTTCACTTTTTGTGAATCTGCATGAAATTGACATGTTATATAGAAAATATAAGAAACAAGAATTTGAAAAGAAAAATAAGTTGCCGACAAGTTGCATTATATTCCATTGTTGAGTTATGTGGTGTTCCGATATTGAAACACTACTACAGCGAACAATAGTATTAACTACTTCTCGGTGTGCTTCACTTAGTACCACCACATCATTCATATTGCTAAGTAGTGTTCTCATGACATTGAGCACGCTGTCTTTTTGTTTTCCGTTAGACCACTTCAACTGTGATTTCTGCACCAAACTTAAACCACATCCCCCACCCGAAAATTTAGGATAGGCGTGAGTGGCGCGGTAGATACAATCGCCTAACCTCTACCCTACAGAAAAAAAAAAAAAAACACAATCAAAAAGATATTTAAAAAAATTCTCCTTTCAGACCTTGTGGTCTATAGATGATAGATGATGTAATGGTCATCCGTTTCTGTGGTTAACGAGAGTGTCATGTGGCCAGAATAACGACCAACCGCCTTTACTTTTCCCTAACAAATGTCAGGTACCCATTAGAGCTGGCTGGACTCGAGGCGCCAGAAGATCTAGAAATTTAAAATCCCAGTCTTCATTCAAACTCGGGATTCCGGTTCGAAAGCAGAGCGCTTTATCGCTCAGCCACAGCGCCTACTAAATAATTAGTATATTTAGTATATACTATTTAAATACTAAACTACACACACATTTAGTTTTTTTTTTTTAAAATAAATCATCCGTCCCTTTAAATGCTTCAGTAGTTTCAAGCTCGAATTTCAGGCAGAGAACAATGCAAAAGTTGTTGGCTAAGATTTGAGAAAACTCTATAGATCTAGCATGCTCTTTTTACACAAGCACAAATTAAAGTTTACAAATTCAAATTCCATTTAGTTTAGTTGGTTCAAATTGACGGTGGGATCGTCAATTAATACAGAAAGTGTTAAATAAATAAGTAAATAACATTCCTTTTTTCCGGTACAGTGAATAAACATTATACTACACTTTATTCATGGATGAAAATTAGAAAAAAAAAAGGTGGGGGTTCGAAGGTAGAAGATGGTGGCAAAACACAAGTTAAAATTTCGCTTATAGTAATATGGCTGGGTAGTTAATTTAATAGAGTCGCGCAAATGACAAATTAATTTTATGTTTTAATGATCACTAAAAAACAATGATCTTACTTTTTAATTTTAACTTATTTCGGAATTGATTTTTTTTTTTTTTACATTTGTATTACTTGCAATCAATGTGTCTAGATAAAAGATCAAGAAGACGTTGTGAAGCAGTCAGAAGACAACGACACGAAGTTCATGTGCGTGAATTTCAAAAAATCAATCAGAACTTCAGGGGCCACAAAAGAGTTCGATCTCTTTTTTCAAGACCTGAACGTTCAAACTCTAGCCAGGGACCAGGATTTCAGATTGTTTGCAAACGACGTCATCAGAGAATGGGCGAAAAGAAGGGACAAGGACACGTCGCGATGCCACGCCCCCGATGATTTAGTTCGTGAGGATGACGTCATAGCAAGGCCTCCGCGAGCGCACATGTCGAGAATATCCGGAACGGGTTATCTTGATAGTTACATAAGTGCCTCAACGAGGCGTGAATTTCTTTTTGAGAGGATTGAACATATATATGATGCCGCTATTGGAAAGGTTACGAGCTTTTCCGGAGAGTTTGTAAGATATCCGGAAGCTACAGGTCACGTGTATTTACCCGAGGTGTTTGTAAAAATAGACACAGAAGAGCTCAACAGTTACTTGAATATTGACTGTAAGTAATCATGTTAGTTTTAGATTTCGTATTTTTAAATTTACAAACGTGACATGTAGCATCCAAAAACATTTTTATTTTAATTATCGGCCTGGAGGATGCGCTCTAGTGGAAGCGCTAAAACTATTACTGACTTTCTAACAACTTTTAAAAACTATTCAGGATTGATTTCTTTATAGTGAGTTTGTGTTATTAAACAAACTCAGAGGCGTCACCCTTGACATTCATCGATAGACAAAGAAAATTTTGATTGTCTAAAGTCAACAAATTTCCATTGAAAGAAACACCTGAACAAGTTGATATAATCAATAATGAGACTTCTTGAGCTAAAAAAAAGGTGATATATATATATCAGAAGAAAGGTTTCAGATAATCTTAGACCTTTGGGGGACTTACATATCCCCCTTTGCACATAGAAGACACGTCACTGTTTAATACATTTTGAACCTTTAAAAAAATAATATTTGCTTTTCTTATAGATGTGGTCCTACAATAGGTTAATTTAGTGCTTTTGGAGTTGATCGTGAATATTCAATTACTTATCTATAGCGCTAATTTCATTCTTAAAGCAATGTTTGTGCGCTAAGGTTCAATTTTTCTCTATCTTTCTCTTGCTCTCTGTCTCTCTCTTTCTCTTTTGTAAACCATTAGGAGGGGGAGAAGAAAAAATGGGGGTATCCGGAAAATTTACATGTTGTTTTTACAAAAGCAATTAAAAGAAAAACCAATTTATTTGTTCAAACAGTAAAGGCCAATAATTCAGCTAATACCTTCTTATCAGCCAAGTCCACTGTATTTCACTAGTTCGAGATACCAAAGAAAACAAAACAAGCTATTTACTAATGGTTAATTAAATAATTAGTAAAACGTCTTTATTCTTGTGTTGTCAGGTCAAAGAAATAATTGTGCGGAATTTCAGCTTGATCCGAGATTGGGTGTCGGAGAAATAACGTGTACAGATCTTTTACCAAGCTGAGTGAAGTGATATAAGCTTTGTTATAAACAATCGGGATGGATGCAAAGACAAAGGGAAACTATAATCTAAACTAAAACTAAAATCAGCCTTTCTCTTTCTAAAGGCTCTAATCATGCTGGATGCACGGACAGAAAGAAACAACAAAAATAAAATCAGCTTTTCTCTTTCCAGGGTTGCTTATCGAGCTGGATGCATGGACAGAAGGATCACACAAAACTTAAATCAGCTTTTTTTTTTCTTTCGTGAGGCGCCAAAATCTACTTTGATTGTATTTTTTTCTTGTTTTTGTCTTTTGCATCTGGGTGTTGTAGATATTGAAAAGTTACATATTTAGTTAATTAATACGCAAATTGTGTATTCTATGGAAAATAAATCTACCAATCTCTCTATGTCTATCTATCTATATCTATCTATCTATCTATCTATCTATCTATCTATCTATCCATCTATCTATCTATCTATCTATCTATCTATCTATCTATCTAGCTATCTTGCTATCTAGCTATCTAGCTATTTGTTTATCATTCTATCTATGTATCTAGTTTTATATACAAAAAAACATGTAATTTCCATGTACAGTTTTAAAGTTAAAAGCTGATGTGAACTGTGAACTTCAAGATTTAACGAACTTGTTTCTGAGTCATCAATTTACAACAGCTCTTTTCCTACATAAAGTAAGTCATTTTATTCCTTCCATTTAGACCGCTTTTGTTAATATACTTAATATACTTAAACTCTTCTAGGTCGTTGGTTTTTCTGGCTGATTCAGGCAACCTTTTCCATTCTCTAATGGCACAGTGAAAGAATGTGTATTTTTATGAATTAGTCCTAGCACATGGAATAATATATAATAATATAATTCTCTTCTTCGCTCAAGAGTTTGGACGAAATTGTGATAGTTAAACATGAAAACCTGTCTTTCTGTTTTATCAAAATATTTCATGGTTTAATGTTGACTTCATTTGAATTGATCTCTATCACAAAGGTTATCCCTGAGCTATACAACAGAAGATGTGTTATCGAACTAGCAACGGTTGCCTTTACCTCCCCGAGTATTCTTACTGAACAGTCAATCTCTGTGATGGAACTGATGGTTTTCAAGGGACAGTTAAGCGATGGCTTCATCACAGTGGAAAACTTGGTTTGTGCATTTTAACGTTGTGAAATGTTCAAATTTTAATAAACATTTTAATTTTGATTTTAATAAAATTTGAATACATCAAATTTGTATTAGGGTGTGTCTAAAGGACGTATTTTGCAGAATTTTAAGGTGGAGTACATATGGCTATTTCTATTTCGGAAGACAATGGATGAGCTGTGATGAATAACTGGCTTTGATTTCGTTTTGAGATGGGCCATAATCTAGACTGACTCATCAAGCCAATTCTGGAGAGGCAGACGTTGCCACAGTTCGTGGATGTACATATGTCTGTTGTAGGGCTGGCTGACAGGGTATCTTTCGTTTTCGTTCTTTTGGCTGATGCAGCTTCGTGTCTTTTACTGTAACGGTTATAGCCAGTGTTGTTTTAGCCGCTTATAGCAGCACTAGTTTCCTCTCCGGGGCGCATTCCTTGGCCTTAAGTAGTTATGGGTGGTCCATACGTCATGGTCCATGTCTCGAGCTTGCTAATGCTTTCCTTAAGAACGCTTTGAGTTACAGATGGCAGCAACTCAGCTGCAGAAGCTGCCGGATGAGATTTCATAGTTGATATTCACAACGCCTAAGGGGCTTCACTACTGAATTTCCTTGAGGTTGTCTCCTGAAGCCTTATTACCGCATTACACACATACATACATACATACATACATACATACATACATACATACATACATACATACATACATACATACATATATGCATACATATATTTCATACATACAAACATACATACATAATTTAGATTTAATATATATATATATTCGATAATTCTTTTATCTATTACTAAATTCAGATAAGTTTCAGTAGTCATAAATACGGTGTCATTTACTTTACGTTATAAATGGTTTCTTATTCTATTTTTTTTTAAATAATTAGTTAGCAATTCAAAAGTTACTGACAAATGCAGTTTTACAGTACAGGTATATACTTTTTTTATTTGGCTTGCATGAGCCATGATTTAATTGGAAGTCCTATACGGTATGCATGATTGTAGTGTGTATTCTTAAAAAAAACATGCGTTTTTATTTATAAATGTTACACAATAAATACAGTTTACCCCTCTATGAATATTATCTACTTAATTTAAGTATTTGTTTAGCAATAACAATGATTTTTAAACACAAAAATACACCGGTCTTTTCATGAGTTAAGAAGCATGTTGAAAGTAATTAAAATATTGATACTGCCTATAAATAGTTATACATACTATTTTCTGAGCTTTGAATTTTTTTCTTGACCTTATTATCTTAAAGAATGGATACCTTTTTTTTTTATTAATATAACGCAGACAACACACACATTTTAAGAAGCGCGATGTAACAATATTACACCAGGGAAACGATTCAGAGCAGAGAGGTGTCAACTTTATTTTTCTTGTTTTGAGGAAAACACATGAAAGCAAAATTAAATTTAAAAAAAAAAAAAAAACGACCCCCCCCCCCCCCCCCCCCAAAAAATACGTCAATAAAAAAATTAATTAAAAAATTCAACTTGATTATGTGTGTGCGTAGTATTTCATAAAATTTGCATGGATTTTGCATAGCCATCTCAAATAAATGAATCTCCTCTTTAATATTTGTACTTTTAGAATGAGTAGTTTGTTAAAGATTGTTATACATTTTATTTTATCCTCCCTCATTACTACTACTCCCCCCTACCTCCCTCCTGCCTCCAGTCGCATAGGTACGAAATGGAAGAGGGTTTTCAAATGTGTACCTACTGTGGTGACCTAGTTAAGTTTAGAGATTACTTTTGTGTTGTAAATAAGTATTTTGTGCATTGTTTTTAGCGACGGTAAAAGTAGTGACGTAGTCAGACATACGAATGACGTTGCAGAATAGTGTGTACTTGGAGATCAAGATGGCTAGGGCTCAGAGGGAGATGGATATTAACTCTTTCTCTCCGTAATTATATACCACATTCTGGTGGAATCAACGCTGGTATCGTCAGTTAGGAGAGAAAGAGTTAATACAGACTGCTAAGTAATCGACGGATAGTGAGACAAGACGAGCAGCCCCATCTGTACATAGATACATTTTGATATCTTCATCCTTCTTGATTAAGCATATCATTTTTCGTTGTAATGTCCCTTGGCTAGTTTAGACAAGTTAAGTGAAGGATTGTTAGATTTTACACAACACACAAGATCCTAGCAAGGACACTACCAGCATCGTGTCTCACACTATAACTGACCAGCATTATTTTTGGTTTCTAGACCACTGGTGTACTGCAGTGGTTTGTGTCTTAAAATAAATATATATACAGTTGTATGACACCATGCGTGACTTTAGATAGGACACATATAAACATATGTAATGCTGCATGTGTCTCGCATGTTACATATTAAAACTGCTTTACTACTTTATAATAAAATTAGGATGAAGAAAGAAATGTAAATAAGGATAATGTATACACATTTTTAATGGCAGAAGTAAATTAGAAGTGAAACAGACTGCGAAATTAAAAGAAGAAGAGAGAGGGAGAAAGAAAGAAAGAGAAAGAGGAAACGTGATCGAGAGAGAAAGAGAGGTAGAGAGAAAAAGAGAGCAAGAGACTGAGAGGAATAGAAAAAGAAAGAAAAAGAGGGAGAGAGATAGACAGAGAGGGAGGGAGAGAAAGTGGGAACGAGAGAAAAAGAGAGATAGAGCGAGAAATAAATGGGGAGAAAGAGATAATGAAAAAAGAAAGAAAGAAAAAAAGGAGATAGACATAAGAAGAAAGAGAGAACGGGAAAGAGAAAGAGAGTGATAGTAAATAGAAAAAAAAAAAAAAGAGAAAGATATATTTTTTTATTATTTCTTGAATAGAGATGTATATAATAACCTGCAGTTTCTCTCACGTTGTAGATTTAATAGATATTTGTAGTGTCTCTTTTTAGGATAATGATTTGTGTCTTTTAGTGTCAATTTTTAAAGATTTTAGTTTTTTTTATAATGCATCTTAAAAAATATATCAGCACTAAGATTAGCGTATGAAAAAATCGATACACAATAAAAAAATTGTTAAAATAAAACTTTTTGAATATGTTTTATATGTTTTTTATATACTATTTTCATTATATATATATACATATATATATATATATATATATATATATTACAGCCAAAACCGAGAAGGGAGGCGTGCGTCATTGAAGACTCAGATAAACAATAGGGGCAACTATCTAGTGAGGCGATTATGTTATCTTATCTTAATGTTGAATGTGGAAAGAGTGCAGAAATTCTCAAATGATAACGATTGGCTTTACTGTGATAATTTTAATCGAGAATTAAGGTTAGACTTTTTTTAAAAGACTGAAACAATTATTATATCTATCAGTAACGAGCAAAATATGTACATATATATTTGTTTTATATCTAAGTTAATTGATATATATAAAAACTTGTTTTTGTCCAATAAATCTTACAACTAGAGTACACTGACATTCTAGATAGGATACAACAATACAAGTATGCCATTGATTATCTTCTTTTTTCGTGTTACATATTAATGGTTGTCGTTTGGTTTATTGTACATTAAAAAAAAATCAAATAAGAATTTAGCTGTATTTTTAAAAACACTTTGTTCTTCAAGTATCTGATGACTTACATGCAAAAATAGTCGGTAAAATGTTTTTTTCTAATTATATACACCAACTGACACATTTCTAGGAAGTTTCTAAATCCGTGTCCACCCAAGTTTCATTTTTTTTAAATGTTTTGCTAGAAAATGTGCAACCTGAATAGAGCAGGTGATAGAGAATTAAGGGAAAAGAAGGGAGATAAATAAAATGACCAGAGAAACCCTTCTTTTAACTCATTCTCACCTTACTGACGATACCAACGTTGATATTCGACCCTATTAAATTAAATTAATTTTTTGTTTTATAATTTTTTATTCGTGTTATACTAAAAGGGCATGCATTCTTCTATAAATATCTACCTAATATAACATTTTCTGATTACATACAAAAAGTTATGGAAGTTTAATCATAACAGTGTAGTGAAACTCAAATGAGCAAAATGAATGATTACATTGAGTGTGTATATTAATTGCGGAGAGAAAGAGTTAAATATAATGAAACACTCTCTTTTATTAAATACGTATAATAATAAAAATCGTTAACTGCATACTAACCCACGTGCACGATTCAAAGATATATTTTCGACAACGGAAACAAAAAAAAATAGAAAATAATTACACAAAAGTCAAACTAACTAACAATTCGTTACAAATAAAACAATTAGATTGCAATACCGGCATTTAAACCACTGCATCTCTATATCTATTTCTCTTAGAGAAAAATTACAGAAATGCAAATTTAGTGACAACATGAAACCGTTTATGAAGTGCCTTGTCGAGACGCTCCGAAAATCTACAAAGAAAATAAGTAAAAAACTGCCAGATTTGAGCCATGTGGACAATGCTAGTCTGTTGGCGAAAGGTTGCTTTGGAAAGAATCAACTGTCATCAATGATCTACGTCTCTCAGTGTATAAAAAAGGTATTTTTGGAATGTTTTTGTGTGTGTACCGAAGATCTATGTTTAAAAAAATAACTCATAGCAACATCTTCATAAAACATAAAAAATACTTTACAAACAAACACTAAGCTTATATTAAATGTAATTGTTTGTATCAATTAATTTGGTGTAATTAAATGTGTAATGAGTTTAATGTTTAGACCATTAGCAATAAACCTTTATGATTAATAATATTTTTACCAAAGTGTTTTTGTTTAGCGCTACTTCATGCTTTTAACTCTTTCAATACGCTCTCACTGATCTGGACCTTCAACGAAGTCCAGTATGGAATCGGCGCCAAAGGCGTCATTATCCCGTTGATTGTTAGAAAGGCTTTTATCCAACAACCAAGCTTGGACATGGTGTTCTTCACCCCTGTCCTGTCTGAGGTCTTCCAGCGGTGACGGCCATTATGACTGGATTAGAGTTGGCCGTACCAGGTACACAGTACACAGTCCCCGTTCCTGGGCCCCACTCGCTATGAGTGACCGAAAACAGCGCTGACCATGGGAAGATTGTCTCATATTCCTATACTGTAACCGCCAGTTTCGTGTGGGGACCGCCCCTCCAGCTTAACGGCTAACTGATGGCGGCCCCCTGCCTGGAACGGTGTGGCGGACATGTTGGACTAATACTGTTTGTTCCATCCCTAACCCGAGTGAAATAAAATAAAAAAAAAAAAGCTCAAACAAGGGATCCCGCAAGGGCCTGGTTCGCTACTTGTACATAGCCTATCTAGTTCAACTAATAGGCGTTTCAATGGAGGCGCCAAGGTAAGGCGACGGGTAGCTGGAATCCTCCGCTTATCTGGACCAGTATGGAGCATTTTTAAGAAAAGGGGAAACGGCCTGAATTCGAACTCGTGGCTCAAGCCTCCTTGGGCCGACGTGCTAACCTCTTTTTCTAGAGAGGTACTTATGACTAGAGAAGATTGTTTGTTTCAATTTAGAGTGGCAGCATATAAAAAAGGGAACTAACACCATTATAGTCAATTCAATTAATTTCACTTGTTTGAGATACCAAACATATTATTTTATTCCCAATAGTTAATTAACTAATTGATTGTTGCTGTTATTCCTGTATTGTCTGATAAAATAAGTGTGTGAAATTTCAGCTTTATTATCTTCTAATTGTTGTCTTTTTTTGGCTTTTTTATTAGCTCATCATTTTAAAATTCATTTCATTTCCACAGCTTTTCACAACCATGAACATA
This sequence comes from Biomphalaria pfeifferi, assembly GCA_030265305.1. Lineage (NCBI taxonomy): Eukaryota > Metazoa > Mollusca > Gastropoda > Planorbidae > Biomphalaria > Biomphalaria pfeifferi. The sequence continues at coordinate 1,369,612 of JASAOG010000139.1, forward strand.
GACATTGTGAGATTTTTAGAACAAAATTTGGTGAAGATAAAATCTACTTTTCCTTTTGGACTATCAAAGATAAACCCAATGTTTCTAGAGATTCTGTTTCATGGATTAACACATTTTGTAACATACTGTCTAAGTGAGTGACTTTAGAATCATATTTTTTGGACTATTATGAGCGTTTAGTAGTAATAGCCTGCTCACCAGACAAATAGCCAATAGTGGTTTGTTTTATTACCGTGAAAAAAACAACAACTAACTCTTTTGACAGTTTGAATCAAACAAAAGAAAGTATAATATTTTACTATATTTTCAGTTGTACGATTGTCACAAACCGCCAAAATATACAGAACTTTTTTAGTTCAGTGATTCCCAAAGTGGTCTATATAGACCCCCAGGGGTCTACGAAGACTTCCAAGGGGTCTACGAAAGTGAAAAAGTAAATTGGGGATCTTTGAGCTCTCCATGGGGGTCTATGACTTTAATTTTCACACCCCATTAATGTAACTATTTCAAACACTTATTAATGATTTGTACCTTAGTTATAAATATCAATTCATCCATTCAAAAGTAAAATAGTTGTATTTAATTACAATACTAATCTAAATAGTTAATTTTGTCTATATGTAACTAATATTTAACAAAAAGAAATCTTGATTTTAAAGCGTTGATTATTTATTTCCTTGTTAAATAAGCGGTTGGCTTTTTATAACCATACGAAATCAATTAAACTTGAGCATTATTTGAGACGATGCCACCCTGATAAAAAGAGAAAGTGAGAAAAAAATGTCAGAATAGACTCATAAAATCTTTCTTCAACATCATATAGAAAAGATGGTGGTTTGTGAGCATCTTACAAGATCTCTATACCTATAGCCAAATACGAAAAACACTATAGATATAACATTCGCCCGAATCTTACTGGTTTAGACGCCAGTAACTCAGCTTTGCCTCTTCTCCTTTTAGTGAAAACAGCTCCGCAGGACCAATATTTGAGCTAAATGTGAAAGATCAAGAAATACACAAGAAACTGCTCTTTGCAAAAACTAGTACAATAATACATAAGGCAAATTTAAAAATTTATACACTGCTGTTAGAAATTAGTTTAAAAAATTAGTTTATGAATGTGCAAAAATGCAATATAAGTTAAGCAGGGGGTCTACCGAAAAATAGAAAACATGGCAAGGGGTCTACGAGACAAAAAAGTTTGGGAACCACTGGTTTAGTTAATGAAGCATTTTATTAACTATTCAACTTATTTACTAGTAGTACTATGCAGATCATCAGATCAATTCGAAGAATAGAAAAAAATTCTAACAACTACGACTTTTCCTAGACTTACAACTCTCGAAGAAATCTAACTATAGTCTCCGACTCTTAAAATATCCGCACTCTCACTCTCCCAGTGTCCAGCCACCAATATGCCCTCTCAAGGCCTGCCCAATCCACCAACTATCTTCAAAATTACATCTCATCTACCCCAAACCCATTCACGTGGACCTGTTGACCAGTCGCACCATCTCATGCAAGTTATGGTGAAGTAAAACTATAATTTTAGCCTTAAGATTACAATGACAAACATGGTTTGTAACAAAATTAATACAAATATATTTATGGAGTGTTGTACCATACTTTGAACATTGTTATTGATATATAAACTACATATCTATAATATAAAGCAGACAGGAGGGATTATGTATTTATGTGTGTGTGTATGTGTGCATGCATGTATGTATGTATGTTTATATGTATGTATATACGTGTGTATGTATTTATGTATGCATGTATGTATGTATGTATGTATGTATTTATGTATTTATGTATGTATATTTATATGTGACAGATTTTTATGGAAACAGCCTGACGTCAAATGCTCCGAACGGCTTGGTAGCGTCTAAGTCAGTAAGAATAGCACATTAGGTTTTTGATATAAAACTTTTTAATAGCAGGAAAATGCACTGTAGATACCTCAAATATGCATTTTGTTGGCTTTCAATACCAGAAATAGTGCTTGGCGGGGGGGCTTCGCCCCGCGCTAGCGCTCCCCAGACCCCCTTGCTAGTAATGGCAAGGAATCTACAATTTTATGGAAACCGCTTGACGGCAAATGCGCCAAACGGCGCGGGTGGGTCTAAGTTAGTAAAAATAGCACATTAGGTTTTTGAAATAAAACTTTTCAATAGCAGGAAAATGCACTGTAGATACCCTAGAATATGCATTTTGTTGGCTTTCAATATCAGAAACAGTGCTTGGCGGCGGGGCTAGTATTGGCGCGGAATCTACAATTTTTCCACTAACTCATGGAAGATCCTACTCTAGGGCATAATAAACGTCTTCCGAAAGAATGAAGGGTCAGAATGCAATAAAGATTATGTACACACACACATATAAATACATATTTTAAAAAATTTTGCGCGGGGGGGGGGGAGGAGAAAAAAATCACACCCCTCCAAAACCTCCCCCGAAAAAAAATCCTGGCTACGCACATGGTATGTATGTATGTATATTTATATGTATGTATGTATGTATGTATGTATGTATGTATGTATGTATGTATGTATGTATGTATGTATATATGTATGTATGTATGTATGTATGTATGTATGTATGTATGTATGTATGTATGTATGTATGTATGTATGTATGTATGTATGTATGTATGTATATTTAAAATATATGCCTGTATGTATGTATGTATGTATGTATGTATGTATGTATGTATGTGTGTATGTATGTCTGTATGTATGTATGTATGTATGCATGTATGTATATTTATAATATATGTATGTATGTATGTATGTATGTATCTGTGTATGTATTTATGTATGTATGCATGTATGTCCCGAAAAGAAATCAAAACCATTTGACTAATCTGGATAAAACTTGTGATAGATATCCTTGGATACCAACTGGAAAATTAACTTAATTAATATAAAGTAGCCCAACTCTACTATTTTATGGATCTAGGTCATATAGCAATGTTTACATGAGAGAAGACCGAAAGTTCACGTATACGCAAAACAGAAACTCTCTCGATGCCTAGATTGATGCCACAGGTTATTGTTTAAAATATTATTTGGCCATCTAATATTAATTATGAGGCGCAGACATTTGTTAGTGAATGCCTAGAGCTTGTCCCTGCGGGGGGATTTCATTTTGGGAGGGGGTGTTGATCTTCCCCTGGCTACGCCCATGCCCTGGTATATTACTTCTTTACCTAACGAGCTCCTAATTCCTATCACGCTTGAACCAGAGTCACTCAAAACTGGAACACATTTACTGTTTACTCTTCCCTTCCAGATTCCCTTGCTGGCAATGGCGGGGAGTATAAAATAATTTCCCACTAACTCAGGAGGAACCTATTCGAGGGTACAATAAACGTCTTCCGAAAGAATGAAGGGTCAAAATGTGATAAAGATTAATTATGTATACACACGCACACACATATATTTTTTGCGGGGGGGGGGGGGGACGCACATGCACCAGGGAGATATAGATTAAAACTGGTTGATGGGACGGTTTGGGATTTTTATAATTCTTGCACCAAATTTTTTTTTGTCGCTAAATCTTAGAAACGTTAGCGTATTGCTATTGTTTATGGAAGCTACTTCTTGCTATGGTACTGTGGCCATGTTTATAGTGAACTGGAGTATGTTATATGTTGTATGTATGTTGAAAGCATGTGTTGGGCCAATGTTGTGGATGACAGTAGGTACTGGAGTTAACAATGTTCGCAGTATGAATGGCTAGTGAAACCGTCTTTAATTTCTTGTGTATTTGTCGACGAGTACATGGAGGGCAAATTCCACCCACTGAACAGGCTGTAAGCTTTTATCAAGCCCTGGCTATAATACAAAAAAACAGAAATGGAAAAGTGGTTTGAGTGCTGGGACAAGTCCCAAAAAGCCCGTGGAGTCTGGGAACGCATGAGGCGCCCTGACCGCACTTCCCCGTGGTGGAGGCTGTCCAGGCCTAAGCAAGCTATTATAGCACAGTGCAGGACAGGCCACTGTCCTGTTGGCTCATATTTCTCGCGGCTATGGCCAAATTTTGATTCACGGTGCCCCCGCTGCGGGGAAGAAGAGGAAACCGTGCCTCATATTCTGTTTGACTGCCCCAGACTTACTGATCTCCGTCTCGACATGTCTGGGAAACCCAAAAAATCTCGACCTGTATGGTGACGTCTATGTACTACGCAAGACAGCATGGTTTCTGTCCAGGGCTTTTGCAAGAGAGGATTTGAGCCTCTCAAGCCCTCACTCTAATGAAGTTTGATGATGACGATGAGGAGTTTTTCTTTCTTATTCTTTTGCTTGACTTCTAAACATATCTCATAATTGAGATAAACTATTTATAGCATTGGTCAATTATAGCCACATATTTATTTAATTGTAGGGGAAGGATCCCATATAATGTTTGTTGAAGTCTGTGAAAGGATCCTGATGCTCATTGGTTCTGTTTCGAAACAACCACTTAGCGAGGTATGAATCTTCTTTTTCTGTTAACAACATATTTAAACCTAACTTTTTAAATATTTATTATTTAGTTGTTAAGCGGTTAGCCTTTAAACCTTCGTTACCGGGTTCGAATTTAGTTAAAGCGCTAGATTTAGAATTTCGAGATTTTTAGGGCGCTCCTGAGTCCACCAAACATGAATGGTTACCTGATTTTAGTGGGGTGCAAATTAAAGGCGGTTGGTTGCTGTGCTGGCCACGTAACACCCTGCTCGTTAACCCTTGGCCAAAGAAACAGATGACCTTGACATCAACTGCCTTACAGATCGCAAACTCTAAAAAGCAACTTTCTTTACAACGTAAACTTGAAACTTGTTTTTTTTCATTAACTTCAAAGGGAATAACATTGAAACTAAAAAACAACGTATCTTATCTTCTTATCTTATATAATACAGACGTTACTTCAAAAAAGAAGATGATTACGTCCTACGCGTCATGCATTTAGTCATGCATATTAACCATTGACTAAATTCTGCCAAGTCATTTGTTATCCTGGCTAGCACAGGCAATCCATTCCATGCTCTAATAGCACTAGGGAAGAAGGAGCATTTGTACAAATTTGTCCTAGCATATGGGATGAGCGATACGCATTTATCTTTGTGTCTTTCTGAGTATTTTATTAAATTTTGTTTTTGTATTGGAAGATTATGGTTCAGTGTTTCATGCATAATTGCTACTGAAAGTCATATGGTATTGATAACGTATTTGATAACATCTTACGAATTCTTAATTTATGAAAGCAATACATTTATTTTGTAGTACTACATCTTTAAAAACTAAACATGATGTAATCTCAGGTTCCCTTGTTGCAACAAGTTCTTCTTTTCGACCCACCACCTAAAATTCACAAAGCCATGGAGGAGTTACTGAAAAAGGAAAACTCATTTTTTACAAACCCCAAATGTTTGACTTCATTCCTTGTAACAGAGATAGAGAAATTTTTGTGTCCGTACCTGAGTGTAGAGCTTGAACATATGACTACCAACGTAAGTTTTCATTTATTAAAAGCTAATGTCTATATATCCTTCTTTTTGCTGCAAAAGTAAGTTACACTAAGTTACAATTTGCTACTTACAAAGCAACAAATATCTTTTTTTTTGTTACTTAAAAACCAATAAGAAAAAAATTAAAATATATATTTTAAAAAAATTATACAAATAAAAATGTAAAATATTACCTATGGTTTTGACACCGTCAGCTTCGTGAACGTATGTCTTTAACAAATCGGCCAGCGGAAGGTTAAGGATAGGATGTAGATTTTATTCAACTCTGAAGGAACATTCGAAAAATTGAAGATAAAATCTTTAGCAAACAAAACAAAAGTTTGAACTTTGTATTACATTCCACAATCTACACAGATTGACCGGTCAAACGGTTTTTTTTTCTATGCGATACATACATACATATATACCCCTTACATTCTGCTTTATATATTAAATTTGTATTCAATTGATTAGTGCCAAGAGTCTAAAGAAATGCGGTTGATAGGAACGTTTCAGCAGAGAGACGCAATAGTCAATGTTTTGAAAGACACTTTACCAGGTCAGGCGGGGTCTTCCTCCCACGCTTCCCAATCACAGTTTGCCAATATGATACGTCTGCACGGGCAACTCACACACGAGAACATCTTGAAACTATTTGCTTACCGTATCAATGGCACCCTTCAATTCTATATTACAGAGCATTACAAGACTTCACTACAGGTAAGTGGTTGTTATAAATAGAAGAAGAAATGATTCATTTACAGAATACTTATTGTACAATTTAAGAATGCAACATTCATTTTTGTTTTATGTGTGGGGGGGGGGGATATAAAAGCAAACATTATAATTTTATAATTTCTTACTGCGTGACGGTCTTCGTTTCAAATTTTCTATCTTTTATTACTGCGAGTAAGTTGTTCATTAGTCATAGATTGAAAAATTAATGCTTCTACAGGGCCGGCATAAGGCATACACAGAATAGGCTAAATATGTTTCTTCAGGGCCGGTATAAGGCATACACAGAATAAGCTAAATATGTTTCTTCAGGGCCGGCATAAGGCATACACAGAATAGGCTAAATATGTTTCTTCAGGGCTGGCATACGTCATACACAGAATAGGCTAAATATGTTTCTTCAGGGCCGGCATAAGGCATACACAGAATAGGCTAAATATGTTTCTTCAGGGCCGGCATAAGGCATACACAGAATAGGCTAAATATGTTTCTTCAGGGCCGGCATAAGGCATACACAGAATAGGCTAAATATGTTTCTTCAGGGCCGGCATAAGGCATACACAGAATAGGCTAAATATGTTTCTTCCCCTTACAGAATTGAATTCGTTATTTTCCCCACTTCCATTTTCCTGTCAAGTTGAAGCTTGAAACAATTATTTATTTTACCTATAAAAAAGATACATCAATTAAAAAATTAAACTATTAGTAAATTATTTATCGATAAATGGTCACATTGTTTACAATCGATTAAGAGAAATAACTTCTACATTATTGATAGATATAATTGTTAAATGCAAAGTTATTTCCCATAGATAAACTTTGTTTTTAAACTTTGTTATATATATATATATATATATATATATATATATATATATATATATAATTATATTATTTTTTTAGGGCCATCTAATTTACTACGCCAAGGGCATCCAGTAATTGAAGGCCAGCCTTGGCTTTATTCATATTAAATTATTTTGTGCTATGAATGTAAGAGCCTAAAAAACTTTCATTCTGTAGTTCTAAAAATGTGGGTAAAGAAAAGAACATATTTTACTTTAAAAACATGAACATCTCCATTATTTTGTAAACCAAATACTCCAAATAAAAACTTTATTTCCCTACATGAATACAGACGTTTAAAACTTATATTAAAAAAAAAAGAAAAAAAGAAAAAGAATACTTTTTAAAAAAAAAAAAGTTCATCAAAAGGGGAAGAAATCCGTCCTTTATATTATAACTACCAATAGTGTATACGTTATTTCCCATTTTGGCAAGTAAATAAGCGCTTGGCACTGGTATGGGCATGTTTGTCTTGTGGATGATGCATAAAATCTAAAACACATGCTCTCCAATTAACGTCTATTTGCCAGTACACAGACTCTATACAGAAAGTCTCTTTGCCAGTACACAGACTCTATACAGAAAGTCTCTTTGCCAGGACACAGGCTCCTCACAGAGAGTCTCTTTTGCCTGTACACTGGCTTTCCACAGACAGTCTCTTTTGTCAGCACACAGACTTTATACAGAAAGTCTTTTTTGCCAGTACACAGGCTATCCACAGAAAGTCTCTACTGGCATTACACTGCCTCTACACAGTGACTGTTACGAGCAGATGTGACGCTTAATCATACACCAAAACAGACTCGTATATATAGTATATATTCAGTACTTTAATCTTGATACAACAAATAATATGTGTAATAGATCTTCGTTTACATTACTCCATTTATAAACCTCCTCTATTTCTTTCAACATGCATTCGAACCATTTCACATGCACACTATGCTGCGCACGTAACATTAAGTCTCTTTTCCCAATACACAACCTCTACTCAGTAACTCTGTTCTGAGTGCATAGCCTTTCAACAGAATGGTAACTGAGCTTTTCATTTCAATACTTTAGAAAAAGGCAAAGCTTTCGACGCTACAGTAGGACTGATAACTATGTTGGTCATAGCCACATTCTTGTTTGCAAGCGAATCTTGAACGCTTATTGTTGAAATAGGGAGGAGAATTCTATCAGAGGAATCGATTTGCTATAAACAGAAGGATACTACCTATAATCTACGTCAAAAATGAGGAGATTAAAAAAATGATCACAATGGCAAAGGTGCCCCGATTGACCACTTTCAAGAAACGCAAACTAAAATGTATGGCCATATCACACATTTCCAAAGGCTAGCAAAGAACTTTCTTCGGGGGAACAGTCTCAAGAAAAAAAAAGTAATGGGAAGACAGCATTCAAATTTGGACAGGCCTGTCATTGAATTAGATTTTTTAAAGGCAAAAGACATAAAAATGGTGAAAGACGTTCAAAAGATTATGTGTGGTGCCCCAACAGTCCGTCATTCTAAGGGATAGGTGAAGGGATTATATTTTAAACTTTCCCATTCACAATAAGTTCAGATCGAATGTTGTAGCCTCATTACCTTTATTTACATACACACACATTACATAAAACGCAAGCGCTTCATGACGACAAGGAGAAAGTGTGATTAGCCATTAATTCTAAATAGAATGACGTCTGGTAGTATCTTTATTACTCGCAAATAAAAATAAATATTAAGATACGATCTTTTTATCTGTGCAGGAATTCTTGGTCAACAAAAGCCTCAACAGAAAACTCTATCACGAGAAGACTTTACTGCTGTACCTACTTCAAGTGGCCTCAGCACTGGAATACTGTCACAAGGAAAATATAGTGCATTGCGATTTGACAGCTGCAAATATTTATGTCGACATTGAGGATAGAGTTAAACTTAGCAATTTTCATCTCGCACTGAAAATGACCAACTATGCTGAAGCAAAATTAGGTATTAATTTTAATTGCAGTTTTAATACCTCATTCTTTTATTTTATAGTAAAAGATTTCTTTCAATTCCCTCCCCCCCCCACACACACACATTCGGTTACTTTCTCCTAGCTCCTGGTAAAAGTTTAGGCCATTTCTACTGAGAATCTTAAATATATGGGCGCTATAAACGTTTACATTGTTTATCTCGTATCAATTTGTATACTAATTTGCTATCTAAATATGTGTCATTATTACTAATACGATTTAAAAAAAAAATGCTTGGTTAGAAAAGGAAAACAATAATCATTTATTGAACCATTTTTAAAAACGCAAATACCAACCGAAACTTGCAAAGTTGAAGAAGGCTAAAAGAACAACTTCATGAGAAATAGATGATATTCTATATGTGACTTGTTACGATATATTTATCGATGAAAATCAAGCAAATCCTTATTTAAATAAACCACACAGACTATTAGGATAGACTGCTGAATTCTGCTATCTTTGATCTACAATTCAAGACGATCTCTCTAGAGGAAGAGATCAAAAAATGGCATAGTGTAGGCTGCATCGTCCTTTTTAGACTCAGTAAAAACCAAAAGCTGACTACAGATACAAAAATGGAGGTCTACAAGGCATGCGTTCTTAGCAAGCTAGTGTACGGCAGTGAGTCGTGGGTTACCTACTCAATTCAATTGCACTGCCTCCAAAGGATTGTCTTTATAGTCCTCAGATAACGCCGTAGATTGGCTTACGAAAAGTCAATCTTTACGGGCAACTCGCTTCTTGTTCAAGAATAACTGGTTGACCCTACCTCCGTTACGTGGATGTAATGAAACTAGACCTCAAAACAATGAACATTGCTACTGACCTTTGGGAAGACATAACGCTACACCGCACTACGTGGAGAGAAAGATGGTGAAAGCTGTATACAATGAAAAAACATGGGCCTCAGCTCTGGAAGAAAAGCGTGCCATACGAGAAATGGCCGGCTCCTCTACCAATAAAGCGAAAGCCACTTTGACCTGCAACATATGCGGACGGGAGGGTCTCTCAAAAATAGTTAATGATTTAACTGTATAGAATTTAGCCCTTGTTATGTAGAGAGAGAGTAGTCCTTAAGGGAATGCAGGCACGACATGGCCTAAATTGTGCCGATGTGCCTAAAATCAAAATCGAATCAAATTAAATAAAATAAAAAATAGGGCTCCAAAGCTGTGTCACCTGGTGCGGTTAGCTCAGGTTGTCACCCCCCATTACCCTTTCCAAATATGTTCCAATAAACACAATTGTTGGTTAGTTCTTTTTATAGAACTAAAACAGTGAGCTGATTACCCACTTTATTGATTGTTACTCAAATGTAAAATGAGTGTCAATTCTATTATAAAATCCTACTGTTTATGATATTTATTCAATATTTATGGTACATTTTACAATGAACTTCAATTATAAATTAGAAATAGATTTAACATCACCTGAACAGGTGTATGCAATTTTTTTAATTTTTGGTGTACCCACAAAATGATGTCAACCGGTGCTGACCTCTCCCCTCGCACCCCCTAGTGACGCCACTGCTCCACAGTTACGGGATGAATCATAATCGTCCTATAAATACGAATAACTTAGAGTAAAGCTAGAAGCCATTTTAAAATTCAAGGACATCTACTATCAGTAACAAGTATTTCTAACAATTGGAAACACTAAAAATTAAAAAAAGCAATGCAATCGTAGAACAATATAAAATGTTTTTTTTTCTTGAGCTTCTATTAATGCAGTCCTTCTTAAATTTACTAGTTCAGTAGAAAGTAATGACAAATAGTAAAAATAGTTTACAGTTTTAAATTGAAATTAAGTATATATTTGTTCTCTTTATATTAACAAAACTGTAATAGCAATTGTAAATTAGGTTATCCTTTATAATTTACTCAACATATCGCTTTTTTATTCTAGATATACAAACAACAGAAAAATGTAGTATTCATTTTCAAATCGGTTTTCAGTTTTAAATTGCTCGACATTTCGCTGTTTTATTTCCAGATGTTACAAAAGAACTAGCAGTACACTGGAGCTCTCCTGAGACACTCAAGGACGGAAGTGTGTCAAAGAAATCAGATGTGTCGATGTTTGGTTGCTTGATGTATGAGGTTCTCTCTCATGGCGTGATGCCATACTCTCGTGAGAATCTTTCAGTCCAAGAGTATATTCAGTTGGTGAGTACGCTTTTCTTAAAATACATTACCGGTGCTATTTTACTAGTGTGTCCTATGCCTACTTTGACCACACAATTTAACTAATACTGATAAATTAATGAAAAATGAGACATACTAGCCAAAGTGAGAAAAAATGAACAAACAAATGAAAAACCCTCTCTACTCAGAAGAAATGATGAAAATAATACAGTGTAGAATAAATCAGAATTGGATCAGCTCACGTCCCCATTATAAGAAAAAGGACGCCTATTATAATAAGCTATCTCGACTTACCCTTGTGAAGCATCACCAGAGAATGCTGGCCATGTCCTTCAAAGCCTGATCAAGACTGAGGTCCCAAAACCATCCTATAGAAGAAAAACTATATGGAGAACTGCCTGATCTGGAAACCGCTGCGCGATTCATCTCAGATATGGGATTATTGATCTGAACCCACCGACATGCAAAATGAGAACGAAGAAGAAGAAAGAAGAAGGTTAAAGTAGTTGTATGGTATGGACATGAATAGAGAAAAAGTTACAAATAAACTATTTCAAGGACAGAGAGAGGAAACAGATGGAGAAAGCAAGTGTGGCTATGATAGTGAGTTGATATAGTTTTAGGGCACGATTAGAAATGAGTGATTCGTTTCACAGAAAAGGAAAATTTCGACTTATAGACAATGTCGCGACTAGAGAAACAAAACTAGGATTTTAGAAAGAATAGTGAAACGCAAACAGACTACATTTGAAGGCTTTAGAGATAGGCAAGTTACATGGACGTTGAGATTTAACTTGATGACATTCCACGGTTCCGTTCGTTATTACTAAACTTCGTGTTCGACATCCGCTATCAGCGTTGACTAACTTATGTTGTTGGCCTTTTGCCTGTTATTTAATTTCGTTATTTGAGTTACCTACGTTTGACTTATCTGTATAAGAAAGCACTAAAGCGCATACTAAAAGAGAGACAGAGAAAACTATGTACAAAAGCGCAGAGAGCTGCTAGGAGACAGAGACGGAAGAAGAAAGTGAATGGAGAAAATGTTGGTAGTAGTTACCTACAGTTCTAAATGAGATTTTAATGGTCACTTCATTACAATTAAACTGGAAGGTTATTTGGGTGATCTATACATTTAACAGTTGATGAATATCGCTGAGAAAAAAATTTCTAGCTCGTTGGCCACATTGGGAAAACTCTAGTCTGACCGTTATGAGTACAAAATAAATAAATGTAAATTTCGCTAGAGACTAAATCTAGATCTAGATCCAACATTGGTTTTGAAAGGACTATCAAGTTTTTGAAAAGAATAACGAGTTCGAGAATTTCCGAATGTAACGCTTTATTGATTCAGAAGTTTGGTAAATTAATGTTCATAACAATGTTGCGTATCATCTTGATTTAAAGGCCTATCAATGGAATTATTAAGTCACTAAATTTAAAACCTTGGAGACGCACCCACTAAAAGCTAAAATCCACAAAACTGGCAATAAAAACCGTCTCAAGAGAACTAATTTCATACATGAGTCTCAAAACCTAAAACAGAGACACCAACATGAAAAAATAACCCTGGAATCTACGACGCATCATAAAAAATCTCCATATTGGGACGAAAGCTACTACAAGAGACCATATTAAAAAATATAACCAAAAAATCTGACCTCATTCCAACAGAAAACAAGGAAATAGTGAACTCATTTCTACAAAATCATTATCCAAGCATTCTGTGGATTAGAGTTTAAACGGATGGCTCATCTCATAAAGCCACCACAAATGGAGGAGCTGGAATAGTCATCGAATGGCCCGATGGAGAAAAACTAGAAACAATCATTGCAACTGGAGAGCCCTCTGACAGCCACAGAGCAGAAAGGGAAGCACAACAACTAGCTGCTACCATACTAGCAAATCATCCAAGTAACCCACACAGTCACATTGTCTTTCTAACCGATGCGAAAACAATCACCCAAAAGCTTGGTAAACTCTGATTTCTCCAATACAAAACGACTTAGGACAGCACTTACTAAAGCTCCACAACAACAGCAAAACCAAAAAACAAAACTGTCATTCAAAGGATACCAGCACATACAGAACTAGATAGAAATTAGAAGGAGGACACACTCGCCAAGAGTGGGAGAACAAACTAACAATTAAACATAGCACTCTATCCATAAGAAATAAAGAAACTAATCGTAAATAAAATAAATGAGAAATGGACAAGCTCTCATCCGAATCACAAGAAAGATGATGCCAATTATAAGCTATCTCGACAAGATCAACGTCTAATCTTTGGACTCAGGACCGTGCACAACCGAATGAGACAACATATGTTCAACATTTAACCAGTGAAATCTGTCTATGTGGAGTGTCACCAGAGAATGCTGACCATGTCCTTCGAAACTTTTCTCTTTACTATGAGGCCAGTAAAAGACACTGGCCCCAAATCACACCAAAGAAAACTATATGGAGAGCTCCCTGATTTGGAAACAACTGCGCTGTTTATCTTATTTATATATTGGTCTAGTCCTCTGAACGCTCCAACAGTGAAATGAGATCGAGGAAGAAGAACAAGTGGAATTATTTAAATTTTGCGTACATCTAATATAGATTACATCTAGATTTTAGATATAGAAGAAGATGTAGACTAGATCTTACATGTTGTAAATAAGAAATTCAGGTCTAGTGTTAGATCTAGACGTCCATAAATTGAATATACCAATATAATAATCGCACAAGTATGCCTTGCCCTCTGGCCGAATCAGAAAACGTACGTTCAAGAAGCTGAAGCTATTACAGGTTTGATACCCGAATTAAATCAAATATTTTTTATTTAAATTAAAAAAAAAAAAGTGTTATTTAATCACAGGAAGGCTCTGCACATTATAAGGTGACATATGGGTTTTCTGTATTTCAGGCTGTGTATTACTTGGTGAATCTTCACAAAGAATCTTGCTTCAAAGAAGATTATTACAATCTAATGTTATCCTGTACACATTATTGCCCGAAACAAAGACCGCGCATGACAGCAGTGAGGTCTCGGCTTCAACTCTTTCTTGATAGTATGTTGTTTATAATTTGTTAGCATCAATTTACAGGCGTAAACTGACAAAATGAAACAAAGCTACACATATATGATGTCTTAGATAACAGTGGTCCTATATTCGCCCTAGACCGAAACAGATCAGACTAATAGGGAATGAGAGTAAGCTCAGACTCAGTACCTTTGTAACGAAAGTCTTAAAGGCTTAACATATTGTTATAACCCTGCCATGCACACCACCATCCAAGCTAGTGCAGAAGGTGCCCACGGCCAGAAACCAGACTGAGAAGGATGTTGACACGAGAAGTAGAAGAACGATTGCCGCCCAAGTCTAGAGCCAATACAAATACTGTGTTCAAGGCAGACATTGTCTTATGTATATATGTAGTGTCATGTAAATAAACATCCATGCCTCTTTGAGTTGCCTCCCTTCAATTATTACAATATGCTCAGACAGCAATGCATAGTTTTGATCTCATAGCATTTAATGGGACTTGAATTTGACATTAGAAATTATATTGATCACTACTCTCTTAGCACAAGGATTTTTTCTTTGGTTCAAAGCTCGACTATGTGACATCCCGGTTCTATTTCCTTTTTCAATCTAACATTTGAGTACGGGTTACTTAGGCACAACTTTGCATTCTTATCGTTAACGTTCAAGTGCTTGACATAATTAGATAATTTGTAGAGCACCTCATCAACACTTAGAATTCATAGAACAGACGATTTGATTACTATATGCTGGTTGATTGATAAGTTCTTGGCTTTTGAGGAGGAGGGTGTCGTTGAATCCCAGTAAAAATGGGAGTTCCTATTTCGGGCTATCTAGAACACCCCCAAAGATTCAACCCAAATTTAATGAGTACCATACATTAGCCGTGAAACAAAAGTATATTCTTCGTTGTGCTGGTCCGATAGAAACCCTTGTTAACCACCTGCAATAGGAATACATTTTATTTTTTCTCAGATTACTCGTGTCGTGACTTTACTAATCATAACTATCCAGATCTTCAGAAAAGTTGTCTGAAATCATCAATCGAATTAGTTAAAGTAAGTAGTTCCATTTTAATCTTATCTTATCTTATCTTATATAATACAGACGTTACTTCAAAAAAGAAGATGATTACGTCCTACTTGTCATGCATTTAGTCATGTATATTAACCAATGACCTAAACTCTGCCAAGTTTATTATTAATTCTTTGCTATCTTTATATCTCAAGTAAATGTTTGCTTGTTTTTCAGGCAGCTCCACGACTTGAAAGTAAGTGTAATCTATTCAAATATGGTTCACCATTCATTATTCGCTCAGAATTATGTGTGAATGTATGTAAATATGAATAAAAGCGCCTTCAAAAAGAAATATACATATTCTCTATTTTCCAAACCGTAGGTCTCAGGTTCCAACCTTGGTGAATACTAGGATTTTTAATTTCGGGATTTTAAAGAGCCCCTGATTTAACTCATCTCTTAATGTGTACTTGACATTAGTTCGGGTACAGTAAAGGCGGTTGTGCTGGCCTCATGACACCCTCGTTACTGTCGCCCATATAAACAGATGACCTAGACATCATTTGCCCTATATATTGCTAGGTCTGAAAAGTAGTTCCTCTTAGTTTACTAAATATCCATAGGCTAGTTTCATAAACTCTACTGTTTGCACATGTAACAAGAAGTATGTCTTTGTCATCTTCATGGCAATTAGACTGCTATTTTATTTAATGTTATCAATTATCTCTAAGCCTTATTTGTATTCTTTTTTAGCGCCCTCGTAAGGAGAAAAGCCGCTATTAGGTTGGTGCAAAATGTCCGTCTGTCCGTCTGTCACACTTAGATCTCAAAAGCTAGCAGATAAGTGAAAAATAGTATTTCACGTTGCGATGCGGCTTGAACAGTTTAGCGCAACGGCTACTTTTTGTTTTCTAAAAGCAAACCCTTTAGTTTATAAAATTAATTACAAGCGATTTCTTTCATTAAAATACACCAATTCTAAAGAAATACGTAAATGTAAGAGAGATTGAATGTCGTAGGTTCCATTCTGATTTTGTCGTTTTAAGTGTTAAGCAAGAACATTTCTGGGAACAGGATAATTTAAAATTATCAAAGTAAAAACTTTAAAGTTAGCCTGTTTCATATTGAACATTTAAACAGTAATCAATGCTTTCCAATTCTAATAATATAAATAGTTCATTTATTTTGCTACATACTTTTTCTGTTCGCATTAATAAAAAATGTTCTAATCATTTATTTTAGAAAACAAAATTCCCGTTCTGCCTAGAAAGAAGAGCAGTATAGATGAATATAAATTGGTAATATTTGTTTGATTCTAGAAAATTCTTGTTCAATTTTAAAATTAGATTTTGTTGTAGTAATTCAATTATCCCCCAAAACTAGTGCGGTCATTATTTTTGTGATTTTCTTTAACATAAATTATCATCAAATCTTCTTTGATAAGTAATCATATTTTCTAATTAATTATGAAAATAATCTCTTTGTTTAACTAAGTGCACTATAAATGTCAAACACTATATTTCCATGTTTAAATAACTGATACTCAGATAAACTAGAAGTTCGCTAAATCTTTTAATTAATTTTCACATTGCAATGTTTGAAATTTACTAGTTCTAAGTTTGTAAATATCCTTTTATCTTTTGTAATAGAATTTGTATTTTATATACATTGACAAAACTGTGCACGAAATTCTACAATCCTGAAGAGCTACTGTTTTACTCATGTCCTATTGTAAACCTGAGTATATTTAATTTTTAAATTTCAATCTACATCTAAACTTCTCACGTTCTGTGAGACCCAGTGATATTAATCACTTTATTACCTCCTGTGGCTTGATATATTCCCCAAGCCCACTCGTGAGGGCTTAAAGGCAGCTATGAAACTTTCTGTAAAATCCCCCTGCCTTGACATGCCTACTAAAGAGATTGGACAATAGCACACAATGCCTAAGCATATATATATATATATATATTTTAACTCTTTGTGTTCTAATGGAGGTGCGGTGGCTGAGCGGTAAAACGCTTGACTTCTAAACCGGGGGTCCCGGGTTACTCATCATCTGCCCTACAAGGTCTAAGAGGAGAATTTTATTTTTACTTTTTTTTACTCTTCTAATGGACAATGCCAGCGTTGGAACTAACATTATTTGTTGCGTACAAAGAGCATGCATTCTCCTAGAAATCAATACCTTTTATAACATTTTCTGATTTCGAATAAAAAAAGTTATTGAAGTTTATTTATTAAAGGAAAGTGAAATATAAATGAGCAAGACGAATAATACTATAGGAACGAGAAAAATAATTACGGAGAGAGAGAGTTAATACAAAACAAAAGCAGAAGTCTTTCTAAAACATTTTATATAATAAAAGTAGCAGAGAATTTCTTTATTTTGTGTTTTGTGTAGTTAAGCAGTTATAACTTTAAACCATCTACATATTTTATTTGCTCTAAGGGCCAGTATTTGCTGTTTAAGGAGAAACGCTACAATGTAGTCTCTAAGACGTTAATCAGAAAGTTACAAAATGGAGCATTGGATCGTGTCGTATCCAAAGTGAATGTTATCAGTGTTGGGAATACTCAGAGGACCGAGTTTGTAATAGTAAGTTATCTTTAGGCAAATTTGTAATTGTTATATATACGAAGGTAATTGTTCGTGCCTCAATGTGAAAGCGTTCGTTAGCAGAGTCAGATAGAGTAATAGTAAAAGTAAGATATCCTTCAGTTGGCTTTCACAACACATTCAGACTGGAGAGGATGAAAACAAGGTTCAGCTTCAGAGTCAAATCCGCCACACATCAAGGGGACGGCCCTCTCAATTTTAGTGGTGGTACATTGTCGGAATAAGGAGTAATCTTTAGCGAGTTTGGTATATTGTTTTTTTCCTTTGAGGGCCAGTATTTGTTGTTTAAAGGAACATTTCAATTTGCAAACTAAAAAGAAATTAAGCAGCATGTTACAAACGTGAGACCTTCATGGTGTCATAGTCAATACTCTGTTGAACGATATATATATATATAGTGCTTTTATTAGTAAAAAAATATGTGATGAATTGCTTAACTTTTAACTACTAATGAAATAATAATAGACGTTTAAATACAAGATAAGTAAGACTTTTTCCCCACATTAAAAAGGTGCCGGTACGCCTTATCGTGTGTACCGTCACAAAATAGCAGTTTATATATATATATATATATATATATATATATATGTATGTATGTTGATGTGTGGTGTGTGTGTGTGTGGTTCTGTTTGTGTGTATCTGTGTATGTTGGTGAGTGTGTTTAAAAAAAAGGTTTTAACAAAATTCTTAATAAAAAATATGTCATTATTTAATTCAGGATGTTTTGATACCTTCTTCTTGTACTGGGAGCTTGATGTCACTGATAGTGAGCAGAAAGATAGAACAGACCACAGAGGTCTGCATTGCACTGACTCTTGCAGTAGCAGAAATGCTTGGGAAAATCCATGACTCTGAATTTGTTTACGGAGAATTGAAGCTATCACAACTGTTTCTGGACAAAACCAATGGAATCACAAAGGTTTATCTCAGCTAGTAATAAAAACATTAAAACTGTTAGAAGGGATCTGCTTTAACTTAATTTTCAACTTATGCTATACATGTAACTTATAATTAATTTTCTACATTGTATCAAAATTAATAAGTAATTGGCTATAATTTATCTTAATCTCTAAATATTTTTGTTTTGCTATAATTTATCGTAACTAGAAAGTTATTTGGTGTATTATATTTTAATTTATTTCTTAATTGATAGGTAATGTTTTATATTATATTTATTTATAAAAGTAATTAGTTATATCTTATCTTAATTTACAAATATTTTGCTAAGGAATACCATAATTTATAACTTATTATCTATATTTCATCAATATTTGTAACCAATCAATCACTTTGAATGCTTTTCTCCTCTTTGACTTAGAAATTGCTTTTTAAACAAATACGCTTGCCATGAGAAAAAAAATACTATTCCAAAAATTATTCAGAAAAATCCTAGTGTTGTGAAAAGTGTATATAAAACAAAATATTGTTGCGAGACATCGAAGTTCATTATCTGGAGAACACAGAAACATCTTGATAAGAGACGTCTTCATTACTGGATTGGCTTCCAACATAAGGAAACGACTTCTAGACAGTTCTACTTTATTTTTACAATACGCTTATGAAGTGGCCAGGCAATTTGAGTACGTCCACTACCATGCCATAGCGTATAAAATGTGCACTAAAACTCCATGCAGAGCAAGTGCTGATAGGCGCAGGCTTTCTCCAACGCTAAAATTGCATCTAGTCAAAGAACACGAGGTGATTGTATTGACTGGTAGAAGATGGTTCTTTTGCGGAAAAACTCAAAACAAAATGTAAAGATCTTATAATAGCCGTGAACACTGAAATCTATCCCATGCCCTCCTTAGCCATTGCACCATTCTTGCATGCTTGCAAATTAACTTCAGAACTATACAGGAGGATTTTAGCAATGAAATTGAAATGTAACAGAAAGATCCGAGGTATCACCCATAAAGGAGATTAGAAACACGATTACATTGGCATAGTTGGGCATTTGATGAACTGCTGAACACTCAAAAACGCAAACGAAAACTCAGGGCTTACAAAACATTTCCTTCAAGGAACAGTACCAGGAAAAAAATATGGTAGTCAGAGAACGCGATGGGAAGACAACTTCAAAGAATGTATGGGCCTATCATAGAAAAATATTCTATCCAAGTTAAAAGACAGAGAGAAATGGAGAAAGACAGTCGATAGATCGTGTGTTGTGCCCCAAAGGTTTAACAGACTTATGAATAGGTGCAGGTGAACACTTTATTGTATTAATATCTATACACATTACAAATGCAGTTTTATATTCTGAAATTTACTTTATTTCTGTGATGGATCTTAAGGCATTGTAACCGTACGAACTGGACAGCATCATATGGCAACTGTATCTTAACTATATTACTTTCATAAGCAAAATTAGAAAAAATAAATTCAATAATGCAATTCCAAAAAATTATCTCAATTTAAATAAAATGAATTTACATCCTTTTCAGGTTTACCCAATATCGCTAAAACATTTAGGCCTGGCAAACAGTGTGTCTAGCAGAGGGTAAGACACTTAGAAGTTGTTTTTTTTTTTTTTTTGGGGGGGGGGGGGGCTTAATTAAATGAATATTAAAGTATAGTTTAGTTTTTTAAAACAATTTTAATCATATATGTGATGTTTGATGTAGGATTACATGAATAGTTGATATCATTATTTCAGGCAAGACAAGAGAAAGGAAATAGTTGGCAGCAAAGAAAGAGACATTTTTTATCTTGGACTGTTTATGAAAGAACTTTTCTGTCAAATGAACTCTGAGGAGACAATAGAAACAATATATGAAACATTGCCCGGCGATATGATAACGGTAAGGATATTTCCACCCAAAAGAGTCTAGAAAAAGCGTCAATGTTACAGAACGCTAAAAGTTTAATTGACTAGAACATACACTATATTGTACTTCTTGTCTAGGTGTTTATTAGTACATAAAGGAACACAATACCTTGGTCATGACAAACACAAAGCTTTGTTATTTCTTATAGTATATCTCACATTGGACTCTCTCTTTGCCTAGAAGCCTACACACTTCCGGTCATTCGCGGATCCGTTCCAACTGACATATATAAGTAAAAAAAATATTATACACACATTTAGACTTGTATCTTTAACAATGTACATAAGATAACTTGTCGAAATGAGGTTTGATTAATTAATAAACAGCCAGCTTAATAGCTTAACATGTCAATTATTTAGTTTACATGACATAGATAAAAATAACTATGGTCTCTCCCTTGTGTAACTTCATCCGAGAATGAGAAGTGGGAAAAATAACGATTACAACTACCAGACAGACAGACAGACACAGTGATTTTTTTAAAAACCTCGCAATAGCTCGTAATACCCCGAAATTCCCTTGAAAAAGATCCCCTGTCTGTCAATTTACAACCTATAATCATTACCCGAACAGGTCACAGTGACAATATCAATAGGATATTTAAAATAAAAATAACATCACAAGCCAGATATTTCTATAATTTGTTATATAGCTGCCATTTTAAATCCAAATTGATATATCGCCATTCTTAAATTGCGTTGAAAAATAATTCTTATTTGCGAATGAAAAATGGTATATTAATATATTTTACTTATACCAAAGTCTTATTAGAAAAAAAAAAGTAAAAGTATAACAATGTAGACCATTCTGATTTTATAACATAGGGAAGGTGTAGATTGTAAATGAATATGCAGGTAATTTTAATATTTGTGTGTGTTTCAGTAAATTTAAATAAGAATTAATAAAATTTATAAAAATCTTTTCTCTACAGGTAATAGATTTTCCATGTCCGAGAAATTGCCCACAGAGAGTTTATGATTTAATATTACAATGCCTAAGTGAGAACCCCCGCACAAGACCCGCTTTGCCGGAAATTCTAAGGCGAGCTCAATTTAAAACAATTCTATTACTATTTTTGAAGTTTTTTTTTCTGCTTTTTATTAGAATTGATTTTTAGTGTTAAGTAAATCATAGCAGGATTTATAGAGATACAGAGAAAGAAAGAGAGAGAAGGTAGATAAAGGAGAGGGTGATACTGTGTGTGTGTGAGAGAGAGAGAGAGAGAAGGGAGATAAAGGAGAGGGTGATACTGTGTGAGAGAGAGAGAGAGAGAAGGTAGATAAAGGAGAGGGTGATACTGTGTGTGTGTGTGTGAGAGAGAGAGAGAGAGAAGGGAGATAAAGGAGAGGGTGATACTGTGTGAGAGAGAGAGAGAAGGGAGATAAAGGAGAGGGTGATACTGTGTGAGAGAGAGAGAGAAGGGAGATAAAGGAGAGGGTGATACTGTGTGTGTGTGTGTGTGAGAGAGAGAGAGAGAGAGAAGGGAGATAAAGGAGAGGGTGATACTGTGTGTGTGTGTGTGAGAGAGAGAGAGAGAGAGAGAGAGAGAAATGGAAGATAATAAAAGGGGTGGGTTGGTGAGAGGTCGAAACCACTTCGCTACGACTTGCTTACAGGATGTCTGAAGATCAAATCCCGAGCAGTGTTGTGTTTGCTGATGGCCTATTGCAGAACTCAAACCTTGTCCCCGATACCCTCTCCCTCATCTGGTCCTCAGAAGAAACTGGACCAAATCGCTCTGAGCGTGCTTTAAGCAAGAAAAATAAAAGCAATTTAAAGAGAGAGAGAGAGGGATGGAGAGAGAGAGAGAGAGATAGAGCAAGAAATAAAGAGGGATAGAGAGTGGGAAGATTTAGAGGGTGATAGACAATTGGAAAGAGTGAGGGAGAGAATGCGGGATAAAAAGCTGTTAAACGATTGTGAGCTAGGAATGTAAATGCCAATATCGGGCTCTCTGGTTTAGCTTTACACTGCACACGTCTTGAAAAAGATGGAGCTACCATGGTGTGAAGACAAATCTATATATACAATTCTCTTTGTGACTCAACCATGTGGGACACAACGAAGAAAAAGTCATGGAAAGATAACTCTTTTATTTCTGCAAATCAGACTAGAGTTACCCCACGAGAGAGGCTCAGAAAACAACAAAAAACAGGGGGGGGGGGGGGGGGAGGGCGTATGATACGGGTCTGGTCATTATACTTGAATAGACACTACATTATTCAAGTACCCTTTTCAGGCCTTTCGATCTATAGGGCAGAAGATGAGAATAAAGTTCCTTTTTTTAGTTATTATTTTTCGAAAAATGGAGGCAAATAGACAGATCACAACAAACTATTCCCCTTTCGGGAGCCGCTAAAAAGAGCGTATTATTGGGAATAACATTAATCTATAAAAATTTCAAATGTGTGGGTTTTTTTTCAAACAAGTAATTTTCATGCAATGTTATTTGTAGTTCTGATGACTTTACTATGCAGAGTCACATTGAGTAACCTTTTTATGCTTTTTTTAAACAGTATTCTGAAGGCTGAGCTAAACAAGATGTCTAACTCGTCATCAGCGTCTTGGAATACTTCCTCATTTTCTTCAGAGTCATTGCTGTCATCTATCTCCACGACTCACACACAAAGCAGTTCAGGATTTTCCTCTCAAGAAATAAATGTCCTCAATCCCTCGGACTCTGAGGACACGGAAGAGACCGAAGTGAAGCAAACAGTGAACAGCTCTAACGATGGCATCATAAGAAAAAGAAAATCAGTTCTTGGGTTTTGTCGTGAATCTATTCCACCTAGCAAACCAACAGGAGAAACGGTTTCACTGGCTAGCGTGGCCAAAAATAAATATTGTAATAGAGAAAGTTTACAGTTAAGTGTCTCAGAGATGAAAGTAAGAAACATAAGACAATGTGGAGATGAGGCCTTTTCTTGTAGACCAATTAACACAAGGTCGAGAAGCCAGATCTCCGATATAGTTTTATCAGATCTGAAGAAACCATGTGTT
The DNA here is from genome assembly GCA_030265305.1 of Biomphalaria pfeifferi. Lineage (NCBI taxonomy): Eukaryota > Metazoa > Mollusca > Gastropoda > Planorbidae > Biomphalaria > Biomphalaria pfeifferi. The sequence goes on from JASAOG010000139.1 coordinate 1,393,317, forward strand.
AAAGAGAGACCTTATGTTGGAGAATCACGGATACCCCAAAGACCGCTACCTCCAATACCCAGAAATGCAACGCCTACAGCAGACGATGAAAGCATAGTTCTTAATCTACACGAAGAAATCGATGATTTTTCACCTCAATCATTGGCATACATGTTAAGTGAGATGTGTACACCTGAAGAAACAGATTACGAGGACAGTGCGAATGTTAATTATAGGGAAAATTATCAGGTCCTTGATGGTAACAGTTCAAACTACGCCTACCATACTTTTAGCTCCACAAAAAGTGATACTTTGAAGACATCACCAAGTGATAAAGATTATTATAACTCTATAAATGAGGATTCACAATCAGTGTAAGGAATGTATTTTAACAACGCTTATATTAATAGACTCCGTGTCTTTCTTGTATGTTTATATATTTCTTGTATGTTTATATCTTTTTTGTATATCTATATCAATCTTGTATGTTTACACCATTTTTGTATGTTTATAACTTTCTTGTATGTTTATATCATTGTTGTATTTTTATATCATTCTTGTATGTTTATATCTTTCTAGTATGTTTACATCATTCTTGTATGTTTATATCTTTCTTGTATGTTTATATCTTTCTCGTATTTTATATCTTTCTTGTATGTTTATATTTTTCATGTATGTTTATATCAAATGTTTATATCATTCTTGTATTTGTATATATTTCTTGTATGTTTATATCTTTCTTGTATGTTTATATCATTCTTGTATGTTTATATCATTCTTGTATGTTTATATCATTCTTGTATGTTTACATCATTTTTGTATGTTTATATAATCACTGTATGTTTATATCTGTTTTTATCTTTCTTTTATGTTTATATATTTCATTTAGGTTTATATCTTTCTTGTATGTTTATATTTTCTTGTATGTTAATATCATATGTTTGTATCATTCTTGTATGTTTATATCTTTCTTTTAGGTTTATATATTTTTTGCATGTTTATATTTTTCTTGTATGTTTATATTAAATGTTTATATCATTCTTGTATGTTTATATCTTTCTTGTATGTTTATATAATTCTTGTAAATTTCTACGCATCCAGTCATCATATTTTGAATACAATACAGGAGTCAATGAAATAAAAAAATCAACCAAATAATTAATCGTATAATCTTAATTAATTAGAGAGCCCGTGTAGCCTTGTGTAGAGAATAAGGCGATTAGCAATGAAAGAAAGTCAGAGTTGCATAGACAACTAAACTTCTGTAAGAGTATTATATTTTTAATTTATAAAGCTTGAAATAACTTGAAATAACTTCTTTGTATGCAAACTCGTCTATAGCTCTTATTACAATGTGATCCGGTGGAACATGAAATGAAATGAAAAATCCTATATTTACAAAAAAGAGAATTAATAATAATAAAATAAAAAATAAAAAACAATAATTACAAATCTAAAACAAGTTTTTACACTCTAGCGTTCTGTAGTACACACACACACACATACATTCCGCAACATGAATGTTAATTAATTATAAAGAAAACTTTGTTATAGATTTTGTAATTTACATTAGGTAATTATCACTTTCTCATATTGTTTTTTCCCTTATAAATAAATACTATTATATACATGCATAGATCTGATACAAACTTAAATATAGATCTCCATTTTTTTTCCAATTTTTTAAAAAGTAAGAATATGTTTTATTATATTTTCTTATGTTTAATAATATTTTTAGGTGAATTTTTTGTTTGCCATATCCTGTCTCGTTTCTTTACAATTTACTACTTTATTTTAAAAACACAATTAATTGTAACCACTTCAAATGTTATATCTAGACTGGAAAACGGAATTATTATCCGCAATTGATCAAATTACACTATGTATATAGAAATATTGTTATCTACGTAATAATGTTCAAGCTGTAAGGGGAGTCGCCCCGAATCAAAGAAAATCGATCTTATCTATCCTAGAAAAGTAATGATCTTCAGTTTTCAAAGTTTAGAAATAATGCAATACAATCTTCTCTGATTTAATTAGAATGTGTTATTAAACACAGAACTATAAATTCAACGCAATTATAGGAAATAAAGACATTTCCTGTTAGTTTGTATTGAAATTATGTTTGGAAAATCTTAGATCGAAATAATGTACGTCTGTTGATGTTTGTCGTGTTCTGGACGTATAAATCAATTGTTTACCTAGATCTTTCTAGATTATGTATTTAAAAAATACAACATAACAATTATGAGAAGAGAGTGCTCTTATTTTCAATGTTCAATTTCTAGATCTAGATCCAAACATTAAATTATATGTTACATAGGTTAGGGTTAAAAAAAACAACAACTTTACTTCTGATTACTACTTCACCAAACAACAACTTGTTTCAGCCTTTTTTTGAAGTTGTTAATGTTTTTTTTTTCTTTATGTAGTGTTAAGAATCTCCCTGTTCAGTCTAAATATCAAAAGATAGGTATGTGATTTTGAATTTTAATAATACTATTTTACTATTTATAAATTGTAAAAATGTCAGTACACTTGAATATGTTAAGTTATTAAAGATGCAAACATTGCGTAAACATTGTATTATTTAAATACACATATCCTTTTATTAAATAAAAGAGTGTATATTGTCACGTATTACAAATTGAATTCTACTTTTAAATGGCTTGTCTAGGGGAACGTGACAATAGAAAAAGGTAGTTGTGTCACTTATCTTAAGTCTGAATTTAATCAAAGACTTACAATGAATAACAAAAAAAAAATGACACAAGAAATCGGAAGGTAAAATATCAACTTAATGTTTAATCATAATATAACTCAATACAAAATGGAAGGGTTGACCAAAACCCTTTTACAAAAATGGCATGTAAAAATATTACAATACAATAGTTTGAAAATATAATTACAAATACAAGCAAGGCCTTGAAAAAAAGAAAAATCTTAACTTACACGATCAATTGGTATACCACACACGGGTCGCGCAATGTCTCCGCTATTCTGTCCCACGGCTGTCTCCGTATGTCTGTCCGTCAACGTCACGCGGGCGGTCTTTATATAATCTACCGCGCGTCGATCTCAAGACAAATCTAGGAATTTCTCGAACCAAATACGTCATCAATTTCCCAGATCTAGAACGCTCTTCAAAGAGACAGAAAAAAAAACACCCTCCTTTCAACCAGAGGTACACACACAGGTCAAGGACCGGTCACTGTCTGTGTGGCTTGACGAATAAAAAAAGAAAAAAAAAACTTATTACACAAGGGGGCAGACAACCTACAGGTCAAGAAAAAAAAATAGTATCTAGGCACTGTTACCTAGATACGTAACACCTCCCTCCTAAAAATAAAAAGTTTACATTTCCACGAAATGGAAATCTTTTTAGAATAATTAAAAAAAAGGATATTTACATTACAGAATGTATTTATCATGATATATATAAAAAAAATATATACATCAAAATACTTTTTACAATCTAGATAAGGCATCGGCGATAACATTTTCGCTGCCTTTTATGTGTTTAAGATCTAGGTTGTACTCTTGTAAAAATAAACTCCACCTGAGAAGTCGTTGATTCTTGCCAGACATTTTGTGGATAAATGTAAGGGGATTGTGGTCAGTAAATACAACTAGTGGCCATCTGGACCCACTGATATAAAAATCAAAGTGTTGTATAGAAAGAATCAACCCAAGACATTCTTTTTCCACAGTAGAATAATTTCTTTGATGTCTATTAAATTTCTTGGAAAAGAAACAAATAGGGTGCTCTACTTGGAAATTATCTTCTTGGTAAAGGACTGACCCAACACCTGTGTCACTGGCGTCAATAGCTAACCTAAAAGGTTTTCCGAAGTCAGGAGCCATCAAAATAGGGGAGCTAGATAATATCTGCTTAATTTGGTTAAAGGCTTTCTGACATTCATCCGTCCAAGTAAATCGGACGTTCTTTCTCAGGAGGTTTGTTAAAGGACTGGCAATGACAGAAAAATTTTCGCAAAACTTTCTATAATATCCAGACATTCCCAAAAATCTTCGGAGTTGTTTCCGATCAGCAGGAATAGGGAAAGCTTGGATAGCTTCTACTTTGGCCATTACAGGTTTCACCTGGCCTTGTCCTACAATATGGCCTAAGTATTGGATGGAAGCCTGGCAAAAATCACTCTTACTCAGGTTTACAGTAATTTTTGCATGTAAAAGTTTAGTAAAAAGACAATGCAGTTGTTTACAATGGCTAGAAAAATCTTGGCTAAAAATTACTACATCGTCTATGTATGCGTGGCAATTCTCCATGTCAGCAAGCAGGGCATTTATCATTCTCTGGAAAGTGGCAGGAGCATTCTTCATGCCAAATGGCATCACTTTGTATTGGTACAGACCATCAGGGGTGACAAAGGCGGAGATTTCCTTTGCCCTATCAGTCAGGGGAACCTGCCAATAACCTGAAAGAAATCAAGTATATGCTTGAAAATGACCTCATTGAACCAAGTTCCAGTAGCTGGAGCTCCCCATGTGTCTTGATACCTAAACAGGACAAGACTTATCGTTTTTGTACAGACTACCGTAAGGTAAATGCTGTAACAAAGACCGATTCGTTTCCTATCCCTAGGATAGACGATCTCATAGATCGTATTGGTGACGCTAAGTACATCACCAAAATACTTGATGAAGAGCATATCATCTTGGATGTAGTAGCACGTTGATGCTAGCTCTGCCTCTTGTGATGTCATTGCGGTTTCTCGGAGTTTGGCGAGCTCTGGATCCTTCTTTTGGTCCTCAATCAACTGTTTTCGAGTTGATGCCGGCTTTTCAGAATTTGGCGTTGGTTCTTCTTCAAGAGAAGCAAAGAATGTGGTGCTCAAGTCCACATCATCTTGGTTACTGTTGGCTTTGATGACGTTCTCTTCTTGAGATGCTTTCAACCTCATTGCCCTTGTTACTGCACACGCTGGATATAACTCTAGGTCTTCCTCGGGTGTGGCAGATAAGTCGGGTGTTTGAGTGACGATGGGTTCGGCTATCACCTTTCCACCTGCTAAGTCATTGCCTAACAGCAACAAGATGCCTTCCAATGGTAATGTTGGTCGGACACCTACAACAACCGGTCCAGTAATGAGATTTGACTTTATGTCGATTAGATGTAGAGGCACATCTATACATCCAAGCTCTACGCCTCGTAACAGGATGCTCTTACCAGTCGATGATGATTTGGACAAGGGCAAGATACCCTCTAAAAGTAACGATTGTGAGGCACCTGTGTCTCTCAAAATGGTGATAGGTCGTAGACTTGTAGAATCACCGGGTAGTGATACGAATCCTTCCGAAATGAAAGGCTTAAAATCCTCTAATAAAACATCAATTTTAGTTGATGCAGACTGGACTTGGGTCGAACTCTCGCTGGAGTCATTGACATCTCTAGGAGACGCAGTGGAGAAACTCTTTCTTGAGTCAGTAGAACATCTTTTGGATGTATTTGGAGAACTCTTGATGGAGTCATTGGAACATCGGGGTGATGTCTTATGGGAACTCTTGATAGAGTCATGGGAACATCGGGATGATGTATTATGGGAACTCTGGATAGAGTCATTGGAACATCGGGGTGATGTATTATGGGAACTCTGGATAGAGTCATTGGAACATCGGGGTGATGTATTATGGAAACTCTGGATGGAGTCATTGGAACATCGGGGTGATGTACTAGGTAAACTCTTGTTTGAGTCATTGGAACATCGGCTTGATGTATTTGAAAAACTCTTGTTTGAGTCATTGGAACATCGGCTTGATGTATTTGAAAAACTCTTGTTTGAGTCATTGGAACATCGTGGAGACATTTTCGGAGAGTCTTGTACAGTCAATACATTTGAAACAGGTGGTGTCGAGGTATTCTTGATATGACTTGATGATGAGGGAGTAAACCTCGACGACCACTGTACTGTGCAAGCGCTGACTTTTGAAGGAGCTTTTTCGTTTCTCTTCCTCAATTTCCAGCAATCGTCAATTTTATGGCCTTCTCGTTTGCAGTAGGAACAAGTAGCTTTACTTGTAGTAGGTTTTCTGTCATTTGTACTGCTGTTCTTGATGGAGTTGCTAGCAATGGACTCAGGCTGTTTGACTTGTTTTGGCTTGACATCCGTCGTATACTTGGCAAATTGATGTGATATTATATAATCGTCTGCCAACACTGCAGCCTTGTGCACATCTTCCTCGCCACGATCAGCTATATGCGTACGGACGTCCAGCCGCACACAACTCTTGAACTCTTCCATCAGCATTAGGTTCTTGAATTTTGCAAAGTCGGTGCCGATTTCCCTGGAAGTGAGCCATTTCTCAAAGCGTCGCTCCTTTTCCCGCAGGAATTCTACATGGGTTTGGCCATCCGATTTGCGACAATCCCTGAACTGCTTTCGGTAAGCTTCCGGAACAAGTTCATATGCCTTAAGAATTAAGGCCTTAACAACATTATAATCTTTTTGTTGTTCAATGGTCAAAGAACAAAATACCTCTGCAGCTCTACCAGTCAAAACTGTTTGCAGCAAAGTGGGCCACAAAGTTTCAGGTACATTAAAATTTTTCACAGCAAGTTCAAATTGTGGAAAATAATTGTCAATTGTGGCTTCATTAAAGCGTGGAATTATTTTCAAAAATTTTGTTGCTTCAGCAGTATGACTGGCAGGGGAAGAATCTGGTCTTACATTAGCAGCTAACTCTAATTTTTTTAACTCTATTTGTAATTTCATTTCCATTTCTTTCTGCTCTCTAGCCTCTGCAAGCTCTAATTCTTTTTGTTTAATTTCTCTCTGCTCTCTAGCCGCTGCAAGCTCTAATTCTTTTTGTTTAATTTCTCTCTGCTCTCTAGCCGCTGCAAGCTCTAATTCTTTTTGTTTAATTTCTTTCTGGGCTTCTATTTCCATCTGTTTTAATTTTATCTGAAGTTCTAAATCTGATTTACCCTCATCGGGTCTAAGGGTCTCTAAAAGGTCTTCAGAAAACACTTCCTCGTCTACATAATGGATTACAATGTTATCTCTGATTTCTTGTTTAAGGGCATTTGATTTTATTTTTAACCCTAACTGTTTAGAAATAAGGACCAGTTCCTTCCTAGTACAAGCATCAAGCTCTTCCACAGAGGGATTTGCAAGAAAAACCTGAATATCCATGGCTAACTAACAACTATTACAAGAAAAAAAAAATGTATACAATGTAAATATACAGTACAAAATCAGTACAACAAAAAAACCTTAAGAGAGTTTGGTCAATACTATTGATACTTTACTTCCGACTCTTTGACACAAAAAAAAATAAAATTTTTTGTTAAAGTCAACTTCGCCTTTACAAAATTACTCAAGTAAGACGAAAATAGGTTCAGAAAAATATCCCGGACGAAAGCCCTCAAACTTCTTTTGTCACGTATTACAAATTGAATTCTACTTTTAAATGGCTTGTCTAGGGGAACGTGACAATAGAAAAAGGTAGTTGTGTCACTTATCTTAAGTCTGAATTTAATCAAAGACTTACAATGAATAACAAAAAAAAAATGACACAAGAAATCGGAAGGTAAAATATCAACTTAATGTTTAATCATAATATAACTCAATACAAAATGGAAGGGTTGACCAAAACCCTTTTACAAAAATGGCATGTAAAAATATTACAATACAATAGTTTGAAAATATAATTACAAATACAAGCAAGGCCTTGAAAAAAAGAAAAATCTTAACTTACACGATCAATTGGTATACCACACACGGGTCGCGCAATGTCTCCGCTATTCTGTCCCACGGCTGTCTCCGTATGTCTGTCCGTCAACGTCACGCGGGCGGTCTTTATATAATCTACCGCGCGTCGATCTCAAGACAAATCTAGGAATTTCTCGAACCAAATACGTCATCAATTTCCCAGATCTAGAACGCTCTTCAAAGAGACAGAAAAAAAAACACCCTCCTTTCAACCAGAGGTACACACACAGGTCAAGGACCGGTCACTGTCTGTGTGGCTTGACGAATAAAAAAAGAAAAAAAAAACTTATTACACAAGGGGGCAGACAACCTACAGGTCAAGAAAAAAAAATAGTATCTAGGCACTGTTACCTAGATACGTAACAATATATATATATATATATATATATATATATATATATATATATATATATATATTGCGCTAGTCTAATCCTCTTCGAGGACATCAGGGAATAGAATATATATATATATATTGCGCTAGTCTAATCCTCTTGTAGGACATCACGGAATAGAATATATATATATATTGCGCTAGTCTAATCCTCTTGTAGGACATCACGGAATAGAATATGTATATATATATTGCGCTAGTCTAATCCTCTTGTAGGACATCAGGGAATAGAATATATATATATATTGCGCTAGTCTAATCCTCTTGTAGGACATCCGGGAATAGAATATATATATATTGCGCTAGTCTAATCCTCTTGTAGGACATCAGGGAATAGAATATATATATATATTGCGCTAGTCTAATCCTCTTGTAGGACATCAGGGAATAGAATATATATATATTGCGCTAGTCTAATCCTCTTGTAGGACATCCGGGAATAGAATATATATATATATATATATATTGCACTAGTCTAATCCTCTTGTAGGACATCAGGGAATAGAATATATATATATTGCGCTAGTCTAATTCTCTTGTAGGACATCAGGGAATATAATATATATATATATATTGCGCTAGTTTAATCCTCTTGTAGGACATCAGGGAATAGAATATATATATATATTGCGCTAGTCTAATCCTCTTGTAGGACATCAGGGAATAGAATATATATATGATGCGCTAGTCTAATCCTCTTGTAGGACATCAGGGAATAGAATATATATATATTGCGCTAGTCTAATCCTCTTGTAGGTCATCCGGGAATAGAATATATATATATATATATATATTGCACTATTCTAATCCTCTTGTAGGACATCAGGGAATAGAATATATATATATTGCGCTAGTCTAATTCTCTTGTAGGACATCAGGGAATAGAATATATATATATATATATATATATATATATTGCGCTAGTCTAATCCTCTTGTAGGACATCAGGGAATAGAATATATATATATATTGCTCTAGTCTAATCCTCTTGTAGGACATCCGGGAATAGAATATATATATATTGCGCTAGTCTAATCCTCTTGTAGGACATCACGGAATAGAATATATATAATGCGCTTGTCTAATCCTCTTGTAGGACATCAGGGAATAGAATATATATATATTGCGCTAGTCTAATCCTCTTGTAGGACATCCGGGAATAGAATATATATATATATATATATTGCACTAGTCTAATCCTCTTGTAGGACATCAGGGAATAGAATATATATATATATTGCGCTAGTCTGATCCTCTTGTAGGACATCAGGGAATAGAATATATATATATATTGCGCTAGTCTAATCCTCTTGTAGGACATCAGGGAATAGAATATATATATATATTGCGCTAGTCTAATCCTCTTGTAGGACATCCGGGAATAGAATATATATATATATTGCGCTAGTCTAATCCTCTTGTAGGACATCAGGGAATAGAATATATATATATTGCGCTAGTCTAATCCTCTTGTAGGACATCAGGGAATAGAATATATATATATTGCGCTAGTCTAATCCTCTTGTAGGACATCAGGGAATAGAATATATATATATTGCGCTAGTCTAATCCTCTTGTAGGACATCAGGGAATAGAATATATATATATTGCGCTAGTCTAATCCTCTTGTAGGACATCAGGGAATAGAATATATATATATATATATATATTTATATATATATATATATATTGCACTAGTCTAATCCTCTTGTAGGACATCAGGGAATAGAATATATATATTTTGCGCTAGTCTAATCCTCTTGTAGGACATCAGGGAATAGAAGCCAGCACAATTAGAACTTGGAACTATTAAATGGACTATTTATAGTACACATCATACGTCCTGGCTGCCTTGTACCTAAAAACCCGATTGTAAGTTTGTAATGCTGTCAAATAATGATGATTATAGGGCAATATACCTGGCGTTTGATTACTGTATAAGCTGGCATTGTTTAACAAATATTAGTAGTCATCTAAAGTCTCCATGTATTTAACTCCATTGAGAAATTTTTAAAAAATTTTCTCACATTTCAGGAGGTCTACATCAGTACCGAATTTGACGGGTAATGAGAATTTTATAAGGAATGTAAGAATCCTCCATGTTGTTCGCGAGGTCATTTTTTTAAATTAATTATAAAAAATTTCTTTCGTCGAAGGTCTAAAGCGTATCTAACACGATCAGGAATCCACTTACTTGGTATAGTATTTTGCAATTTAAGCCAACCTTTTTTTTTCTCATAATTTTTAACCGTAAGTTTGGTTCGAATTTTTTATCTGCCAACATTCGGTATTAGGAGCCCTTATTACCATAGCTAAAATTGCAGATGATAGATTTTGGGAAGCATGAAGACCCTCATGCAGAAATTTAGGTCAACAAACAAATCATAGACCGAGTGGAAGAATACAAATGCCTATGGACAGCCATCAACAACAATCTATAATAAAATAAACTCCATTAAATTCTTTATAGCTAAAAACATCTTTTTCATGAAAGATTTCTTTCCAAAACACAAAATTCCAAAACACGAACTGCACCCACTTTAACCACTGTTGCATTAGATCTGGACGAAGTGGTCGTCTCCTTTCCAGCTAGAACAAAAAAATTTTGAAATTCATTTATTCCACTTTTCAGTCAGGGTCATGCAAGGTCATTATTGGTCACCCACAACATAGAAACCTAAATCATAAAGCGGTTGTTGTTGTTGTGTGTGTGTGTAAATGTTGTTTGTGTTTGCATGTATATTGCTATATAATATATAGTTATACTGAGCTGGAAAGTTTTTGTCAAACTTAATTTCCATTTGTTTAGACCAATAAATATATCTTATCTTATCTTATCTTATCTGTTCCTAATATGTTTGGTGAACACTACGACTTACACTTGTCACATTGACGCCACTAAAAACCAGAACAGACGCCACGATAGCCTGACATTGATTTTATAATTTTTATAATAATGATGGCATTGATGGCACTGTCTTCCATTTCGAAGGATGACTGCCAGGTTTCAAATGACTACGCAAACCCAGTTGCAATCTTCATACTTTGTCACAATTAATGCAGATGAAGACGCTGTTCGTCGGGCATGTCGAGTCTATTTAAGTTTTCTTTTCATCGCCTGAGCCTGTCTAGGTCAAGGTATTTGATTTGGAGCTCAAATGTGTTTCTCGCGGCCTTCGTGGAGCTCTTCAACTGTCTATTTCAGAAGCCAACTGCAAAAGGTGCTTTTCTCTATATCACTAGCGCAAAATGGCGCCTGAGTTGATCGTAATAGTGCTTCTGGGGCGACAACTCTTTTATGTCGTCGTTTGTCTAATTCTTAATAAATGAATATTTACGTTTTACTAGAGCAGTGTTCCCCAAACTGTGATCCGTGTTCCGCGAGGCCTGAACATGTGTTCCACAAGCTTTTTGAATAACAAACTAGTAAGCCAACTCGTGAATTAATCTCTCTTAACTAATAAACAAAAGTTCCGCTAAATTTTCATTTTAAATTTGTATAGAAGTTTTAGACGATGAGAAACAAAAAACATCTTGACAGACTATTAGATTCTGTTGAAATAAACTAAACGTTTAGGTACTGGTACTTTCTAAGCGTTAAGTTGTAACAATCATGTTATTTAGAACAAAACTAAAAGTACGTGAGACATATCTCTTTATCTTTTTAATTCCTGTGTTATGCAATATCTATTTATATCTGTTATCGTTATATTCCTAGTAGGAGATAGCAGACCTGTTATCAAATAGTTTCAATTCTGGTTAATGAAGTTAATAATTTTAATTAAACTTATCCTTATCCTTAGCAGGTAAGAACTTTTCATTTCCATTTGATTTGAGCCTCTTTCATATTTATTCTCAATCTTTTTCATAACCTTTTTGTTGAATAGGACGAGTGGTGGCGGTAAAGCGCTTGGCTTCCGAACTGGGGTCGGTAGTTCGAAACCTGGTAAAGACTGGGATTTTTATTTTCGGGATCTTCTGAGTCCACCCAGCTAAAATGGGTACCTGCATTTAGTTTAGGAAAAGTAAAAGGCGGTTGGTTGTTGTGCTGGCCACATGACACCCTCGTTAACCGTTAATCTTTCATATTGACCACAAGGTATCTGAAAGGGGATACAATGTAATTAAACTAATTCAGTTAAACATATTTACACCTTATACATTGCTATTGTAATGTTATTAGTAATAACGGTCATGATAATCGTCGGCTAAAGAAACAGATGACCTTGACCTAACCAACTTTACACATTCCTAGCCCTGAAAGAGAGATTTCTATTTTACGTTGATGATATGTTGTTTTTTTTTCTTTCGTCTCCTAATGCAACACCTACGAACTTTTATGTTAATCTTCCTTCACCCGTTTTACAACTATCTTTAAAAAGTATTTTTGTATTAAGCCACTATAACAAATGTGTCTGCATTCCATAATAATATTTCAAGCATTTTGTCCAACACAGTCAATCATTTCATAATATTTTTTTTCAAATGTGCATGTGACTAACAGATTACTTCAACTAGTGCATCGAACATGACCAGCGAGTATGATTACATGGACAGTGATATCACTGAAAGTGGTAGTAGTGTCTCTCCTCAACAAGATACGTAAGTACTCGTCGTAATTCTTAATTAAGGTGGCCGAAAGGCTAAGTACGCTTGAACTTGGCTACCTATGAAAGGGGGTTGAGGTTTGACAGCCAACTCGAGCAGAGTTGTGTTTACTGAGAGCCCAAATGCAGCACGGAAAACCATATCTCCCAAATACCCCCTCCACTCATTGGTCCACAAATGAAATTGGACCATAGCGTTCTGAGCATGCTATAAGCATAAAAGTAGCGCTCTATGAAATGATTTAATACATTTTTAATTTATTTATTAAACGCTAGGCATAGCTTTGCTCAATGCATGCTATAATTTGATCTGCTGAATGATCAGATTAAAAAAAAGACTTCACAATAATACAATTGTATTATCTAGAGTTCAATATTTTAATTGTATATGTGAGCAGGTCAGGGTGGCGCTACTGAGTGAGGCCCTTTTTTGGTGTTATCTGTTGCTGCTCAACATTTATTCATTTTTTTCAGTAGGCAGGTGGTAGCTCTACTGGGTGGGCCCAATCTGTGCACCTCGGTCTACCGACCAAGGGTCTATAGTAGCCTAAGCAACCAGACAGCAAAATTAAACTAAGCTAAACTAAACTAAAGATAAAATAACCAACTAAAATTATAAAACAAACTTATATACACTTTATTTATACGAGAAAAAAACAAATCAATAAAAATATGTGTGCAAACGAAAATATACATAAACAACTAGACCAAAACAACTAGATAAACAAAACCTAAACAACTAATCAACTCTACTTAATCTATACTATTACAACTACAATCACTATCAAACCAAACCCAAATAAAACCACTAGTTACCTCGATTCGCCATAATCCACCAAGATACCTTACAAGACAATAAACCACTAAAATAACCTACAAAACAATAACCGCTGTAACTGACATTTTCTAATCTAAATCTCACAACTACCAGATCAACAGGGCAGAACTATACAACAGTTTGATAGCTATTTGCGGCAGCAATAATTGCGGCAGCAATAAAAGCAGCTAGACAGACAATTAGACAGCTTGACAGCTAGACAGTAATACTTGCAGCAGACAGGAATTATAGCAGGCAGTCCACACAGAGAACGTCCACACAGGAACAACACTAAAAATAACTTTCTAACTCACTGCTTGGTCACACAGACCAGCTAATCAAGCACTGACCAGCGGTCAACACCGGAAAAGGGACAAGACATAGCAGCATCCGTTCTATTTATAGAGCCAGGTCATGACTCGTCTACACTAACTTTAAAGTTAAAGAGCTGGCGGGAGACAGGCATGCACTCAGCACTAGCCTAGATTGTTTACACAAATTAAAATACAGATATAAATAGATACAAAATTAGATATAGGAGCGCCAGCTCACATATAAGTTTAAGTGTCAAACCTTTTTCTCAGTTTAAACACTAAATCATTTTACACTTGATTTATTTCGAGGGGCTTGGCTTTGGAAACGGGGTCCAGGGTTCGAAATCTGATAAAGACTGTGATTTTTAATTTCGGGATCTTCTGGTGCCCCTGGGCCCACATAACTCTAATGGGTACCTAACATTAGTTTTCGATAAGTGAGGGCGGTTAGTGGTTGTGCTGGCCACATAACACTCTCGTAAACCATAAGTCGCAGAAACAGATGACCTTTAAATCAAGGTCTGAAAGGGGAAATTTACTTTTTTTCCTTACTAGATTTAGTTCATTTTAGAAAAGAATCTTCTTAAAAACATACCACAACCTAAAAATGCAAGATTTTTTGTAAAGTACCCCTTTCAGACTGTACGATCTATATATATAGTAGATGATGTATATGTAATCTACAACCTAAAAATATAAGGTTTATTGTAAAGTTTCCCTTCAGACCTTGCAACCTATAGTTTAAACTCGTAACTATCGCTACGATAGTCTGAATCGCATACTACACAACCAGGCAGCGAACTCATTTTGTGCTACAAGACAACCAGGTCGAATTTAAAGAACACTGGTGTAAACCTAAAAAAAAAAGTGTCAAATATACAACTTTTATTTTTTTACTTTTTTTTTTACTTATCTGGTGCAAATATATAAATCTAAAGGAAGTTACTGCTGTAATTTTTTGTTCAAATTTTGGACAGTTATGGTCTCTAGAAATATGTAAGTGCAGCAAAAACCCTAGTGGCAAAATTCGTATTTAGTAACTGAGGAGTTATTGATCGTTTATTTTAAACGTGCTTAACCGTCAACTTGTATATAGTAAACTCTTTCTCTCCTAATGGACGATACCAACGTTGATTGGACCTCATTAAATTAAATTAATGTTTACTTTTATAAACTTTATTTTGTGTTATATAAAAAGAGCATGCACTCCCCTTTAATTCTATACCAAATAAAACATTTATATATAACAAACGACAAAGCTATTAAAGCTTTATTTTAACAGGGGAGTGAAATAGTCATGAGCAAAATGAAGAATTCATTCGAAACGTGGGACAATAATTACGGAGTTAATATTTGTTTACATGTATGTCACCAATGCTTGCTAAAAAGATATGATTAATAATGTCGCCGACAGCATTAAATATCTTTATGTCCAAATCAACTTAAGAGAAAGAATTAATACTTTTAGACCCATCAACTCAAGATAACATTAAGAAACTGGAACAGACACAAAATAGAGCAGTGAGATTCATAACAAACGAATATTCACACTTAACCAGAGTAAAATCACTAAATTTAGAAAGCCTTTAGGACAGAAGACTCAAAAGTAAAGTAGCAATTATACATAAAACACTGAACCATAATCTTCAAATACAAAAACAAAATTTAATAAAATACTCTGAAAGACACAAAGATAAAGGCACACTCCTCGTCCCATATGCTAGGACAAATTCGTACAAATGCTCCTTCTTCCCTAGTGCTATTAGAGCATGGAATGGGTTGCCTGAGCTAGCCAGGAAAACCAGTGACTTGGCAGAATTTAATTCATTGGTTAATATGCATGACTAAATGCATAACGCGTAGGACGTAATCATCTTCTTTTTTGAAGTAACGTCTGTATTATATAAGATAAAATAAGAAGATTATGTTCAGCGAAGTCTAGGCGTCCATCTTTGGCTGATGTCTTTAAACATAACAGTTGGCATTGTTATAACAGTTGTACGTACATTGTGTTAGGTGACTTTGGAGGTCAGTTTTAAGGCCTTCTATAATGAGTGTTCTAAGCCACTTAACTCTAATGGGTACCTTAAATAAGTTAAAGAAAGTAAAGAAACTGGGTTGTTTTCCTGGCCGCATGACACCCAACTTAATTTTTGTCCAAAGAAATGGATGAACTTTACAGTATCTGTCCTATAGATTTTAAGATCTTTAATTGTTATTACTACCTATTCATTCGCAAATCTTCACCCATGTATCAATTCTTCTTTGATAATTTTTTCATGTATTTTATTTTATTCCGTTCAAAGGCGAAGTCTTTTTGATGTATTCGTGAAAACTCTAGATGGTAAAACTGTGACCATACAAGTTGAAGAGCATGAAGAAGTCACAAGCTTCAAGAAGAAAGTTCAGGAAAAGACAAACGTGGAAGCAAGTCAGCAGTATCTTCTTTCAGCAGAAGGGAAGAAACTGCAAGACGGGGAACTACTCAGCAAATACAATATTAAGAAACACTCTACCATTTACTGTCAGTGGAGACTCGGGGGAGGGTGACAACTTAATATCAAGTGTATTTAATATTTTTTAAAATAATTAATAAAATAAATAAATCGATTTATATTTAAAACATACAATAATAATCTATTGCAACGAAAACATTTACATTAAATATGCTCTCAAATAAAATCTTATACTCTTATATATATATATATAAAAATATGAACATGCTTCATATATCATCGTCAATGCAGCGTAGTTGATTATGAATAACAATATGGCTGAGTCAGTTTAGCAGATATAGTCAAATTCTATGATGACAGAATGGATGCTTTCCACAGATTTATCATAAGGTCTTTTCCTTTAACGTTTGGCTGGAAAGATTGCAACATTTTCCATATTTTTAGCCAATTCCTTTTCAGTAACAAGAATTTGAGCTTTCAACTCTCACAGTTTCCTTAGCCATGTGAACAAGTGGTACGTATCTATTGCAGTGCTCAAATCTACTGTACGCAGTCTTTGATAAGTTACACTACAAAATTATGATGGCCAGATTCTGTGCCACTTTTGGTTTAGCAGGAATCGTCCTAAAGTGGCTTGAATCTGACTGAACGCACCCAAAGTGTCGTTGTCAACGGGACATAATCAACAAGCTTACTCTTGAAGTACGGAGTACCCCAGGGATCAGTTCTAGGCCCAGTTCTGTTCACTATATATACATATTGGCACTCGGAACAACGTCTCAAAAGTCGAAAGGACAGATTCTCTTTTTATCAGGAAGTGCCTGGCCAGGTTCCTTGTATCCATGTAGTGCGGAATCTTGGAGTTTATTTCGACTCAACACTATCTTTCGACCCGCACATAAATCAGCAAGGGTCTTTATTTGCAGCTGCGCAGATTAGACCAGATCCGACCATATTTAACAACTGAGTCAATAAAAAATATAGCTGTGGCATTCATACTCTCCCGCCTTGACTACTGCAACGCCATGCTGACAGGTATACCCAATGACAAAACAGCCAAGCTGCAACGTATACAGGACAACGCCGCACGAATAGTCCTTATAAAAACAAGACGTGATTATGCTACCACACTCTAGCAAACGCTCCATTGGCTTCCTGTAAAAGCGGGAATCGATTACAAAGTGGCCACACTTTGTCATCAGTGTATATATAACAATGAGATGCCTTTTTGTACCTCAGCGAACTTACTCCATATGTCCCTAACAGAGCCCTGCGCTCAATGGACACATCACTTCTAGTGGTGTCACGTTTCTCCCTCAAAAGCTATGGTCTGCGGGCTTTTTCAGTGCATTTCCCAAAGGTTTGGAACTCACTCACAAATGATCTTAGACAGATAACATGCTACACTACTTTCAAGAAGAACATTGGGACCTACCTGTTTAAAACTATTTTATATTAGTTTGTTATTTCAGCTCTCGTGTTTGTGTTTGTAATGTTATTACAGCGCCTTGAGCATACATTTTGTTTGTTAATAGCGCTTTAGAAATAAAATTATTATTACTACCACTGTTTCACCTTGTTTAATTATACATTGGTAAACACCAGTCTATTAATCCATTGTTATAACCAGTCTATTAATCCATTGGTAAATACCAGTCTATTAATCCATTGGTAAACACCAGTCTATTAATCCATTGGTAAACACCAGTCTATTAATCCATTGGTAGACACCAGTCTATTATTTTTTTGTAAAAATCAGTCTATTAATCTATTGGCAAACACCAGTCTATCAAACCATTAGTTAAAACCAGTCTATCAATTTATTGGTAAACAAAAGTCTATCAAACTATTGGTAGACATCAGTCTACATATCCATTGGTAAACACCAGTCTATCAATCCACTGTTAAACATAAGGCTATCATTAATTTGGTAAACACCAGGCTATCATTACATTGGTAAACACCATTCTATCAATCCATTTGTAAACACCATCTATTAATCTATTGGTAAACACCAGTCTATCAATCTATTGGTAAACACTAGGCTATCCATCCATTGGTAAACACCATGCTATTAATCCATTAGTAAACACCAGTCTGTTAATCCATTGGTAAACACCAGACTATTTAACCATTGGTAAATTGTTGGCTATCCATCCATTAGTTTCTGGAGTTGTCTACTTTATGGCTGTTGTGATTTTATTTTTCTCTGTAGATATATTTATTTATTTATAGAGAGAAACAGAGAGAGAGAGAAAGAGAGAGAAATGGTCTAAAGGGCATGGTGATGTGGACTTAGATAAATATAATTCTATTTTCCACATCACTGTAACCCTTTAGGTATTTAGAAATCAAAATGATCTCTTTCGGAGAAGGGTGGGGGGGGGTGCAGCACCCTTCCTTTTTCAAAAAGTGTCTGTAGATTTGCTTTAGTTTCTTATTGGCGGGGGCTAACCTCAACCCCCAACCAATGAACCACCTGACTAAAAAATTCCATTTTTAGACCTTGCGATCTATAGGGCAGATGATGATGAGGTCATCTGTTTCTTTGGCCAACGGTTAATGAGCAGGGTGCTATGTGGCCAGCACAAAGACGGCAATGGTAATTTTGATTTAGATTTTATTGAAGAGTGGGTTTGTGTGTCAAAACCTCCCTTGGCATAACTCATGACGGTGACGGTAGCCACCGGTACGGCGTACCGGTAACATTTTCAGAGTGGGTAAAACATTATTACTTTTCTTGTATTTTAACGTTTATTATTAACTTATTAGTAGTTAAAAGTTGGGAAATCCATCATTGAGTACCGCACCTACTTTTTTTTACACAAAAAAAAGCCCTGTATAAAACTATCTATAAATATATTTGTATAAAACTCGTAAGAAAAAAACGTTGGATTATCATATTACGAATTACTTGTGTGGACCACTTGGGGGATGGGTGGCGGGGAGAGGAGGGGTGTCCGGTCCAATCACTTGTGTGGACCACTTGGGGAATGGGAGGTGGGGAGAGGAGGGGTGTCCGGTCCAAACACTTGTGTGGACCACTTGGGGGATGGGTGGCGGGGAGAGGAGGGGTGTCCGGTCCAATCACTTGTGTGAACCACTTGGGGGATGGGTGGCGGGGAGAGGAGGGTTGTTCGGTCAAATCACTTGTGTGGACCACTTGGGGGATGGGTGGCGGGGAGAGGAGGGGTGTCCGGTCCAATCACTTGTGTGGACCACTTGGTGGATGGGTGGTGGGGAGAGGAGGGGTGTCCGGTCCAATCACTTGTGTGGACCACTTGGGGGATGGGTGGCGGGGAGAGGAGGGGTGTCCGGTCCAATCACTTGTGTGGACCACTTGGAGATGGGTGGCGGGGAGAGGAGGCGTGTCCGGTCCAATCACTTGTGTGGACCACTTGGGGGATGGGTGGTGGGGAGAGGAGGGGTGTCCGGTCCAATGACTTGTGTGGACCACTTGGGGGATGGGTGGCGGGGAGAGGAGGGGTGTCCGGTCCAATCATTTGTGTGGACCACTTGGGGGATGGGTGGCGGGGAGAGGAGGGGTGTCCGGTCCAATCACTTGTGTGGACCACTTGGTGGATGGGTGGCGGGGAGAGGAGGGGTGTCCGGTCCAATCACTTGTGTGGACCACTTGGTGGATGGGTGGCGGGGAGAGGAGGGGTGTCCGGTCCAATGACCTGTTTGGACCACTTGGGGGATGGGTGGCGGGGAGAGGAGGGGTGTTCGGTCCGATCACTTGTGTAGACCACTTGGGGGATGGGTGGCGGGGAGAGGAGGGGTGTCCGGTCCGATCACTTGTGTGGACCACTTGGGGTATGGGTGGCGGGGAGAGGAGGGGTGTCCGGTCCGATCACTTGTGTGGACCACTTGGGGTATGGGTGGTGGGGAGAGGAGGGGTGTCCGGTCCGATCACTTGTGTGGACCACTTGGGGGATGGGTGGTGGGGAGAGGAGGGGTGTCCGGTCCGATCACTTGTGTGGAACACTTGGGGGATGGGTGGCGGGGAGAGGAGGGGTGTCCTGGAGAATGTTTCCGTTCTGGCTTATTAAAAGCAATCTTTTAAAAGGTTGGTAGCCCTTATTTCAAACTCAAAGGCTCAAGTCTCAGTATTTGAAGATTGACAGTCTAGATGTATTATAGCATATGCGCTTATGTAAATAAAATGTTTTTATAGTTATCTATTGTAAGATACACATTTATGGGAGATGACTTAATGCTCTAGACAAGGCTTATCTCCTCTTAGCTACTTCTGCCTCAATGTAAAACACAATTATTTAGAGAACGAGTAATTGATACAATTGTTGGTCAATTTTTTAAATCTATTTATATGTTGCTTGAGACAATGAATACATGTAAAAAGTTTCAAGTGAGTTTATAAAAGCTGTATAATAATGTATCTACTTGTTATAACAAAAAGGGGGTGCGGTAACTGAGTGGTTAATCGATCGGCCCCCAGAAACTCGATTCGAATCTCGGAAAAGACTGAGATTTTGAATTTCTGGATTTTTAAGGGCGCCCCTGAGTCCACCCAACTATTATGTCGTCTTACTTGTTTTTTGTTGTTGTTTATTTTGTTGTTAATAGAATATCATGATGTGTTCTTTATAAATATTTATTTCTTCATTTTTTTAACGAAAACAAAAATGATTCAAATATGTTTTCATAAGATGCAGGAAAAGGAAGGACTTCAATAGAAGAGGTGATCAAGGCAGACATAATTGTATTTGTCTTGTATTGTGGAAAAAAAAGACATGTTCTATCGATTACAAAAATTTAATGTTTAATAGATACATGTCTGTCTAATAAATATCTAAAAAGAAATACGTTGCAAAAAAATATAGAAAATATGTAAATTAATTAACCTTATGTCTTTATTAAGCGCCAAGATGCAACAGATGCAAGATTTTATGCAGGGGGGCGTGCAAGTTGGCAGCTAGGGCTCCTATTTGTAGTTTCATCTTTTTTATTACAGAGGAGAATATTAAAGAAGACAACTGGTGTCTCCTCGCCCCCCCCCCCCTATACCAATGCAATATTAAGTTAACTGTAATTACTTGTTTCATTAAATAAATAAATAAAATCTAACATGTGAACAAACTACTGTACACGTTGGTAAGTTTACCCGTGCGGCCCTTTTTTCCCAAAGATCGGAAGCGTGGTCAAGAGGCTAAGTGCGCTTGAACTTGGCTTGGCTTGGCTACCTAAAAGGGGCTCGAGGTTTGACACCCGACTCGGGCATAGTTGTGTTTAGTGAGAGCCTAAAGGCAGCAAGGAAAACTAACTCCTAGATACCCCCTCCCCCCCCCCCCACTGGTTTTCAAATTAGACATGCTAAAAGCATGAAAGTAGCGCTATATAAAAGCTATCATAATAATAATAAGGATAGATCAAACAAAAAATACAAACTCTGCCAAAACTTTCAATAACTTTACTATGAAGTGCTTCTCGTTGCGATGGTCGGTGATGAACGCGTATCTGTCAGTTCTGATATTCTTTTGTACACTGCAGCTCTTTCATCGTTTTAGGATGAACACAAAGTAGGTTGAACTGAGTATTATTATAGCTTGAAAAGTGAGATGCCAATAAAGAAACAAACGAATCAAGATACGCAAAATGTAAAGCGTGTTCTGTAATAACTTTCAAAATTCCAATATATATATGTAACGTTATTTACTTTCTTTTTAGAGTTTTATTTTTAAAAATTGCGCAAGTATTCCCAAACTTTGTTTTTTTCCCTCGGGGGGGGGGGGGGGGCAAGCACCATGAATTGGGGTCAGGAGCGCAACTTCTTGACAAAAAGGGGTGTTATAGGGTGTATGTGTTTCCTAGGCGGCGGTAAGAAGAGGTTAAGATATGAAGATGATGAAATTAGAGTAATGTGAATGTAATAAGGCAGACAATCTTGAAACATGAAAGAGTAAAGACGTTGTTTTGTAGTGAGCTACATTTCGTTTAAATGTCAGATTATATCAATAGTATTAGATCTCTATATCAAATTAAATCTGTGAAAACTGTAATAACAGTTATATTTTAGTTCATGTTCAAATTAGAAGTTCGTTCAAGTTATTAACAGTTTTTTTAGTAAAAATATAAAACGCCTACATTTGTTCAGTTGTACTAGTTGTCTGTAGTGATAAGCCAAACGACTTCCCTAGTGTGATTCTTCTGGATTTTTTTTTTGTCTCAGAATAGTCGATTTTCTTTATTATAGTGACGACTTTTATGTGAAAAAACAAACGTCCTTGACAAACACGAAGAATATTTTTAAAAGTTCATATTAAGACTTAATATTGCCCTCGACTTTTTTTTATTAGGATGAATAGTGCGTTCTGAATGTAAGAAAGAAAACACATCAATATTAGCCTTTTTAAAATTATCTCTTCTTACTACGAGAAAAAGCGCCGAGTCCCGCCCGGAGTTAAACCTTTTGCCGACTTGAGCGAAAACCCGCCGCATCTTCAATTCTTTCTCCATGAAGAAACTTTTACAACGCTTAAAATTTATGTAGGCAACACTATTTCGCAAAAAAATAACTGACCAAAATGTTTTGTTTGTAAAATGTTTTACATGTTTCGAATGTTCCTTCAGAGTTGAAGATAATTACTTCCTAGTCCAAACCTCTCGCAGGACGTCGGGGGATGGAAGCGGGCAGGGTTTGAACCCGGGACCATCAATAAATCTGAACGACAGTCCAGCGTGCAAACCGCACGACCAGGCAGCAACCTATAGGCCTATTATAGACAGGTCTTTGAAACTGACTTTTTTGTGAAATTTCATTACCTAAATTTGGGTTCTATACATAGTTTAAAAATATAACTGAAAAAAAACAACTAAAAATTGTGTTATAATTAAGCCTACGTTTCTTTTCTTTTGCATTACATTCTTGAAAAAAAAATTGCTAAGTTAAAATTGAAAAAAAAACCATCTTAGAGGGCATTGGGATACGACAACGATGAAAGGAAAAGTAATGGTCAAAAATGTTTTGAAATCAAAGAGCTCTTTAGGTACAGAGTTCAGTTCGTATCTTAATGAATTTTTAATCTAATAAAAAAATGGAAGCGGCATTTTTAATTTCGCACGCAGGCGGCCACAAGCCTCGCGGCGGCCCTGTATATGTATATATATATATATATATATATATATAAATGAATTTCATGATAATTTGCAGAAATAGACCTTATATATATATATTGTTAACTTGTGTTTTGTTAGACTACAATATTGAAACCACTTTTTATCATATATGATTATACAAAGACCATTTTCAATATTTTTTGAACGAAATAAAATGATTGTAAATGTAATACACAATTTACTTAGACTTATACTTAAAAATTAAAAGACAAAATAGGTTATGCCGTTTATTTATCTATCTGTCTGTATGTCTGTCTTTCTGCTTGTCTATCTATCTGTCTATCTATCTTACTTACTTAGACTAAGGTCCTCCCGCGCCGTTCGGCGCATTGGGCGGCAAGTTGTCTCCATAAAGATCTGTCACTGGCAATGTCTGAAGCCTCCTCCCACCTGGTGTCCACTGTTCTGAGGTTCTCCATGAAGGTGTGTCGCCAAGTAATACGAGGACGTCCCTGAGTTGCGCTTTCCTCGTTTTGGCTTCCATGTTATCGCAACTCTTGGTGTTCGTAGCTCATTTTGACGTAGAACATGTCCCGCAAACCTCATGCGAAGCTCAGTCATAACCTCACTAAGTGTTCGACTCCCAGTTCGGCATAGGATTTCCTTGTTTGAGAACCGATCTGTGTAACTGACTCCCAAAATCCGTCTCAGTCATCTCTGTTGAGCCACATTTAGTCTTTTCTCAATTTTGACAGATGAATTCCACGTCTCACATGCATATGTAGCAGTTGGAATGGCGATTGTGTTGAGAAGGTGTATTTTTGTCTCGAGTCCAATGGCTTGGCTAGTCCAAATAGGCTGCAGCCTTTGGCAAATGCTCCCTTCCTTTCCTATTCGGCACTCTACATCATGGTAAGCATCTCCATCATTTGTTGTGATGCTGCCAAGGTACATGACCTTGTCCAGCTCTTCAAGCTTTGACTCGCCAAGCCTGACGTGGACACCCTTTGCCTTATATCCCACTCGCATATTTTTAGTCTTATCCAAGTTAATGCGGAGGCCAATTTTGGGTGCCTCTCTGTCTAGGCTCTCCGTCATTTCTTGAATGCATTTATTTGTAGCCCCGAGTAGTGCAACATCATCAGCAAAGTCCTAGTTGGTCAATCGGATTTGTTAATGCTATGGAATACCAAAGGCAGTCTGGTTCATTGCTCTCCTCATTATGTAGTCGATGGCTAGGAGGAAAAAGAAAGGAGATAAGATGCACCCCTGTCTCACACCTGTCTCGATTGTAAAAAATTCTGTCGTTCACTCTTCTGTTTTAATGCAGCAACTAGACTGACTGTAAAGGTGTCGTAAGATCTGGATGAATTTTTCTGGGATACCGTATTCTCTAACTATTTTCCATAGTGATTCTCGGTGGACACTATCAAACGCTTTTTTAAAGTCCACGAAACTGATCGTTAGCCGTTGTTGGTACTCAAGACTTTGTTCTATGATATTTCATAGAACGAAAATCTGCTCTGTACATGATCTGCCTCTTCGGAAACCTGCTTGTTCTTCTCTGAGCCTTTCATCTACAGACTGTTGAAGCCTTGTCAACAAAAAAGTGCTGAAAACTTTGCCCGGGACAGAGAGGAGAGTAATGCCCCTCCAGTTGTTGCAGTCTGCCAAGTTGCCCTTTTTTTGGAAGCTTTACAATAACTCCCTCTCCCTTCTGCTCAATCCAGTCTCGTTTATCTCGCCGACAGATTCTCTTTACTTTCAGATCTGCTTCCCTATAGGCTTCTTCCGCTAGGCTGCGATCCTGTGTTTCATTTTTCTGATCTCGTCTACGTTCGGCCTTTTTCCTCTTATCTATCAATTTCCATGTTCTGTCTTGTATCCACCGTTACTTGTATGAGCCTCGCCTCCTTCCGATAACTTCTCCCAAGCACCCAATAGTGGTATCTTTGAAGTTGGTCCACTCTTCTTCAAGGGTCAATATATCTGCAAGAGCCTCAAAGCGGTTCGTTGGTTTTAATTGGAACTGTGCTGCAGTAATGCCGTCTTTAAGCTTCTCTACATTAAATGGGCGGGGTGGTGTGGCTCGTTTTGGTTGTCGTTTCAATCGGAGCTTACATTTGCCACTGACAAGGTAGTGGTCTGAGCCGATATCCGCTCCTCTGCGGGTCCGCACGTCTAACAGAGATGACCTCCATCGTTTGGAGATGCAAATGTGATCTATCTCTTTGAAGGTTTCTCCATTTGGTGATCGCCATTTTTTGTGTGTATTTGTTTGTGCTTAAAATATGTGTTTCCAATTGAAAGGCTGTTAGATGCGCAGAGAGAAATCAAGCGCTCTCCATTATCACTTATGTTTTCTGCAGAGCCAAATGGTCCCATTACATATTCAAAGCCAGTTCGGTTGGGATTGATTTTGGCCTTAAAGTCTCCCATCAGTAGAATTAGGTCGTGAGTAGGTGTTTCATCAAGAGTGGTTTGTAGTTGATTATAGAAATTATCTTTAATGGTATTTTCTGCATCCTCTGTAGGGGCATATGCTTGGATGGTAGTGACTTTGGTTTGCTTTGTTTGGAGTCGAGCTGTAATGATGCGGTCACTGACCGGCTTCCAAGCAATTAGCGCTGAAGCTGTTATTTTAGACATGATGATTCCTACACCACCAATGTGCTCCTTATCATGTCTTGAATATATTGTTGTCTTGCCATCATTTATTATTTGTCCACTTGATGTCCACCGCATCTCGCGTATCCAAAGAATGTCCAGCCGGTAAGAGTCAAACTCTCTTAAAAGTTGGGCCAGTTTACCGCATTGATTCAGAGATCTTACATTCCACGAACATAAAAGTGTCGGTTTCCTTGCGTTGAAATGCTTGCCATGTATCGGGTATTGGACTTCCAGTTGGCTTTGATCCAACACCGTCATCAGGGTTTGGCCGCCCTCGCCGCATGTATAGTTTTCATTATGTGTCGAGTTTGCCGTTTCTGTAGCAATAGTGGTTTTACAGGGTGGGGTCGCTAGCCCCACAACAAACCATCCTCCTTTTTTACCCGGCCTTGGGACCGGCAGATGGCGGAGAATACACAATGCGTTTCTGTATTCGAAAAAAATAGGCCGAATAACTGTACATTCTTCTCATTATATCAGCATTAACATCCCTACAAATAGCAACGAAAGTAAAAGAAAGTGCGAGTATTTCTCCGGATCTTTCCGATTTTAATGTAACGTTGTGCCTATTTATAGCTCTTATCGTCACTTTCGGGGTACGAAATACAAATGACCTTATAATTAGAAGTTCAACCTGGATGTTTCGTTACGCTTTATAAACACTTTCATTTATCAAGAAACGCATTTGATACTCACACCTGAGCAGGTAATTTATTTTGTCATTTTTAATGCATTAAAATTATTTTTTTTTGTAGTTATTTAGCATAGAATATCTGTGTAAGTGTGATATGTATGACATATGAGATGATAACACATTATTTATAAATTTAAAGATAGCAATTAAATATGTTTGTGTATAAAAGTATAGACACTAAGCCTTATACGATTCAACCATAAACCATTAGTATTGTATAGATGACATTGTTGTTTGGTAAGATCTACCAGTAGAAGAACTATCTTTTATAATAAATTTAGTTTTTAAATGTTTATAATATTATTGTCTAGTACACTGTCTAGAAACTTTAGATACATAGACCTACATCAGTTTTCGAGTAAAACTAATAAAATATTTAAAAAAACATTTAAAATCAAAGATTAAGATATTATTCAAATCAATAATTTTAAATCAATCGTGTTATTACTTTGTAATAAATCTAAAATAAAAATAAAAAAAAGTGTGTGATTGAAAAAATTTGTACCGACTGTTTTATGTAACTCAATTTCGTATTGTTATAATGCTTAATGTGCTATGGTCCAATCACTTATGTGGACTACATTGGGGATGGGGAGAGTTGCCGGAGGAGAAGATCGTTTCTGTTCTGGTATTTCAAAAGCAATTACAAGAAAAAAGTTGGTCGACCTTATTTCAAACTCGAAGTCTCAAGTCTCATTGATGGGAGATTGATATTTTAGATGGGGAATTCGCTTATGTATGGATTGATGGATGGATGGATGGATAGATAGATAGATAGATAGGCCATTGTTCAACTATCTATCTATCTATCTATTTATCTATCTATCTATCTATCTAACTATCTATCTATCTATCTTTATACCTACTTACCTATCTATCTATCTATCTATCTATCTATCTATATTTATATGTATATATTTATATGTATATATATATATATATATATATATTGTTAGACACCTTTTTTATAGTATTAGTTATTTAGCGACGCACCATAGAAAACGTATATTGAACGGGACTAGTGACGTTTAGGATATGTTGGGTTAGAGACCGGAAAATCAGTTGGCGATAGAATTCTCTAGGGTAAAGACGTGTTTATTTTGTTTTGACAGAGACTTTTACGGTGGCCTTTTCCTAGAATAAATATATCATAAATTGTTCCTCAGTGTTGAGCACATCTCTTTACTCGTTACATCCATCGTCTTGTTTAGTTTGTTGATCAACTACATTTAAATACACCCGAACAATAAAACTCAAACGCTTGCAGAGTAATTGGTTAAAATTCAACAGTCATCTTTAGTTGACCTCAAGACAGCCTGAACAAGTACATCACAATATCTGTATATCTCTCTCTCTCTATATATATATATATATATATATATATATATTATCTGTGTTTCTGTCTGTCTGTCTATCTATCAATCTATCTATCAATCTATCTATCCATCCATCCATCCATCCATCCATCCATCTATCTATCTATCTATCTGTCTATCAAAACCATCTATCTTTTTGTCTATCTAGCATATTCTTTTATTTATTCCTATCTTTTTGTGCTTAACAGGATTTGTAAACTAACATGTCCAAACTGACCAGTGAATGTGATGACATGGACATTGACAGTGGTGTCAGTGACATGACAGAAACTGAAAGCTTAAGCAGTGTTACCTCCGACTTCACTATCATAGGTCTGTAATCATTTATCACGTAGGCACTATAAATGGTATACATTTCTCTTCATGTTAAATCCCTTGATAGAAATTATTTTCCCTATGTATAGAAATGCATTTTAAAATGATCGTCATTTGATATTAATAATTTTTTCCCATCAGAAAGTTCTTTATCTCTGATTTACTACCTTTTCTAACAAAAGCGATGGTTAAGTTGATATTACGAGTTCAACGAATAATTGTTTAAGAAGGCTGACCGTTGAAGCGCTTGTATTACGTACAGGGGGTCCCGGTTTGAAATCCTGGTGAGACTGGTATAAGTCCACCAAGCTCTAATGGACATACGATGTATCTGGAGGAGGAAAAGGCGGTTGGTTCTTGTGCTGGCCACATGAAACCCTCAGAAACAAATGATCTTTGTATCATCAGCCCTAAAGATCGCAAGGTCTGAAAGGGAAACTTAGTTTCCTCTTTGTTTAACAATTTATTTCTAGGATCTGATTTAATTTTCCAATTTCTATGAGTAATGAAAATTTAGATAGAAAAAAAAATAAAGAGATGTGAAATGTTGTCATGTTATAATAAAACTCGATACAAAAAAAAAAGAGAATGAAAAGGATGAAAAATGATTTTGCAAATAATCAGGACAAATTATAAATAACGTTAAGAACACCTATTTAAGATCAATGTTGAAATCTATAGATTAAATATGTTAAAAAAGCGTTTATGGTATACACACAATCAAATCTATGGAGGATTCAATATAAGACTAAAACACACACACACTAATAAAGGGAAATAAATGCATGAAATTTAACACTATGCGGTGGCTGAGTTGTAATGAAGTAGAGCGCTTGGCTTTCGAAGGGATCCCGGGTCCAAATCTATGTAAAGACTGAGACTTTTTTAATTACGGGCGTTAGTCAAATCGGTTAGTCGTTGTGCTGGCCCCACGATACCCTCATTAACCGCGGGCTAATGAAAAACAAATACATATATGTATGAAGTTCTATTGGGCCCATTGTCCAATGTCCTAGAGGGAAATTGTAAATTATTAACACTTGGACTGCATTTATTGTAAGTTTCAGTTTTTATGAACAATTGTACAAAAGTGGTAAGGTAAGGACGAAATATTAGATGTTTAACATCTTTATCTGCATATTTAAGTATAATGGCTCATTATATTAAACAAATATAATGTTTCATTTTGAAGAATGAATAAAATTTTTGGCTACATTGTCATATTTAGTGATTCTAAATAAATGTATTTATACAAAAAAAAAGCTATTTCATTCTAAGGTTCACCACCTTCAAGTGTAATGGGCGATTCAGAAGTACGTGGTGCTGATATTCACTATACCCTTGTAAATGATGCAGCGTCAAACAGTTCTGTGGTTAGTCCAGATAGTGGAATAGGAAGTGGATCAGGAGGTGGAAATGGAATGAAACTTGGTGAGCCCTTGCCTTTTGAGCGAAAAGACCCGCAGAAGAGTACCCAAGATTGGGTTGAAAAGTAAGCTTAAGATTTGTTTCGCATTATTTAAAACATACTCGCATAATCTATCTACTTTCTTTTGTATTCATTGTATTACCAGTACAAGGAATGACAATAAGAATACATTCGACTTCGAAGATTAAGGAGTGCAGTGTTTCAAAGAGCTACGCCTAGGGGTGTATTTAAGTTTTATTTAAGTCTTTAGAGTCTGTTCGTAGATCCGTTCTGTTCTCAAAACACACTGAGCCTATGCTATAAATGTTAATAGCGCTCTCATTCAGTCATCTACTTTCATTTAGTCTTTTCTATCTATATTGATTAATATTCAGGCATTGTTTTTTTTTTATTATTTACAGGCATTTTGAGGTGTTCGTAAAAACTTTGGAAGGTAAAACTGTGACCATACAAGTTGAAGAGCATGAAGAAGTCACAAGCTTCAGGAAGAAAGTTGAGGAAAAGACAAACGTGGAAGCAAGTCAGCAGTATCTTCACACAGCCAAAGGGAGGAAACTGCAAGACGGAGAAAGACTCAGCAAATACAATATTAAGAAACACTCTACCATTTACTGTCAGGGTAGACTCAGGGGAGGAGAATAACTTTAGAGATGAAAGTCACTTTAACATTGTCTACAAGTAACAGGAAGTATATACTCTTAAACTAAAAAACAAAAAAATACATTACATAGATTCATCTACATTGTTATTATACTTCTCATATGCACTAGATGACAAACCTTATTTATTATTTTATTGGAAAATACAGTCCGATAGTACATACTTATATTTCCGCAATTACTCTCTAATATAAGTAAAAGTATACTCCAGAGCAAATACAGATGTGCAAACGATGAATAATTGTACTTATTTAATCTAATTTTGTATGTTGCTATTAATGAGTTAATAATTATATGTAGATATATAATTATATGCATTAGCTAGCTGTGTTAGAGAAGTGAGATTCAGCACTTTGGTCAGTGTTGTTGTCAAGATTTCTGAGCTTAAGTAGCCAGAATATACAAAGATATAAAGTTACTAGTCGACCTGCGGCATAGCATAGGCCACTGCAACCTATGCAACCGAAGGATCCGCACTTTCATGGGACCCGCTCTATTTCAAGTTGTATAAATTATGAAATCAAACCTTTTATAACTTAAAACAGATTTCCCTCGCCCTCCTATCAATTTACCAGGAGCCCCTGGAAGTCTCCCCAAATTGTCTCCCAAAATTGTCTCTCGAAATTGTCTCCGAAATCGTCTCCCAAAATTGCAAATATGCGAAAAAGTCCTTAAAATATATGGAAATATTTAGAAAAAAATGTGACATTTTGGGGTGTCATACAATATGGAAAACTCCAATCCTACGCTCTATTAATAAAAACGGAATAATGCATTAGCCGTAATTGTGTAATGAGGTGAAAGAAGCTTCTCAAGCCTAAAACTAATGAAGAATTACTTGAGGTCAATAATTCTCAAAGTTAGATTGAAACGGTAATCCTTACTTTTTTGCGTGATCTATGTAGGAAACAGAATTATAATGATATGCTGTATGACTTTGCTACACGCAAGGCTCGTAAAGTAATTCTGTACTTAGTAAAGAATTAATAAAATGCATAGACGAATTTATTTTCTAATACAAACTCTTAAATTTCACTTATCGTCCGCTTCCCTACCCAAACTTGGCCCCGCGAAATCCGTTTCGCATAGGGCCCCACAATGCTTAAGCCCGGCCCTGCTATTTAGTGTTTGTAAAATGTTTTACATGTTTCTGATGTTCCTTCAGAGCTGACGATAGTTTACTTCTTAGTCCAAATCTCCCGCATGGGATGGGGGCGGGCAGGGTTTGACAGTCCAGCGCGCAGCCATCCGTAGCGAGCTGTGAAAACGTGTTCTCCCCCCCCTTGTTTTTTTTTTCGTGAGGTGACTATCCGCAGAAATAAGAGAGTGATCTTTCCTTTACTTCTTGTTTGACCTGTTTAGGAAAGAAAAGAATTATATATATAGATTCCTTCTTGATACTTATCAGAATGACCTCATGTAAACATATGTTTAGTATTAAGTATGAACGTTGTTGTTTTTATTGAAATGATTTCTTATGTCTTCAAATCTATGATACACCCAAACTTAATATTGTATATGTAAAACAAAAATATATAAAATATTTTGTAATGAAACGTTCCAAGCTTTTGTAGTAATCTACTATATGCAAATCTAAAATCTTTTTTTTTTTTAAATGGGTTGATTGTAAACCTTTTTTTGATAAATATGTAGCGAATTGTAGATTTTGGTATGTGTGCTTTAGTCAATGTATAATTACAAACAAAAATGAAATAGGATGTATTCTGTAAAAAAACAAATCATTTTGATATAACTTCCTTTTGTATCAGACATTTAATTTGTTCTTTTTACAAATAATAAAATCATTATATATTTTCCAATATGGGTCATTACAAATGTAAAGTATAAAATTATAATTAGGATAAATCTTTTATATATATATATATATATATTTATAAATTTCAAAAACGAATTGATAAAGTTTGTATTGTATTAATCATGAAATGAGTCCACCGGCAGGGCCGGCCATAGGTATTTGAAGACCCTAGTTGAACAGTAATTTTGGCCGCAAATGATGTATACAAATGAAAAAAAAAAGCAAAATGCCAAATTTATTAAAAACATTCGTGTTATCTATATGTCAATCTACATATGCATTTTGATGGCGAAATTTCCATTGCATGCATCGTATACAGCCGTTGTATGTATTCGAACAGGTTTCAAACTACCAATCCTGTGTTCCCAGCAAGTATAGTCACTGTTACCCTTTTTAATATAAGTTTTCAAGTACTGCTATTCAAGATCTGCTAGCTCTATATTGAACCACAAAAAAAAAGCTAAATTGATGTAAAACTCTAAACAGAGACGTACCACACATCGTAGATTTCGCCTTCTTATCTTTAGCCTCTGTAGTTCTGAAAACATAAATTCTGATTTATTTTAAGCATGTATCCGCAAGACCTAAACCAGTGCTGTTGTTGACAGTTGGGAATATTCATCGATTTCTTGATTGACAATTTGCAAAAACAAAGACATTTGCTCTTGGTAACTACTATCGATTGCAGAAACAAATTAATGTAATAAGTTTTTAAATTTTTAATCACTTTTAATTCCTTCATTCTGATTTCTTGTATCCAAGTAACGATCATGAATTTCTTTGTTTGTTCCTAGGTAGCAAATACATCTTGGATTTTTCCAGTCAAAGTAATAAGCTGGTCTCTTCGGCATTGCTTCGACTAGCACTAAGATCGTGTTCAAGACTTCTTTCTGTAAATCTGTCGACTCCTTGGCCATTTCTTCCAAAGCCAGATGATAAATTTGACTACTTGTTTGCGACTTTATTCGTTCTGAGTATTACAAGTTGATACTTATGAATGTAGCGCAGCGATGAATATCGAAATTTAACAAAGCACGCCAGTGTGTTAAAAACGTTAAATTGTAGGAATGAATTTTCTCCGCCTCTCGTGTTTATTTCGATGCACTAGACTCGAAACAACTTATCAGAAGGAAGCAACAAAAGTCTTCTATCATAAGTAGTCTAACAAGTAGCCTAAATATAAACATTCTTAAATAAACCTTTAATTTATACTAGAGACTTCGAGCTAGTCTAGTAGACATAGAGACAAAAAGCTCTGCTATATTTGATATTTGACTATTTTTTCTAAAACATTTTTAGTTGAGTTCTGTGTAGAGGCTCCACCAAGCTAAATTAAAATGTATTCTTTGTTACCACTTCTATATAGTTGCGAAATTTGTTAACCAATCACAGTGGTTAAAGAAGACTAGAAGGATATTTGTTGCAGAAAATTGATGGGTATCAGATACAGGAAATACTAATGAGTTTGTACCTTTACTTATAAGTCAACACTCTGGCTGGCTAAATGGAGAAGCTTCTAAATACTGTGAAGAGACTAAAGCTGAGCTGGTCTTGTCATAATGTAAAACATTGGTCATTAACATAATTCAACCTTTAAAGTATAGGGGAGGAAGCACGAAGATTCGCTAAAAGAAAAGCTTGGCTAGACAATGTATAAAAATAGACAGATCATCTACCAAATCCAACTAAGAAAGAATTCGGCTACACGAACTGTCAAAGGATAGATGCAAGGTGAAATGATAACCATGAGAAAAGCCTAAGGCACATATCACTTGACCAGGAAGCACCCTTAAAAGAAGACAGCATCGTATAATCTCTATTGAAGTTAATGGCTATTATTTTATCTACTTATTACAAAGCTTATATTAACCCTCTCTGTCTGTATGTCTTTCTGTCTGTCTAGTAAAAAGTTTGAATATATTTCTTATCCCATTTTTCATTCTTGGATCAAGTTAAAACTTTGCACAATTACTTATTAAACCTGACAAGACATAATTAAATTAAAAAACAACTATTTAATAAATTGCTGGTGATTAATTATTTTGTTTGCTATGTAAATAAAGCCAATAAAGCCTACTTAATGAGAGATGTGGATACATGTATGGATTTAATCCCTTTTAAAAGTTTTGACACGTTTTTTTTCTCCCATGTAACAATCGCAGATCAGGTTTAGATCTAGCATAATTATTTATAGTCGATGATAATACACGAATAAATCTAAAAAATTAAATTAACAAATTAGTTAACCATTTAGTGCTAATTAATTAATTTGTATTATATGGCAGAAAGGGAGATAAACATTGTAATTTTCAGATAAATGACAGTAATTAGTGGTCCTTACCATTAAATAAGCTTTGTTTTAAAGCGTATTCTTTTTTCTATTGTTTGTTTTGCCTGCTGCATTTGTACTCAAGAAATGTAGAGACTCGCAAAAATTCATAAGTATACATACTTAAACTGCAGGGCTGGCCTTAATCCTTAAGTTTTCAAGTGGGACAACTCTGATATATTCTGTGCTTACTTAAGTTTACGTATACTCATTTTGTATCTATAATCAGGGAAGTAAATGAAACAGTTTTCTTTCATTTAAATTCCATCGCATGGGTATTCACAACAACTCTCTTTGTTAACAATATTGCTAGAACTACTTTTTAGTATGCATTTATGTCACGACATGTTCTAAAACATCTGAACCAGACAGCAATGGCAGTTAATGCTTTAAAACTACCTACTGCCACTGTGTATATTACTATTGGATTTAAATGTATATGCACCTTTGATGCTAGCATCGACAATTACCAGACCGAACATTGGGATAGTGGTAAATTAATTCTGTATAAAAGAAAAGGTGCGTATGTTCTTTGGATAGAGAAAAATGATTCTACGTTACATTTAGAGACCCTCGAAAGGGTTAAATCACTTTCCCATTTGTGTAGTCTCTTTGTCCGCCCTTCTGTTTGTTACTCTGTCTCTCTGTCACGTTCCGATCTGAAAACATGCACACTACAAAAAAAAAATACTTTTTACCAATAATGAATTCATTAAATTTTTAAAATTGATTCCTGTTTCGTCAGGTAAAAGAAATAACTGCAAAATTTCAGTTTGATCCGAAATAAAGCGTCGGAGACATAACGTGTACAAACCTTTTACCAGACAGATTGAGTTGATATAAGCTTTGCAGAAATAATATTTAAAATGCGATTTAACGATACTATGTAACTTGCAGTAGGTTAGATATGCATACATTTAAAAAAAATATTACTTTTTATATTAACATTGTATAATCGATGGAGACACTATAAATAATAGGTTTTTTGGTGTATTCAGTGTACACAAATAATGAAAGTGTTATGAAATATCAAAAATGTTATGTTTAATTAAAAAGCAAGTATGTATATATAATATATATATATATATATATATATATATGATATTTAATAAGACGATCGTCTTATTAAATAGTTTATTGACGTATAAAAGGGAAGGTTAATGTAAGTATGTTATTTTAATTTATAGAAATATATGTATTGGTTAAGTCTACCAATCTAATTTTATCATTTTACGAGGCATTGATTTATGGGTGATTAAGCGCTTGACTTCCAAACCTGGGGTCCTTGGTTCGAATCACGGTGAAGACTGAAATTTGTATATTTTTAGGGCGACCCTAAGTCCACCTGGGTACCTGACTTTAGTAAAGGCGTTTGGTAGTTGTGTTGGATACATGATACCCTGATCGTAAACCGTTGGCCAAAGAAACTGATGATCTTAACATCATCTGCCCTATATATCGCGTGTTCTGGAAGGGGAACATTACTCTTAATTTTAACCAAAGTTCTCTCAAAGTTC
The DNA here is from genome assembly GCA_030265305.1 of Biomphalaria pfeifferi. Classification (NCBI taxonomy): domain Eukaryota; kingdom Metazoa; phylum Mollusca; class Gastropoda; family Planorbidae; genus Biomphalaria; species Biomphalaria pfeifferi. The sequence goes on from JASAOG010000139.1 coordinate 1,429,496, forward strand.
TTCACTGCTTACACAACAGATTACTGATGAAGCAATCCCAGCTGCGACCTGCATATTTGTTACAGCTGGTGCAGACAACGTAGCAGTATGCCAGGGTCTATTGAACTTTTCGCTCCGTTTTCTGTGCATGTCTGCAGCAAGGGCTTGATGTGAAGATTGAGATAACTTATAATATATATATGTCTTTTCTTTGACGAGTTCTAGCTTGAATTAGTCATGATTTCTTTCCGTTCTGTTCAGAGCAGCTCTATTAGCCCTGAAAGTAAAGGTCTACTTTCTATTTCACTCTTTCCATAATTTTCATAATTCGGATTATATATATTAAGAGTTTGCGGTAATCTCCCTTATTATATGCACCATCAAAGGTATGTAGATTACATATGTAGAGTTCTGGTAGTAAATAAATAAATATATATATATATATATATATATATATATATATATATATATATATATATATATATATATATAAAGAGAGAGAGAGAGAGAGAGGCAATCCATCTGAGTAAAGGCACCGATTTCTTCACAGAAAAGCACTGTATAGATATATTATATTGAATTACATTACTAATGCCAGTAAATCGGTCCAATTGAGAAAAATTGGGTTATAATAACATTTAACAGATTTCCTAAAGCAGAATATATCAAAGATTTTTTTTTACAGGTCAATCCGAATCCAACTTGCAGTATTCTAAAACGAAGACAGCACATGACTTCACTTTTTCCTTTAAGATTGATTCTTCTTGCCTGACATTTAATTTGACTGTTGATTGTTCTGGGCGGAATTTAAAACAAATCAACTCATCATGGTTCCCAAATAATACGGAGATTATATTGCTCAACGACAATCTACTGATAAGACTTTACAATTTAACATTCTCACACTTGGCCCAACTAAAATTACTGAACATCTCAAACAATAAAATATCAGTCATTGAACCTTTTTCTTTTGAAGGTTTAACAAACCTAATAATATTACATTTACGAAATAATGAAATCCAGTTTAACCTTCTTTCAATGAATGTTTTTAAACCATTGATCGATTTGAAACACATTGACCTAGTACAACAAATTTCTTCGCAAAAAAATGATGTTCAAGGTTTAATTTTACAACCACTGACTTTGCTAAGGAATTTGTCTATCAGCACAGTGAGTTTTATCCTAGACTTTGAGCTTGAGTTTCTGAGCTTAACCAACCTGGAAGTGTTAGAGATTACAGGACTTACACGCAACATCACAAACAGTTCTTTTGAGAATGTCAAAGGATTGAAAGAATTGGCGTTAAGAGACATGATGTTAATCAACTGTGTAGAAGACAACGTGTTTGTACATTTAAAAAACTTGTCAAGTCTAATACTGGTCAATGTTTTAGTTGATGTTCAACATATTTTATCCTTAATGTCACCATTCAGAGGCAGAACAATGGCCGAGATTTATTTTGAAAGCGTCTCAACCACTTTGGAAATACCAAATCCGATGAAAAATAGTTTTATTACTAAAAAGGACTTTATGTATATAACAGATATATGTTTAAATACCTTTTCTATAGTATATTGTCACATCTATTATATAGCAGCAGATGCTTTTAATAACAGAACTACTTGGAACAGATGTTTACACAAGCTTATTTTATCGGATAACTATATAGTTGGAAATACAAAAACATTATACTCCTTCTTCTTGCTAGGAAATCTATCCAATCTTGCTCTAAAAGACAACCAGCGACCTTGTCTATCGATTTCTCCTTTTCCTCGTTTATCGTCGTATAAATATTATTCACATGAAAAATATTATCATAGAAATGAGTCTGTCAATGATACAATGATATTAGGCAATGAATATAATGCAATTGAAATGTCTGAACTGACAGATGAGAGAAGTATTCCAAAGAATAGCCCCATGTATATTTTTGAAAGGTACTTTACATATCTATCTGTCTCAAAGTTTAAAACGCTTAGAAATGCAAAGATTTATTAATTATTTCTCTTTATCACAGAACACAACAGTACGTGGCGCCGAAAACCTTCACTACCTTGATATTTCAGATAGTGGCTTTTTCACATTCGTAGGCAATTTTCAAGGAGTGTCATCATTGCGAACTGCAATAATTTCAGGCAATAACGTAGCAAATCTGTCTGAGAGCTTCCTAGATGGCTTTTTTGGATTAGAAAACTTGGCGGCTTCTAAGAGCAGGCTTGACAGAGATTTTATCGCTCTTAAAAGTGACCGCGTGTTTTGGAATACTACAAAACTGAAAGAACTTGACATCTCTGAGAATTCTCTGAATGCTTTAAGTCTTGGGACGTTTTCTCGAAATTCAGAACTAATCTATTTAAGTTTGTCTGGCAATCAGTTCAAAAATATTCCGTTTGATTTAAAATTTACACCGAATCTTAGAATTTTAGATTTAAGTAATAATGTGATATTTACGCTAACAACTGAAACTACTAAAGCCTTGGATTTCTTAAATTCAAAGAACAAAGGATTGCAGCTCATGTTGAATGGAAACATACTTTCTTGCGGTTGCCATGATTTATCATTTCTTCAATGGTTGAATTCAACTTCAGTCAGTTTAGATAACAATAGAAACTACACCTGCATGAACAAAGATGGTGAAAGGACAAACACATTGGCGTTCTCTGATCTAGAATCTCTTTGGAGACAATGTTGGGGCGAATTCTTTTTTTACATTGCAACAATTACAATAAGTCTTTACGTTATTGGGATAGTCTTAATATTTCTAATGTTAAAGAAAAAAAACTTTCTTGTTTCATATTTCTTACAAATTTTCGGCAATTTTAAACTCAATACCAAATTGGATTATAAGACAGATATTTATATTGGTTATTCAGATGTAGACTATCGATTTCCTTGCATTGAACTACGCAAGTATCTAGAAATAAATTTGAAATTGAGCACTTTTATAATTGAAAGAGATCTGTTGGCTTCTTTGGACAAAGCCAGCGGTATTGTGGATGCGATTAACTCTTGTTGGAGAGTTTTACTTGTCTGTAGTAAAAGCTTCTTAGAGGACGAGGACTGGTCAATGTTTACTATGAGGTCAGCCATGTACGCACAGAGTCCAGCTAATCCTTCTAGAATCGTTGTAATCGTACACCAGAATTGTCTTACCTTATTGCCAACGGAATTGTTAAGTGCTGTCAACGATGAAAATATCATAGTTGTTTCTGAGTGGAGAATAAATTACATCCTTAGTGAAAAGTTGAGAACACGTTTGATAGGTTTAGGTCATTGAGAATGTAGTGCATGTTTCTTATTAGATCTAGGTGTCTTATTTATGTTTGTTCAGGCTTATTATACTATTTTTAGCGGCCCACGTAAGTGGAAAAGCCGCTATTAGGTTTGTGCAAAATATCCGTCTGTCACACTTAGATATCGAAAACTAGAAAATAAATGAAAAATATTATTTCACCATGCGATGCGGCTTGAAAAGTTTAGATACAACGGCTGCTTTTGGTTTTCTAAAAGCAAACCGTTTAGTTTATAAAATTAATTATGCAAGTGATTTTTTTCTATAAAAAATGCACCAATTCTAAAACAATTACATCAATGTAGTGTAATGTGTTAACAAAAAAAGAAAACAATTGTTTGTGAATTTTACAGTATCAATAAGTTATATATATTTATAAAATGTATTAGAAATAAATATTTTAGAGCACCCATCATTTACTTAAGAGCAAAACAATTTCAAGGAAAACCCAGAAAATAATATACAAAACCATAATAAGACCAGCAGTAATGTATGCCATTGAGACTAGTACACTGACAAAGACATATGAAAATTTAATTAATACTTGGGAACAAACATTTCTTAGGAAAATCTATGGAGCTATACAGGATGAAACAGGGTGAATAACACGCACTAACCATTAGATATATCAATTGTATGAAGAACCACCTATAGTGACCGAAATAAAAAAGAACAAACTACTATGGGCAGGTGACCTTGAAAGAATGTCAGATTATAGAGGAGCTTATATCGTATACAGTCAAAAATCAAAAGGCAGGCGACCCAAAGGCAGATCCCGAATGCGATGAATTGATGATGTGGAAGCAGATCTGCAACAGCTTGGGGTTAGGGCTTGGAGACGAAAGGCCCAGGAGAAATCTGAATGGAAGGATTTTTTAAGAAGGCCGGAGCCTTCCATGGGCTGTAGCGCCACTGGGATGGATGAATGATTAGAAATATTAGTTAAAGGTGTTTTTTTTTCTGGTCAACTAGCTGCTAAAATGAAAAGAAAACATTTTTTTTATAAAGGCTAAGAATACACTTTGCAAGTAAATATCCCCACATTGTTTTTAAATGGACTTTTTATGCAGCGACTTTCGTGCAGTAGCGTGACAAGCATCTGCAAGATGTAGTGCTCTCAGTTCCCTGAAACTTTTAAAAATAATCTGATTTTGTTTATTTTTGTTTAATGCCCCCATCAAAATAAAAGAGGCTTATTTTTGAGTGTTTTGTCGGTCGGTCGGTCTGTCCGTCGCGTTTAAATAAAAAAAAATGGTAACCCTATAAGCCATTGAAAATCTGATTTACCCTTTAAAATTCCTCCCGTAACATCTCAATAGTTTTAAGTATCTATAGTTGATTGTTTCGGGTGTTTTTTTGCAAAACTAATCAAAGACAACGAATGTTTGTTTGCTCTTCTAACCTATATTAAAATGTTTGTTTGTAAAATGTTTTACATGTTTCGGATGTTCCTTCAGAGTTGAAGATAATTACTTCCTAGTCCAAACCTCCCATTTTTTTTATGTAAATAGCATATAAATGCTAAATGAAAATCTCTTTACTGACTGGAAAATAACTGTAAACATTTTCCGGATCCTTTTTTATAAAAAATGATATATGTCAAAAAAAGACAGTCAAATGATTGATTGAAATCGCAAAATTGAATAACATTACACTTATATTCTTTGACAATACGTTACTATAGTTTAATTATCGATATCAAATTGTTCTGTTTTTTCATCTTTATACAAATTAAAAAAAAAATCGACACAATGTTGTTCAGGATTTTAGAAAACGAAAGTAAATTACTAGAAACGATGATATTGAACATCACTTTTTAGATGTATTTAATATTTAATTTTCTTGCTGAAACATAACAAAAGTTTTTTAATCGATAAAGAATGTTCCTGATCTTGTTTTCAAAAGAAATTGACCTACATTTCTTACATTTTCTTACAAATCGTAGCGAAAAATTTCCGAATTTTATATGAAAAATCTACTAACGCAAAATAACTGTTTGAAATCCCTCTTCTTATTAATAATTTACGAAAAATTTTTGTTCCGGATTTTTTATGAAAAATATTTTAAGTCTATTTTTATGTGAAATCTCACTTCGTTCTTACAGTACATTTAATTACTTGCTAAAATGTTACAAAATCTAATTATTGTTAATATTATGTCTCGATTTTTTATTTTTTTAAATTATTGTTAATATTATGTCTCGATTTTTAAGGAAAACAACTTCCAAACACCAAAGTATGGTATGAAAGTCTTTCCAAAAGGCTATGGTACATCTAATTTTTTTTACAAGACGATCCCAAACACTTAATTTACGGTATTACATTTATCCAAACGAAATTTAAATGTTAATCAAATTTATCAAATATTCTATAGCTTTTAGTTTTTTTTTTATATTAACATGACGGACAGACAGACAAACAGGCAAAACGCACAAAAAGGGGCTTTAATCCTCTTAAAATTAATTTATTGGAACTATATATGTTTCACACCAATGTCGTTTAATATCTTGTGTTAATAATGACATTTGAATGTTACTAACCCATTGTGACGTAATGTGAAACGGCTTGGAGATGAAATGACCGGAATTGAAGTGACCGGGAATGAAGTCACCAAACTTAAAGTGGCCTGGGATTAAACGACCGGTGAACCGAAGTAGGCATTGCACAGAAAACCATTTATTATACTACTATGAAGTGGTCATTTTTCAGAGCATTGCTATCCTACCTAATTCGACTTACATGTCAAAATTTTTTTCAGGCACTCGTGTCGTGGGCCACATGATCAAAAACATACAAAAATAAAATGAAATTTTTCTAAAACAGTTTTATTAGAAACCTGTGGATCTAGTACTTACATTCATTAATGGGATATCTAAAAGTTATCTTCTTTTTTTACGCGACTAGAAATGGGTTCATTTCTCTACTTAATATAAGAGCAACATTGGAGTTATCTCACGAGCAACTCAATTTCTTGTCTCTTATTGGTAAATATTCCCATCGATCCTTCGTTATCTAGATGTAGTTTAATTAACAATCATTTATTCGTGCCCAAACCAAAAATATCATTGTTGTTTCGTAAATGCCAGTTCTGTGGTTTTGTTTTATTTCAACAGCCAAAACTTTCTGCATAAACAAAACATGTTGGCTTATTATCATGTTCCACACAAAAAAGTAAAGATCCGTTCACTTGCCCTGTTAGATTTCTAAATTCAGAGTCTACTTGTAGTTTCTTCTGCTTTACCATTTTCATAAACGTACAAATGTTAAAGGTTATAGTTACAATCTTTCAGAGAAAAAAAAATGAAGACCCTCAATCTTTTCGTGAAGGGGGATTTTCTACACTTTGTAGCGAATGTGGCCCGCGAGCCGTATTTTGGGAATCACTGGTTTAGAGAGTATATGTATGCTGCCAGGAGGCCCTAGTAAAGAGATCGAGTTCTTTTACATCAACGAAGTGGATATTTTACATAGGTGTTAATTTGTTTTTTATTTAAACTAAAAACCAAAATAAATAAGGGATTGTTATGCTGTTACATTAGAGATGTTCATATATGGCACTAGAAGTATAGATTGAGTTTTTGTATGTGTATCCGGTGTACAGGATTGTGACAAGAGGGATAATAAGGGTAGTTACATATTTTTTGTTAAGAAGAGTTAGCCTCCTTTACTACAATATGTAAGTCTCTGTTGACTTTATGTTTACTGTATTTAGTTGCCACTTTCTCTTGAGTCTTTGAGCGGACCAGATGACTGAATCTATGTAATGTTTATATTATTTCTTTTTTTTTCTTGTGCTCTGACTGTGTTACTCAAGAGCAGTGTGTCACTTTCATGGGAATGTGTTTTTCGATAACGAGCTAAGTAGACTTTATTTATTTGTTATTAATCAGTTGGTTTGTGTAAATATTAAATGTCTTCGTAGTCTCTTGTCCTCTCCTGTATGTTTTTTTATTACTGTAAAGACCAGGGTCCAATAGTATTTAAAAGACAAATTATTGTTTTGTTTCAGGGATGACGGTTATTTCATTGTTATGACCTGTATCTTTTCTACTATATTTTAAAGTCATGTTTTGATATTGAGATGATACAGTAGTATGCCTCAGTGATGGCGGTCCTTTGCTTGTTTTGACCTGAACTTGTCCTACTATTTTTAGTTTTTTTCAAAATTTGATGTTCTATTGTTGACCTTAAATTCCGTATTTATTTATAATCATTTTTTTTGTTTCTAAATAAACTCATGATTAGTTGCAACTGAACTTTATTATTATTATTTGTTTGTCTCATTAAGTTGTATGTCTAGAGGCGATAATTAATAGGCCCGGTAAAATAATGTGGGACCACGAAGTACCACTGGACCAGTTGCAAAAACAGCAAAAGTCAATGCTGTCTTATTATTGTCAGGGTTCAACTTATATATGCTTGTCTCTTGTCTTTCTTGACTTGGCTCGTTAGGGGTATGAATACTCAAATACACTTATTAATACTTGCTTAGTTACTCACATAAGAACAATTACTACTAGATACACTGAAACTATAGATATCCATTAAAATACGAATAATACTTTAATATTCAATAAGCACATAATGAAATCAACTCTCAAATATTATTAATCAACAATCACCAGTCCATCGACTTTCATGTTATATACATATATAAAACACCAGTCCAGGAAGCAACACTCTCTCGCACATTCAACGAAGACTTAATCATTCAGTTCACAACACGAACAACACTTTGCATTTATAACTAGTGGATATAACAATCATACCAAAATATCAAACTAACGTTCATTCTCGCCATACCTCCCCCTGACACATAAATACATTATCAATTATGGCTGTTATATAGCGCTACTTTCGTGCTTATAGCATGCTCAGTTGTGGACCAGTGGAGGGGGGGAGGGGGTATTTCCGCTTCGTAAACACAACTCTGCCCGAGTCGGGAGTGGAACTTTGAGCCCCCTTCTTAGGTAGCCAAGCCAAGCCAAGTTCAAAGGCACTTAGCCTCTCGACCACGATTCCCCTAATCGTAGTAGGGGGGGGGGTGGTCTCAAGAATTTTAAAAAAAGTGTTGATAATATACGTTTTAAATTTTAAATAAATTGAGGTTCCATTTTCAACATTTCAAAATCAGAATGGGAATATAAAATATTCCCTTTATTATCTCATTTTCTTTTATTTAATTTGCAAGTTTATTTTTTTATTAGACAATTTTCCACATTTTTCAAGCATTAATCAAAAGTATAAAACTTATACTTAAATGGTAAATACACTTTTTAAGTTCTGGACAATATTTAGTCTGTCTGGGTTATTTGTATTACAATCTTAATTATTAACCGAATACTTTGAAATGTACTGCGACATAGTTGATATGTTTGAGGTATACATTCATTGTTTATATATACATCTTTTTATTAAATTTAGGTGTACATAAATTATTATTGTTGTTTTTGTTTTGTCTTTAATAAAAGAGTTAAATATATCATGCAATGTGTGAGTTAGTATCCACTTTGTCGCTTGTCTATTTAGTGCATGTCTTGTTTATTTTTAGCGGCCCCCGATAGGGGAAAAGGCGCTATTAGTTTTGTGTGGCTTGTCTGTCCGTCTGTCTGTCCGTCTATTCGTTCGTCCGCATTAGATCTCTGAAACTAGAAGAGAAAATGAAAATCGACTATAATGACATTTTAGATCATTTTAAGTTCTGATGCAAAGGCTACTTTTTTCTTTTCCGAAAGTGAACCATCAATTTTTTAAAATTATGTATGCAAGCAGATTTTTAAAAAAAATTACACAACTTTGCAATAAAAAATTTCAGGGGAAGTAAGTCTAATTAAAAACCTCACAAGCTTTTTCATTAATTTTTAAAGCTTCATTCATAGAATAGATTCACTCATTGGTTTAAAAAAATGCATCTAAGGTTACGATTGAAAAAGTATCAATGGATCATTATAAAATAGATTTTCCATTTATTAACTAACTCATGGAATAGAATACTGATTCAAATGTTTGTTTTTTTTAAAGAATTTTATTACGAACTTTGTTTCAATTGTAAGTTTAAGAAAGTAGAAAAAAAAATTATTACTTTATACCTCGCAGTTTTCACACATCGGCTACGCCCATGGCATGGACAAAATCGTTTACCTAAGGACGATATTTTCAATTACTTTCAACTCGTGAGAAGAGACTCCAACAAACTGAGAAATAAAGGCAGATGTTAATTAAATTCTGAAGCAATTTTTTATATTTTTTTTTTCTTCCACTCCAAACCGACGATACCAACGTTTATTTATTCACAGTAACTACCATTTTTTTTCGGTTTAATAAACTTTAATTTTGTGTTATATAAAAAGAGCATGCATCCTTCTGTAATTATAATCCTAAATAAAATTACATGTTAACAAATAAAACAGTTATTGAAGTTTAATCATAATAGGATAGTGAAACACAGAGTGAGCAAATTTCATCGGAACATGGAAAATAAAAATAAAACGGAGAGAAAGTGTTATATGTGTTCCTGCGCGTTCTACACAAGTATCTAAACTTGATACCATTGGACATGCCGTTTCTGATATCTAGATTTTAAAATGAAATTATTTATTAGTTTAATTTGGCTTTACAATGATTTGGTTGTATTACAGTAGAAAATCTACCATTTATATATTTTGAGCCCACCACCTATCCCCTTTCTCGCCCCCGCTCCCCCGCTAAAAAAAACTTAGGCTACTAGACTATCAATTCCATATGTCATAGCAATACTATTAATAGCATCAAAACAAAAAGTAAGTGTGGGAATTTCTCCTTATTTCACAGGTGTTCATTTTATTATAATCATAATCTATATATATTTTTATGTACTACTATCTGATTGAAGATAGTTAATGTTAATGTTCTAACCATTTCAGTGTGATCATCACGTCATTAAAAACACTTATATTTATATGCTCATAAACTCACATTCGTTTTTTCCTGATTCGGTAAGATATTTTAATTATTTTTTCGCGAAATAAATCTAGAACTTTTGTCTACAAATACAAATGTTTGTCACTCGTGGTTCACATCAATAAAAATCGACAATGCACATTTTGAGTACATCGTGTGTAATTACAAGCTCACAATTTACAAATATGCATAGACACTTTATATGTAATACAAAATATTTGTTGTCTTTTGACGAAGTCAGTTTCTTAAATTCCTATCATACGGGATAAATATTGTAGATTTTCACGTAACCACTCCAACCCAGTCGCGACTTGCGTATTTTGCCATACCTAATGTAGACAATAGCGTTGTTCGCGTATAACATTAATCAATATTCATCTTCTGCTCATGTCTTCAACAAGGGCTTTTCTTTTGGCCGGGCAGAGCTGTGTTTACTGAGCGCCCAAAGGCAGCACGGAAAACCAACTCCTAGATACCCCCCCCCCCCCCAACTGTTCAACAAATGAGATTGGACCAAAGCGCTCTGAACATGCTATAAGCATGAAAGTAGCGCTATATAAAAAGCTATAAAAAATATTGATTTACACTTATTATTAAGTCTCCCAGAACTTCGGCAAAACGAGGACATGTCCTACTTTTTGGTGACATGTCCTACCCTCGACAGGCATCGTCCTAAGATGTGATAATATCAGGCTCCTACTTTACAGCTTACTACAAATGCTAATTATGTAATGATCTAGCTTAGTTCTTAAATATCTGCATTTCATACGTAATGTATAGAATTTCCAGAATGATTAGAGAAACGTTTGGTGATAAAGTAAAATCTTAATTTCAATTATATTAACAGTAGCTTAAGTTGTTTAGAATAATATTTGTATTTCAATAATAAAAGGGTTGACTCAAGCTAAGACAAAGAAATATATAAAGGGTTACCTCAATGGGAAGACATTAAGAGTTGCCTCAGTGTAAAGAAATAACTCTTAATATGATGGTTTGATGGTTGATACATAAGAACGTAACTGGCACACAAATTGCTGATGAAAAGAGAACAACGCTGGCAGAAGAAAAACGCCAGAAAAGAAAAGCAAAGGAGGCCAATGACACTAGCTCCAGCTGAAGTAACCTGCCCAGTGTGCAGTCGAACATTCCGGGCTCACATATGTCTCACCAGCCACACTAGGAGGCACACAACTCCAGCATTCAGCCCCCTGGATGACAAAAGTGGCCATCATCGAACAACGATGGGCGAAGTATATATGCATAAGGAAGTGATATGCCTAATAAATACAAAGAGATTTTATAGAGTGATCCACATAACAAGATCTTGATCTGTAAGGTGATAAATCGTTTCACTTGCGGATACTGCGGACGAGGAAGTTTATTTGTCTTGTTACACAAGGGCTATCCATTTTCTATGTGTGAAATATTTCACGCATATTTGTGTACTATAGATAAAACAATGTGGAATGAGTTTGTACTTTGTACCCATATACTATATCCTAACACCCTAACCAATATTAAAGAGTTTGTTCTTTGTACCCATATACTACAGCCTAACACCCTAACTTATATTAAAGAGCTTGTACTTTGTACCCATGTACTATAGCCTAACGCCGTGACTTATCTTAAAATTGAACTTTATTATCAGCTAAAAGATTTTTCAAAATAATTATAATAAAGCGTATTCTGGTTTAAATTCTCGTTGTCAGGTTGATTCCAATTAGTTTTGTCAAGATATTAAAAAATGAATCGTCGGGCGTGAGAAATATAAAAAGTATTGCACAATTTCATGCCTTGCAATCTATAGATCAGATGATATTAAGGTGAAATGATTCATTTGCCTATGATTAACAAGCAGAGTTTCATGGAGGTTCACGGGGTTCGAATCCTTGTAAAGACTGAAATTGTTAATTTCAGCATATTTAGGGCATATCTGCATATCTCAGTCCACCCAGTTCTAATGGGTACCTGGCATACGTTGTGAAAAAAAAATAAAGGTGGTTTTTCGTTGTGACACTATCGTCAACCATGGGCCAAAGAAACAGAAGATCCTCCCTACCGGAAATATGAATATTTGGTCTTTATTGTTACTTACACAACTCCTTATTAATTATACGGATCTCTTTCAGCATCGAATATTTGTTTTTGCACAGTCCCTGCCCAAGTATACAAGCAGCAAAAAAATAAATGTAAAAACAAGGTTACAAACTCAAATCGGTCCCCGAAGTGGTGCACCTAGTGTCTTCACCAGGGTTCGAACACGGGACTTCCGGTTCCAAGTGCTTTACCCCTCAGCCACAGCATCTCCATAAATTCATTTAACGAACACTTATATTTTTAAAATAATAATTATTAACCTTATCCATACATTCAAAATTAATAGCATGTTACATGTAATAAAGAGAAACTAAAAAATATTTATTCTTCTAACAAAATTAGATAAATTAGCATCACGAAAAATAAAAAAAAATTCTTGACCTACTTTAAGCTACAATTGTGTACAAATGACAAGATTTTGCCTCGCAAATAAAAATTAATTAATATTTCCATTGTCATTTGTCATACAAACAAGACATAGATCTTGCTAGTTATAGACCTAGTTTTAGATCTAAATGAAGATTCAAGATCTAAGTCTAGGTCTAGAACAAAATCTAAGTATAGATATAGAAATAGATCTAAGTCTATATCTACAGTTAGATCTAAGTCTTTATCTAAATCTAAGTCTAGATCTAGAACTACAACTAGCTATAGAATCTTGATATAGAATCTACTATATCTAGACTAAAAATCGTATGAATTTACACGATTAATCTTAGAATTACTAGACCTAGGCCAAATTTATGATCATAAATAGTAGGCCTAAGCCTTTTGTTACCGGGGAAATGGAGTACTATGCTGTTCGTAATCAATTCATTTCTTAATATACCATTGTTTACATACTAAATAAATCTGCACCCATAAGCTGTCAAAAGATCAGATACAGTCTTAATAATCAAAATATTTTATTCAAATTATCAATACATTTAAAATATATATATATATTATAAATATATCTCTAACTGGGCTCTATTTAGTCTTATTTAGACTGCCAAGTGTAGACCCCTACAATGTGGATATGTCAAAACTGCGTGCTATATAAGTAGTTTGTTATTTTTGAAACTTATAACTAAAACGAAGTTCGTATCAAAATTATTTTTTTTATTGAAACAACATTTGAATCAGTATTCTATTCAATTAGTTAGTTAATAACTGGCAAATATATGATGTGATGATTCATTGAGACTTTTCTCATTGTGACTTTAACTGCAAATTTTTTTTACCAATGCGCGACTTTATGAATCAAGCTTGAGTTATTAATGAGGAAGTCCATGACCTATTAAAAAAAAGTTACCTCCCTTAAATGTTTTCATTGAAAAGTGGTGTATTTTTTTTTTTAAACCTGCTTACATATACAATTTAAAAAGTAGATGTTTCACTTCGGAAAAGAAAAAAAGTAGCTGTTGCATCAGAAATTTGAATGTTCTAAAAATATTATGATGTCCGATTTTCATTTCCTCTTCTATTTTCTGAGATCTAAACGGGACGGACGGACGGACAGACAAGCCACACAAAACTAATAGCGTCTTTTCCCCTTTCGGGGGCCACTAAAAAGACTAGTGCATCACATATTTCTTCATCAAGCAATTTGTTTCATTTCTTTTATCCATACTCTACCATCTATTTATGAATATATATCAATGATTTTTTTAATTGTTTTGTGTTTGCGTTTAACAGGAATATTAACACCGGACGTTCATCATGGCCTGTGAAGGCAGTGACATGAACATTGACATCGGTGTCAGTGACATGACAGTCACTGAAAGTGTTAGCAGTGTTGCCACTGAAATGACAGTCACTGAAAGTGTTAGTAGTATTGCCACTGACTCTACTATTATAGGTTTGTAATCATCTTTAGGGTATAATAGTTGATTGTTACAGCTACTAAAACATTTGCTAGAGTTGAGTATATATGAGGTTTGTCTTTAAGTTCGAATATTAATGAGTAATGCAGTATTTTCCGTTTCTACGCAACCCTAGCTGCATCCTACTTATATATATGTATATAATATATATATATATATATATATATATATATATATATATATATATATATATATATATATATATATATATATATATATATATATATATATATATATATATATATTGTGTATACCTGCAAACTGCGTTGCAGAGGGGGCACCTGCAAATTGCGTGGTAGAGGTGATACATACAAAATGTATGGCTGAGAAGCTACCAGAAAACTGCATTGCTGACTTTCGGTGGGACAGCTTCTCCTTTATCACTGAGTCTACAGGCAACTGCTCCTACACTGACAAGTCTAGAGGCTACTGCTTCTACAGTGATGAGTCTAGAGGCAACTGCTCCTACACTAACAAGTCTAGAGGCAACTGCTCCTACACTAACAAGTCTAGAGGCTACTGCTCCTACAATGACGAGTCTAGAGGCAACTGCTCCTACAATGACGAGTCTAGAGACAACTGCTCCGACACTGACGAGTCTACAGGCAACTGCTCCTACACTGACAAGTTTAGAGGCTACTGCTTCTACAGTGATGAGTCTAGAGGCAACTGCTCCTACAATGACGAGTCTAGAGACAACTGCTCCTACAATGACGAGTCTAGAGACAACTGTTCCGACACTGACGAGTCTAGAGGCAACTGCTCCTACAATGACGAGTCTAGAGGCAACTGCTCCTACACTGACGAGTCTAGAAGCAACTTTCCCTACACTGACGAGTCTAAAAGCAACTGCTCCTACACTGACGAGTCCACTGGCAACTACTCCTACACCAACGAGTCTATTTGTCCTACCAGTGTACTCAGTTGCGATCGAAATGAACCTTTGTTTTGCAGTATTTCACTTCTTAATGTTTGCTTTTCTGCTTGTATTTCTTCCTGGATGAGTTCTAAACGGACAAAGACCTCGTTTAACTCTATTTCTAATTGAAACGATTCTAGATCCTCTGCTTTCACATATGAGCTTGCCCTCGTAACTTTCTTGTCCCTATCAAAGCATTTAAATCATCCACCATCTGAGTTCTTCTTTCAGTTCCTAAAATACCATCTCATCAAGCAGTTTCTTGCTTGCCATTTTAAATCGAATTCCTACTTCTTCCCGTTCTGGCCTCTGCATAACCTCTAGACTAGGGCGGAATCCCGTTATCTTCTCTCTAATGCAAACATCCTTCTCAGTCTAGTCTCTAACAAAAACACTGCGCATCTTTTGCACTAGCTTGGGTGGCAGTGTGTATGTCAGGGAAAACAACTGGTACTCGACCCAAAGGTAGACCACTAATATAAAGGGTTGATGGCGTAGGTGTAAATCTACATTATGTTAAAGTTCGGGCTTTAAGAAGAAAAGATCAGGAGACATGTGAATAAAGCTGGTCAGGGCCATTCATAAGTTGTAGCGTAACTAGGATGGCTATTATTGTTCATACTTATAAGACAGCTTATTTAAATATAAGCTCAAAAAAAAAATCGTGCAGGTATTTTTCATCACTTTTTGCCATTCATAAAAATTGGGGTAGAATGTAATCATCTACTTTTCTGAAGAATAGTCTGAAAATTACAAGTCAAGATTAATCGCTTAAAATAGATCACTTTAATTTAAAATTGAGCCTTGCTAAATAAATGTCTAAAAATAAAACGATACCCGATGTCTTGAAATGAGCAATTTTTTTTCTTTATCTGCACTAGTATACACATTCTTACACTACATAATTTCATAGTCTTAGAAATGATGGTTATTAAAGTACAGACTGGCTAAAATATATTTCAGGGCTACAAACATATCTAATATAGGAATTTCCTCCAAAGATTCTCCATCATCTACTGTTGTTATGGACGAACAAAATTCAACCGGCGATTCAAAATCGACTAGCGCCATGTTTATAAACACTCTTTTAAACGCTGCATCGCACAGTATCGATACTGGCATAAGATCAGGAAGTGGATCGAACAATGTTGAGGCCCTGCCTACCAAGAAAAGACTCGCAGACGAGAACACACGAATGGGTTGAAAGGTAAGTTATTTTGCAATTCATGTAACATTTCTTTTAATTCGCATAAAGGACCAATTTTTTATTTTATTTTATTATTTTAAGTCTGGTTTATTATCTTTATTTATTTATTTGGACACAAATAAACATAAGTTAATTATTATATGCGATGATCTGTCTTCCATTAGTCTCTTTATGTTAAAACATCTTTTGTCTTAACGTACAGTTTATTCTGTAGACACTGTGTTCATGTGTAGATGTATGGTGTTAGTATATACCATTATTCTTTTGGGCGCAAGAGTTACTATTGTATTGGCGTATTGCTGTGAACCTGTTATTAAACACTGCTAACTTTTTCAGTGTTATTAAAACATCTCACAAATCTGCCGTTTTAGCTATGGCGTTATTTATTATTTACTAATATATCATTTAAGCTAACAAATTCATCTTTATTTCTCGAACCACTAGTGCATATGTTTAAAAATTATTGATTTAATATCCGTTTATTCATCAGTCAGTTTACCCATTTAAAGTTTGTTAATCTATTAATTTTTATTTGTATAGCTTAAAAAAAGCTCACCACCCAGTCACCTTGTACATATTTTTCTTTCTCCCCTCCCCTGGGTCGGCAACCTGCGACTGATTTTTAAAATAGTTCTGAATCTTTTAACGAAGTATAGGCTCCGATTCTATCTCTCAGCCACTTGTACTCGCTTTTCACCAAATCCCTCCCCCATTACACGCGTCGTTACTGTTGTCAGTCCGTCAGAAACTCTCGGCCGTCGTTGGATGTTTCTATGTAGGTTTTAATTCGCTTTGCCGCAAGACGAATCGGCATCAAAACCACGCGATTTGACTGTGATGTTAAGTTTGTAGTTTCAAGTAAATGAGTTAGAAGCGAATTATCTTCTAAAAAATTAGAAGCAATCTACAAGGAATGCTATTCTGGCAAGCTTTGCGGCACCACTAGAAATTGCACAAAAACGCATACCATTTACAGAAGATGAGTATATCAAAGACTGCTTCCTACGTGCATCTAAAGAACTGTTTCTTGATTTTAAAAACAAACTTGAAAAAAAAATAAATCAAGAAATTCATATTTTTCACTAAATGATGCACCAAGAAGCGCTTTATGCCCAAAACGATTCTGACCGAAATAGATGAGGTCTTCAATTAGGTAATCAAGGTTATTAACAGCAGGTTGTCAAAAGCACTCTACCACTTAAACGAAATGGAGACTCAGTATTCCGACCTATTCTTCCAAAAAAGTGCTAAGACTCTCCAAAGGTAAGGTGCTGAAACATTTACCTTTGTGCTTATCTGAAATAAATATATTTCTAAATGAAAAAGGCATTTATCACACTGAATTCGAGAACAACAAATAGTTACAAAAACTTACATTAGGATTGATATAACAGAGAAATTAAATGAGCTAAATCTAAAATTGCAAAGAAAACGGAAACCTAGCCTATGTCTTGGTAGAAAGATTGGTTTGTTTTGAAGAAAAAATATTTATTTTTGAAAGTCTAAAGCAGTACCGCAATAAAATCAGTGCAATTTTTGACACGAATTACTTCAGCACAGTTATAAAAAAAAATTAAGAATAATTTCTTGACGGATTTGAGCAGCTCAAAACCAACAAAATTATTCTAGCATTCCTAGCACACCATCTCAACACAAATAGTAACGAAATCTACAATGGTCTATTTGGATTCAATACTTGATATCTTGAAATGCAATTGATCGATTTAAAAAGTAAAGCTTTGTGGGGTTAAAAATTTACAGAGTTGAAAAGTAAGTTGTAGGTCCAGAAATGTAAGTACGTAACTCAACAAAAGTGGACAGCAAAGGAATGCCGCGATTCGGCGCATGGAATAACCTTCCAGATTGCTACAGTGAGGTGAAGACGTTGGCATTTGGAGTGATGACTATCGATGGATCGACATATTCGTACGAGCATGTGTTCTCTTGCAGGAATTGAATTAAAAGACGCCATCTAACAATTAAAAATTTAGAGTCGTGTTTGAAACTAAAAACAACAAGTTATGAGCGTAATGTATTCAAACTTTCTACAACCAAAGCCATTTCTCCCATTGAATTGGTTAGCTCAATTGTTTGTTATTGAAGTACAAGTTACTGTTGTTAGTAAATGTTTAACTTCTTTAATTGTTACCGAATTAAAAAAAAATTATCTAACAATGCCATCATGGGCGTAGCCGGGGGGGGGGGGGTTGTGGTTCAACCCCCCCCCCCCCCCTCCCGAAAGAAAATCCCCCCTATGGGTGGGGGCGGAATTAAGTTACTGATTTTTGCTTTGATTTTGTTTATTTTAGATGAGATTTTAATACTAAACTATCACTTGCCCCAGCATAGCAAAGGAGTTTTTTAGTTTAAAACCCCCTACCAGAGGGGCTTTGAGTTTAAAACCCCCTACCAGGGGGGTGGTTGAGTTTAAAACCCCCTACCAGGGGGGTGGTTGAGTTTAAAAACCCCTACCGGGGGGGTTGAGTTTTGATTTTTAACCCCCTCCAAAACCCCTTTCCAAAATTTACGATAAAGCCCCTCTTTATTGTGAAAAAAGAAAATAACTCACTCAAAATTCTATTAGCGTAGCCAAAGGGGCTTTGAGTTAACCCCCTCTTCAGTAGGGTTTGAAGCTAAAAAATACCTCTTCAATACCCGGTATAAAAAAAAACGGAAATTACGCACTCAGCTAAACGGGTTTTAACTCAGTTTTGAATTTAAACCCCCCTTCAGTAGGGTTTGAAGGTAAAAAATACCTCTTTAATATTAAAAACAAAGCAAATTATACACTCAACATGTTATGATTGTATTTAAAGAGGTTTTGAGTTTAAACTCCCCTCCAGTGAAGCTAAAAAAAAATCTTCCATAATTAAAAAAGAAAATTACACACTCTGTGAGCGTAGCCAAAGGGGTTTAGAGTTTAACCCCCCCCCCCTCAAGCGGGGTTTAAAGCTAAAAAATACATCTTCAATGTATAAAAAAAGCAAATTACGCACTCACTGCAGATGATTTTGAATTTACAATCCCCCACAGAGCGTTTTGAGGTGAAAGACCTCTATCTTCAATATTATTCTAAAGCAAACTACAGTTACTAAATTCTATGACCCTAGCTAAATGGGATTTTGAATTAAAAAAAAAAAAAAAAAAAAAAAAAAAATCTAGAGATATTTTTAGTTTAAAACCCCCAAAAGATTATTTTGACGATAAAACTTCATTTTCAATATATAAAATCTTAAGCAAACTACAGTCACTTAATTCCAAGGGCGTATTCAAGAGAGGTTACGCATTTCCACCAGTGGCGGGGCTCTATTACTAAAGTGCAGTGAATAGTCATCTGCCGAAATTGAAATACACTAAATGTGGCTCAACAAAAATGGCTAAGACAGATTTCAGGAGTCTGTTATAGAGATAGGGTGTAAATCCCCCCCAACCCCCCCCCCCGAAAAAAAAATCCTGGCTACGCCCATGAATGCCATATATATATATTATCTAATTTGTTGTAAAAAAACACTACTTATCTGAATTAGTTGTTTTTTTTTCAGGTAAAAAATTCATTGTGTAAGAACTATTTACAGTTGGCAAGAAAAAAAAAAACTGTGTGACTCTTTATAAAACTTCGAAAATTTGTAAATTGTAGTTTTTGGCTCTTCTGACTAAAAAGATTGCCGACCCCTGTCCTAACTGGTCCAGGGAAGTGATAGGATCATAGCATATTCAGAAAGCTAAAAGTATGACATAGTGCTAAACAAAAAAAAAATGTGTAATTAATATTTCTAATCCCACAGATTTATTGTTATGGTTTAGATCTGTTACTAACTTAATACCATGATTGTTCCAAACTTAACGATAGAAATACACTTCGTATCAACCTGTATGCTTTGGTTTTTTTAAGTACTTTTTAAAAATGTTTTCTTGTTTCAAACCTTTTTTTTTTCATTTACAGACATTTTGGTATTTTCGTGAAAACTTTGGATGGTAAAACAGACACAATTAAAGTTGGAGAACACGAGGATGTGACAATCTTCAAAAAGAAAGTTCAGGAAAAGACTAACGTGGAATCAAGTCAGCAATATCTTCTCACACAAGATGGGAGACAACTTCAGGACGGAGAGAGACTCAGCAAATACGATATAAAGAAACATTGCACCATTTACTGTCAGGGCAGACTCAGGGGAGGGAAGAACTTCGGAGACTAAAAACAATTCACTGTTTTGAAGAAATAACACAACAGTCGTTCAAATTTTAAAACATGTATTATTTTATTCCATTTCAGCCAATTATGGAAATAACTACACATTTATATAAAAAAATTAAAAAATTGAATACACATTTGAGCTCATTAAATGTACCCGTTGACTATAACTTTAGGTTTTCCCAATTACATTATAGTTAGATATATGTGATGTTTCTCTTCACTCATATCTGTGTATATTTATTCTTATTACAAAAATTGTATGGGCTCACTGGACTTACTATGTCTGTTTGTCTGTCCGGTAAAAAGTTTGTACACGTTATTTCTTCAACACCCAATCTCAGATCAAGCTGAAATTTTGAGTTTTTTTTTCTTTGTCTTTATTTTAAAAAAAGATAAACAAAGTTTACAATAAAATTTAAAAAAATATTTTTACACTAGTTTATGTAAAATTTCATACCATTAAGGATCTACTAGGATGGCTGCCTGGTCGTGCGATATTCGCGCAGGACTGGTGTTCGGATTTTTTCATCATACAGTCCATTCCCTTCCCGCTGCCATCCAGTCGTCCTGCGGGAGGTTTAGATAAAGTAGTAAACTATCAACTCTGAAGGAACATCTGAAGCATGTATAACATTCTACATTATATTTGACTACCTTGCAGTTTTATTACTTAAAATTGAAATATATTGATAGTTCCTTTCGTATTCATATATCTACATGCTGATAGATTTTATTTTATTAAAGAAAATATATATCATTTTTAATATGTCAGTAATAAAAAGAAAATTAATAATGTGAACTGGTTCTATCTATTTATTTAAGCTAAAATCTATATCATTTTTACTTGTCCCATTTATTAACAAAACACATTTTACTTAGTGTGGTTTTATAAAGACACATGTACTGCAATGGTTATTTCTGCACAAACAGCTTAGCTCAAAGTTATTGTTATATTACCTTGAAAAACTTCTTTCAAAGAAGTCAGGACTTAGAAGAATCACGTGACGTGCCGTCTGTTATACTGCAAGACAAAAGAACACAAGTCAATGGAACGATTATTACCGATGTTTATGGTCGTGGGAGGGAGTCGCGCCTCTATCACAGTTTGAGAACCAATGTCCAAACAAAGTTATTCTCTTGCTATTTTGTGTTAAGATTACAAGGAGATAGCTGATACAGCCTGAGAGGGATGAACTACTTCCATTGTTGGTCAGGAAACGACCTCTTGTTTTACCGCTACTGCATTTGAAGATAAACTGTGTCGTTAAATATCTTACTGTATCTCTATTGCATTATAAAAGTGAAATGCAGCAAAACGAAAAGATATTTATTGTCTCATTACAAATGAAGGCGGCTACTGAGTGATTCCCACGTTCTTGATATATTTGTATAAATGGTGTGATTACCCACTAGTGTATGAGGGCATACTTCTACTTAAAGTTTAAGACCCCTCGTTAAGCAGCAGAAGACTATGAAAACTAAACATATAATTGAAATTACATAGCAGATTTTTACTTAAAATATGGGTCAAAACGTTACTCAGTGTTAAAGTCATTATATATCTAGTTTATTCCAATACAAATAAACCTCTGTGGCTTTATTTTTCCCTTTTAACAGTAGCCTTGAGTTGCCAGATATAAAAAAGTTAAGATCCGAATATTGCCCCCGGGGCTGTTGTTTTGGCATTATTTATTCTGTTAGAATAACAACCCATCGTTAAGAGGACAATCTCTACTGCGCAAATGCACATCCGTGAATGAGAGTATACAACATTTTAAGAAAATTATAACAAACATATAGGCCTGAATACTGTACGTTACCTTTCAAATCAAGACAAATCAGAACGTCTAGTTTTCAAAACGAGAACCATTCACATGAACAGTGAAGTGAGCAATTGAGTTGAACATGTCGTAGTAGTCTTATGCTAAAACTATATGCTCAATATTTATCAGGGTATTAAAGAAGGAATAAGATATATTCTTAAACTTACACTTGAGAAACGGCTACTTCCATAAGGATAATCTCTGTCTTTACATGAGCAATACTACTGTATCGGTGTCTCTATACAAAAATGAATTATTGCCGTAAACGAATTCTGCTAACTGGGATCCACATATAAAGATGACCTGTCTCTAGAGAAGGAGATAAAAAAACACATTGGGAAGGCTGCCTCGACCCTCTTTAGACTCAGGTCAAGAGTTTGGAAAAACCAGAAGCTAACTACGGTGACCAAAATGGAGTTCTACAAGGCAATCTATGAGTGCACTAATGTATGGCAGTGAATCAAAGCAAAGCAAGAGAGAAAACTGAACCCATTCCATTTGAGATGTCTCCGTAGGATATTGAATGTCACATGGAAAGAAAAAGTGTGCAATACTTAGATCCTTGCACGATCAGGTATTCCCAGCATCTTTACAGCCCCCAGACAACGCCTTGCTCTGGCTTGGACATGTTAGCCAATGGAGGAAAGTGAAATTGATGGGACGACAACATCCACCAGCTCGGGGCGAAGCCTCTCCGCCAAGCACTATTTCCGGTATTGAAAGCCAACAAAATGCATTTTCTGAGTTATTTACAGTACATTGTCCTGCTATTAAAATAATCTAATGTGTTATTTTGACTTAGATCCTCCCGCACCTTTCAGCGCATTGGGCGGCAAGCTGTATTCACAAAAATCTGTCACTGGCAATGTCTGAAGCCTGCTTTGAGACCTCTTTGAAAATGTGGCATGAAGTTGTACTAGGATGTCCCTGTTTGCTCTTTCCTCGTAATAGCCTCCATGTCAAGCAACTCTTATTATGCGTAATTAATTTTGTCGGAGAACATGTCCCGCAAACCTTATGCGACGCTCTGTCACAACCTTCCTAATGGGTCGACTCCAAGTGCGGCATAGGATTTCCTTGATAAAAACCCCATCTCTATAACTGACTCCTAAAAAGTCATCTTTGTTGAGCCACATTTAGTGTTTTTCAATTTCGGCAGATGACTGCACTTTATTGATGGATCCCAGCCACTGGTAGAAATGTGTAACCTCTCTTAGCTACGCTCTTGGAATTAGGTGACAGTAGTTTGCTTTAGATTTTATATCGAAAAGGGAAGTTTTATCTCCAAAATCATCTGTTGGGAGGCTTTAAACTAAAAAAATCTCTGGAGTTGTTTTAACAAATTCGAAACCCATTTAGCTACGCTTTTAGAATTTGGTGAGTGTAGTTTGATTAAGACTAATACTTAAGAGGGCGTTTTCAACCTCAAAACTCACTATAGGGGGATTTTAAACTCAAAACCATCTGAAGGGGTTTTAAACTTAAAAAAAAAACATCTAAAGGAGTGGGGGTTTAAACTACTGGCTAAGCTCAAAGAATATTAGTGTGCAATTTACTTTTGTTTTTTATTGAAGAGGTATTTTTTAGCTTCAAACCCTGCTGAAGGGGAGTTTAGACTTAAAAACTCTTTGGTTACGCTCAAAAACTTTTGAGTGTGTAATTTAAAAGTAAATATTGAAGAGTTTTTTTCAGCTTCAAACCTTGCTGAAAGGGGGTTTAAACTCAAAACCCCTTTGGCTATGGGTTTTTTAACTTAAAACCCTTTTGACTCCTCTCATAGAATTTTGAGTGTGTAATTTGCTATTTTTATATTGAAGAGGGGGTTTTATCCTAAATTATGTAGGGGGTTTTAAAACCAAAACCTTCCTTTGCTTATGCTCTTAGAATTTAGGGATTGTCGTTTGTATAATTTGTTTTTGTTTTATCTTATAGAAGAGTTTAATTTAAGTGCAAAACCCCCTGGTAGGCGTTTTTAAACTCAAAACTCCTATGGCTGCGCTGGGGCTAGTTATGGTTTAATATTAAAATCTCAACTAAAATAAACAAAATCAAAGAAAAAATCAGTCACTATATTCGCGCCCCCCTCCCCCCGCGGGGGGATTTCATTTCGCGGGGGAAGGTTTGAACCCTAAACTCCCACCTGGCTGCTCCCAGGCATATTTCCTTAATAAATGATAAATGACAGGAGACCGATTTACTGCGCACCAATGTTCTATACTACTATACATTAAATAATAATTTCATCAGCATAGTTTAGTTACAAACTTCAAACTAAATCCTTGACAAATAGCTTAAATCCAATATTAGAGCACTTTCCAATTACGTTGTAAATAAGGTTAATTTTTATCAAATTTCCATTTCTATTTACAATACTTGGACTCATTTTACAAATCATACTTATCTAGGTGCATTCATTATCTTTCGAGACAGAAATACTCATAAATACATAAATACTCTAATTGTGTCATGCCTCTGAACATCTCTGTAAATATTGACAAAACTTTATAAAAATAGTTAAATGCATTAAATTATACATATGTCTGTAAATCTGTTTGAGTAGAAAAAAAATCCTCCATTTATTTGTAAAACATTGATTTGAAAAGTAAACACTAGAGTGGTCTGAAGGCCAAATAACTTTACATTTAATTAAGTATGTCAATTGTCTTTTAGTGAGAACCACTTCTCTCTCTCCCTCTGTATCTATCTTGCTGCAGCAAAATTTACACCAATGGTTCTCACAATGGTTTTAGGTGTCATTCAGTCGGTTCTTAATAACTTAACCTCTTTTTAAGTATGTCAAATTGTCCTTAGTAAAGAACCTCTTCTCTCTCTTCCTCTCTGTCTGCCTGTCTATCTTTATATATCTATCTCTGTCGATCTTCCTGCAAACAAACATAAATTAAAGCAGTTAGCTTGGGTGCCCCACCTTATAAGGCATGTAACCATCTTTTTCTCTCTCTGCACAAGCCGAACAGCTCAAGGTCCAATTATGACTCCCGGCTGTAGTTTTTGGGATCAGATTGAAACGTAACGTAAATGTGAATCAAACAGGTATTTTGGACCAGCGCCACCTCACGGATAAGATTGGAATTATATGACAATTATGATCGCGCTATAAGTTTAAAGTTTAATGAACTGACATGAAGACTTTAATGCTACCTAATTGTAATGCCTAATTCTCTAGTGTGCCTAGAAAATTATTTAAAAAAAACTTAGCGGAAGAGATTTCAAAATAGAGAACCGTTAAATTTAATACTTAAGTGGAAAGCTGACTTTAACTTATCAAAGTAGTACTAGTCTAATCATTTGTTTTCTTTGTGGTGATTGTAACATTCACTTTAACATGAGCAGTGCTTAATAAAAAAGAAAAAAAAAGACATATCCTATATTAAATACAATATTCTCTAATTTGTGATTTCTAAATATTAGGATTGTGTGGCCAAAGATAAGAAAATAAGCTATTTATTTGTACTAATTTACGCAAAGGTTACATGTGTTTTGTGAAAACACAGTCAAATGGTGAGTTTGATTTTATTATGTCTATAAAATCTAGAGCTTTTTTCTCACAGGGTTAACAAGAATTGAACGACAGAGATTTAAAAAATATATATTTTGTCATATGTTTACTTGAATTTCAGAGCAATGTTTCATTGACCGCTTAAACTTTTGTAATTCGGCTTCAGATTGTGTGTGCTCTGACTGCTTATGAAAACATTAATTGCTCATCTTAACTCAATTAGTCACATATATATGTGCATTATGTAGAACTAGGTCTTAATTAAAAGAAATATGAATGCCAAAGTAGTCTAGTCAATGACTAAACACTGAATTTATGTTAGCTACATCCAACGAAATCTGAAATAAAAAGACTTGTAAAAAAATAAAAGTTCCTGTTCTGAGCATGCGTGATTTTTCTGTAGTTTGTAATGAAAGTAGCGCGCGCTTACATTGCTACAACAATTTCAATACAGTGTACACGAACAAATGAGATTAAACTTGTTTAAAAAAATTCTAGAAAACACAGCTTTATTAAACTGATCCAGATTAAATCTAACTTCACGCTAGAAACGCATCGTATTTTAATTAATTAATTATGTTACAATAATTATAATTAAAAATATATGTTTATGCATTTCGTAGCCCGGGGCATAATAGGCTCATGCTTCCCCCAATCACCCCACACACAATATGTTTCAGGGCTGTTATGTTGTTTTTGATTTTCTGCAATGTAGTATTTATTTAATAATATCACTAACCCAAATACCCCAATCCTATGCTCCAACCGCAACTAGATCTATATTAAGATCTATATTATTAAATGTCGTATTTAGTTTTAGCCCAAGGCCCTATTACATAAAATATATTTAAATCCAATCCAGATTATATCCTGATCTACATGTAGTAAAAAAAAATCAACCATACACATTTTTTCCTCGGAAGATAAATTAGAAACACAGCAAAATTAAATAGATCTAAAATTTAGCGTTCCTGGTGTTGGCATTTGTTTCTCAAGACAAATTTTAACAAGGCTTTGGGGCAGAGATGAATAACAACTTTTATAAAGTCCAAAGCCACGTGGATACAAGGCACTGGCGGATCCAGGAGGGGAGGCGGTAGGGGCGGTAGGGGCTATCGCACCCCCCCATTCGGCCTTCGGGGGGGGGGGCAGACGAATTTTACTACAGAATTCACACAATTTGTATACGAATTTATTACTTATGTTAAAATATATACAAATAATTTATATTTCAACCTATTTTTAGATTATTTCGCCCCTCCTCTAGTATTTTGGCTGATTCGGTGGGGTCGGGAGGGGGCGTTGGTATCAATCCCGCTCCCCCCATACACTTTTAAGTGGGAGGGGCGGTCCAATTTAGTTTTAGAAATCACAGCTTGCTAACAGAATTAATTAAATATCTAAATGATTAAAACTTGTTATTGATATTTAAACCGATCTTTATATTATGTCGTTCCCAATTGGAGGACGAGGGCGTCGAATACCTCTACTGCCATTCCTACCTAAACCCTTTGAGTGGGGTGGGGGCGGTCCTACTTTATGGAGAAATCATAGTTTGCGAACAAGATAAGATGAATTGATTTATACATTTTATACTATGTCGCTCCCCTTCTGGTATCTTGGCCGATTCGGTGAGGTAAAGGGGGGGGCGATTGTATGTACTGCCCTCCCCACTCTATCCCTCTGAGTAAGGGGGGCGGTCCTATTTTTTATGGAGAATCATCGTTTGTGAACAAAATTAGATAGGTGAACCCACTGTATAGTATATCGTACAACACTCTAATCTCAAATTGTATCATTAGTATCATTAGTATAGTTAAATGAAAAAGGGTTGTACTAGGTGGGAGAGGCGATACTTGCAATCGCAAATCATGCAAACCAATACTTTTTCTTTTTGTATTATAGTTAAGAAATTACAAAATTTAAGAAATCTGTCACTAATATAATTTATATATACTATAAATTAAATTCTTATATCATGTCGCACCAACCCTATTCTTTAATGCCCAATGCAGTCTTTAGCAGAAATTATTAAAGGAGCGAGGATTAATCTTTTTCACTCTACCGCCCCTCCCATTTCCAGACAGTCTATGTAATTTCACATGAATTTATCATAATTATTTTAAGAAAGACTGCGTTGGAAAAGGTAGAATTCAAACGAAATTTTTCAGTATAATAGTCATGATTAAGATAAGTTCTAAACCCAAATAATATATTTCCATAGTCGCCTTTTCCCAACCTTTACTCAATCTCATATTTTTCTAGTTAAATAAATTTGGGACTATAACTCACTATTTATACTTACATTTTATTGCATATTATTTATTGAATAGTTGTTTTTTTTCGGCGGCGATCTTCAAAGCCAAAATCTAAATATGTGGGGTATCTTATCTTTTTAAGGAACACATCGGTTTTATTTTCAATGTATTAAGGGCCTATAAATTCATATTAGAATATTTTTCAAGTACAACATTGTTCAAAACGTCTTGTAATAGTATGAATAATGAGCTTCAGGTAAGGAGAATGCGTTTCTTCTGTGAAATATGCAAAAAAGTTTTTTTGGCGTCAGAACCCCACTGATAAATAATGAGCTGAAGTTTTCAGGAGAATGCGTTTCTGCCATAAAGAATGACAGAAAACGCTTTTGGCGTCGTGGCTTCGCTCCAAAGTCCATTGATAAATAATGAGCTGTAGATGTCAGGAGAATGCGTTTCTGCAGTGAAAAAAGCAAGAATACGCTTTTGTCGAACCCCACTAGGGAAACCCTATAGCGCTACCCCGGTTGTTTTGTCTTTCGCCGAAGGTTGAGAAATGCTGCTTTTTTAAATTCTCATATATATATATATATATATATATATATATATATATATATATATATATATATATATATATATATATATATATATATATATATATATTTCTCTCTCATTCTCTCTTTCTCTCTCTCTCTCTATATATATATATATATATATATATATATATATATATATGTGTGTGTGTGTGTGCCTGTGTGTGCTGTACGCACGTTTATGCATAGGGTTAGGGTTTACTGGGCGTAAGGGTTAGGGTTTAGAAAGAAATCGCCCCCCACCGCCACTCTAAAGATCTGGATCCGCTAGTGATTTAAGGTTACAGTGTATTCAACCTCACACTGTTTGATTGTCAGAAGAGTTGAGCGAAGCCTTTTAGAACTCTACGTGTGTAAGCCTGCGTGAACAAACCTTTCTGTCTGGAATAGGTCCAAGTCAATGCCTATGGAAGACATTGCTATTTCCGATATATTCGGTACTTCGGGTGCATGGACTAGAATACATGGCCGAGGGCCAAGCACACTGGGAACCCCTGCCATTTTCCTATGTTGTACCAAGCTAACCGTGAAGGACTCGCCATTACTATAACAGTCCGTTGAGAAACGGCGCATGGATTATCGACAGGGACTTGGAAGCTCAATTTCAACTCCGCCCCGTGCAATGGGAAAGCTCTCGGATTCCCTTGGACACTCCCACAGGAGTTTTGTTTTGCTATTCATTTAGCCTAATTACTCCCTCAAGTAATCGTTTTCACCCGGGTGCCACGATGAAGAGAATAGCGTACCCGGGCCAACTTCCCTTCACTTAGTTTGAGAGTCTAGGCCGAGCTATTAAAAACTGGGTCAACTAGGTTTCCTATGGGAAAATATAATGTTTAAAACTGATCCAGTGATAAGAACTTGGTATATTTTTATTAGACTTTGCTAACAGTTAAATAAATAAAACATTATTAGAGACAATCATAAGTTAAACGTAACTTGATGTTAATACTAGTGTTGAAGATCTTTTCAAAACATTCTAATTGTGCAATCTTTTTTTAAATATAGAGCTAGGGACTAGACTACCAGTAGACTAATGGCAACTCTTGTAAAGGTGCGTACTTCCCTTGTGTGTCTCACACTCTGGTGTTCTGTTCTCAAAAGTATTGCTCACAATGAAGGATCACAAACAGAAGGTTTTGATAGCAGTCGATCAATTCTGTACACGAAACAAGGTTTGTATTCTTAGCGCCCCCACCTCCTGAGGGGAATAGTCGCTATTAGGTTTGTATAGTGTGGATACGCATTTTAGGTAAATAGGTCCTAGGAACACGCGTAGGACATAATCATTTTCTTTTTTTTTTCTGTATTTTTAAGCTAAGGTATTATCATTAATCAATGTATGTTACCCCATTTTTACAAAGCTCATATCCACTCACTTTGTCTTTCTGTTGAAACGTTTGTACACGTTATTTCTCCGAAAACTAAAATCTGAGATCAAGCTGAAATTTTGCACACGTATTTCTATTACCTGACAACACAAGAATCAATTTTTTTAAAATTAGTAATGAACTATTTTTTGTTACGTATCTCAAACAAACTATAAAAAAATATACTTGATTGGAGTGTTGATATAAGCTGAATTAGTTCCCATTATAGATCGCAGCTTTAAAGTAAGTTTGAAACAATAGATACTTGTATAATCTTCTCTTATTACAAGTACCATACTAGTTGAGTGGTTAGTGTGTTGGCTTGAGCCATAAATTCAAAATCTGATTACCTTAAAATGTACCCATATATCCCTTTGATTCTCCTCCTACCCCCACCCATCCGGTCGAGATAAGTAATGGGATTACATCATATTAAGAAAGCTAAAATCATGAAATAGCGCTAAGCAAAAAAAAATAAAAAATTTTGAAAAAATATTTCTATCACACAGATTTATAGGTCTAGATATAGTAGTAATTTAATTACATTACTGAATCAAGCTAATTGATACAATTACACTTTTTATAATCCTTCCTTTTTTATATATATTTTTTTGAAATGCAATGTTTTATATTTCATTATATTTCACTATTAGAGTTATGTTTCTTTACAGGTACTTTCACAAGGTCTGAAAGGGGAATTTTTTTTTTTTTTTACAGGTACATTCCAGCAAGATGTACATTTCTACGAAACGAACTCATTAAAAGAAATTCAAAATGTAACCTCTGATTATGAATGCAATGCATACAATCTAACTGTTGACTGTTCAGGATTAAATATAAAGAAAATAAATTCTTTGTGGTTCCCTAATAGCACAGAAACTATACTCCTTAACAATAATGCTATCCAAAAGTTAGACGATTCAACCTTTGTTAACTTGTATCATTTAAAGCATTTAGATATATCCAACAATATGATTTCCCGTATTGAACTCCTCGCCTTTGAGGGTTTGATAAACCTCAAGAGTTTGATTCTTCGAAATAATGAAATCACTTTTGAACAAATTTCGCCTTTTATATTTAAGCCCTTGTATAATTTGGAGCATTTGGATCTGATACAAAAACTAACTACCCAGAAATCTGATGCTCCAGTTTCAATGTTACAGCCGCTGACACAATTAAGGAATCTGTCTATTAGTACAGTTAAGTATGTACTCTATTTTGAACCAGAGTTTCTAAACTTTACAAGTTTGGAAGCGTTGGAGATTACAGGATCCACACGAAATATAACAGACTCATCGTTTGAGAATGTCAAGGGATTGAAGGAACTGTTTCTAAATCACATGGTGTCAATAAGATTTATGGACGATCATGTTTTTGTTCATCTGAAGAACCTAACACGTCTCAGGTTCGACACATTTGAGATTGACCTTCAGCACGTTTTGTCTCTGTTATGGCCCTTTCGAGGAAGAAACATGTCCGAGATGTTTTTTCAAGGCGTCACGATGTCACAGTTTTTGCCAAATCCGATCAAAAATGGTTTTCTTACACAGCGAGACTTCGTGCATCTAACACATGTATGTGTTGAATCAGTTTCATTAATATTTGGTAACATTTATTATATAACGGCCAATGCCTTCATCAACAGAACTACATGGAACAGCTGTCTACGTCATGTAGCTATATCCGGCAACGCTCTAGTTGGCAGTTCAGCTGCATTATTCCCACTTGGGTTGTTAGCAAATTTAGAAACGATAGTAATTAATAACGCATTGCGACCATGTCTGTCTTTTTCTTCGTTCCCTCCTGTCATTGTAAATGAAAACTGTGCTCTGGAACCTACAGTCAGCGATAATTTGTCTTTAAGGGATGACATTTCTTTTCGGACTATAATACGAGGTAGAGATAGCTACAATCTACAAGAAGAGTCATACACCATGACTAACGAATTATTCTATATTGTAAAAGATACTATTTATTTAGAGCTATCTAATCATTTACTAAGTTGGAATTCACAACGATTGTTTCGTAACGTTGCATTGAGTCGGAATATCGTAGTACTTGGAGGTAAGAAGTTACAATACATAGATATATCAGATAGCGAATTTACAGCATTCGTTGGTAGTGTTCAAGGTCTATCAAGTCTGCGAACTGCAATAGTGTCAGGGAATGACGTCTCCATTCTCTCCGAGTCATTTTTGTATCCATTCCATGGATTGGAAAACTTGGCACTTTCTAAATGCCAACTTGATAAGAACTTATTTGCTACTAGAAGTGATCGCATTTTTAAAAATAATACGAAACTAAAAGAACTTGATATATCAGACAATTCTTTAAACGGACTAAGTAAAGGGACGTTCTCTAAAAATTCGGAACTAATCTATTTAAGTTTGTCTGGAAATCAATTCAAAGAAATTCCATTTGATCTGAACTTTACAAAAAATCTTAAAATTTTAAATATAAGTAATAATGTTATCACTAGTCTCACAGCGGAAGCCACAACAGCCATTGATTTCTTAAATTCAAGGAACGGAAGGTTTCAGCTCATGTTGAATGGAAACATACTTTCTTGCGGTTGCCATGATTTATCTTTTCTTCAATGGTTGAATTCCACTTTAGTTAGTTTAGACAACAATAGAAACTACACCTGCATGAATAAAGATGGTGAAAGGACAAACACATTGGCGTTCTCTGATCTAGAATCTCTCTGGAGACAATGTTGGGGCGAATTCTTCTTCTATATAGCAATGATAATTGTATGTCTTTATATTATTGGCGTAGTCTTAATTTTTCTGATGTTGAAGAATAAAAGGTTTCTGGTTTCGTTTTTCTTACAAATTGTTGGCAATTTCAAACTTCATGCCAGATCGGATTATAAGACAGATGTTTATATTGGCTATTCAGATGAGGACTATCGATTTCCTTGTAAAGATTTGAGACAGCATTTAGAACAAAATTTAAAGCTTAGCACGTTTATAATTGACAGAGATCTTTTGGCTTCTTTGGACAAAGCCAGTGGTATCGTGGATGCGATGAACTCTTGCTGGAGAGTTTTACTTGTCTGCAGTAAGAGCTTCTTAAAGGACGAGGACTGGTCAATGTTTACAATGAGGTCAGCCATGTACGCACAAAGTCCGGCTAATCCTGCAAGAATTGTTTTAATGGTTCATACTAGTTGTCTCTCTTTGATTCCCACTGAACTGTTAAGTGTCGTCAACGATGAAAATATTTTAGTGGTTTCTGAGTGGAAAATAAACTACATTCTAAGTGAAAAGCTGAGAACACGTTTGATGGCTTAAATTTTGTTATATTCACAACAATGGCGTAGCTACCAATGTGTGGGTGGTGCGGGCCGCACAGGGCACCAAGTGGAGAGGGGCACCAAAAAATCCCCCAGTGTGTATTCATTTCCTATTTCCCTGAGCGTTTCATTAAAAACGACTAATTGTATGCACACGAACAAACATAAACGACTGTATTTATAAACTAGTCATGTTGCTATTTGGTTTCATCTCCTTGACTATTTCTTCCATACAATGTAATCTATAGAACAGTTTGAATCTCATTTACTAGATTTATTTCGGACACACGTTAATGTTGTTACTACACTGATCAATATATATGGAAGAAGAAGAAGATAGGCAAACCTTTTTTTACTTCATTATTTAGTCCATTGGTTTAATCTAGATATTGAGTTTACAAATATATTTCTAAACTCTAGCTCTAAACAATTGTCTTATTAATTTCGTTATGATTCTTTATGGTTTAATTTTGGCAATAATTCTATTGTAATGTCAATATTTTAAAATAAGCTAACCTTTGTTTTCTACGAGTTTTTTTTTTTAACTAACTAGTTAATTTTAATACTGTAACGTAAACAAAATGATGAACAGTGACTTGTCTGGCTGGCGCCTCAAACCCTTTTAAGCTCAGACGGAGAAATCGGCATCTCTGGTTCTGTCCGGTCTGGGTAGACTATAAGGGCCTTATACCCAGATCTATCGAGGTCCCTCATTACCGACCCATCGGTATAACAGAAAATGGCATCTGATGGGTAGGGCTTTAGTGTAGCTGATGCCAAGTTTTGGAGTATGGCAGGTGTTAATCGCCTCTTGGTGGCTCCCTCTTGCCCTATAAGGGACAGGTTTATTTGTGGGGCCGGCATTCTCCTCCACGGAGGGCAAGTACTAATTCTTCTAATTGGGATTCTGTCAGTGGAGAGTCCAGCTGATTTTGACAAATGGGCCGCATTGTGGATGAACGATCGCATTTTTATGCGGTTCCTCTCTCTCCACTGGCGCACTAGTATTTAGGTGGGTAGCCTAGAGTCGCCCCTTTTGTAGCACTCACAGGCCGTAAGTACCGCCCTCTTCCTCCTTAAATGTAAAGGGGCTACGTTTGTTAAGATTTCAGCAGCTTTTGTTGGGCTTGTCCGAAAGGTGCCACAAATGAACCTTAGTGCCTGTGATTGTACTCGGTCGAGTGATTCGAGGGCAGTTTTACTAGCATATACTCGAACTGTATAGCTGTACTCAATTTGTGATCTGACTGCCCCTAAGTACAATGTGCGTAGCATATAAGCTTTGGCACCCCACTTTGTGCTGGCCAGCTTTCTTAGTAACGCTAACCTCTCCGAGGCTTTTCTTTCAACTTCCTGGACCTTCTGGAGCATTGACAATTTTCTATCCAGGGTTACCCCTAGATATTTTAGCGTATTTTCACGTTGGAGTCGCAGCCCACCCAGTTGAAGCTCGAATGGAGCCTTAAGAATGTCGATCCCTAGGCTGAACAGGGACCAGGTCGTTTTGGCAACGTTTATCTAAATCTGTCATTTGTCGCAATACCAGGAGATAGTTTAGAGGTCTACTTGTAATGCCGCCTGTATTTGGTAGGCTTTCTTCCCGGTTGACCAGAGGACAATGTCATCCGCATAAAGCAGTTTCTTTGACCGCAGTGAGGTACGTTTCTTAAATTTCTTAAGTCTAAAGAAGCATCAAGTCACAACATTGCCAGAGTCCACCGACTAAAGGCGAGCTGTTATTGGGTATGAATTAACTGAACAATTAAAAGCAACAAAGCAAGATGATACGGTTATCATTGAATCCAGAAAAATATGATGAGGCCGACATCCTGAATAATGAAAAGGAAGAAAATACTTCAATACCGCAGGTTCTAGAGACTAAAGGACAGCAAACAAGCATGTGTTTAGTACACTCCTTAAAAAATTTATACTGAAGAAGCTGAACCATCAGACAGTGTAAACAATACAGAAAGCAGGATAATAAACTCTAGACTAAACGACATTGGAGATTGGCCTGATGTCATCACAGATAATATTCGCATACACCTTGTCACTCAAGGATCTGAAACAGTTCAGCGTATGGACAGTCAATTTAGAGAGGCGTATAGACATCAAGAATCAGCAAAACGAAAGGCTAGATAGCTTTCAAAGGCTTGGTTTTTCCAGCAAATGTCAAACGGCGAGAAAGTTCCTAGAAAGTGGACGTGTTATTCGCGAAAAAAAAAGAATCCTTATTTTGCTTTCCCTGCATACTCTTCTTAACAAGATCAAGTACCAAATCTTTATTTAAATCCAAAGATGGATTCAATGAGTGGTGGAGGTTATCCTCAAAAACAGAAACAAATTAGACCAGCAGAGCTCACATTCAGTCATCGCTTGATTGGAGAAAACTTGAAGTTCGCCTGAGAGTAGGGAACAATATTGACAACAAGAGGCCTAAGATTTGATTATTCAAGAGACGAAAACCTGGAGTTAGTAAAATTACTATCAACGTACGATCCACTTTTGAGGGAGCATGTGCTTCGAACTAAGCTTTGTTCCAGACCGAATACATACATGTCTCCACAAATACAAAATGAATTTATTACAATATTGGGGGATCACGCTAAAAAAAAAACAAATCATACAGCAAGTAAAACAAGCCAAATATTTCTCTATTATTTTTGACAGTACACCTGACATCTCAAAGCTGGATCAAATTTTTTAAATTTTACGGTGCGTTGTCATGGATAATGACGGGGTGCAGGTTCGTGAGTCTTTTGTTGACTTCATCGACACAAACGACAAGCATGCTGCTGGAATCGCTGAGATGATTGTAGAGAAACTGCGTTCGGATGGCTTAGACATAAAGGACTACAGGGGTCAAGGCTATGATAATGCTGCGGTCATGAAAGGTCAAAACTACGGTGTCCAAAAACGTATTCTAGAAGTCACAATTCATTGCTTGCTCAAACCTTTCTCTTAATTAAGCAGAAATTCGAGCTGCTGAAGCTGAAGTCAATTCGGTAACATTTTTTGGTACACTGGACCGTTCACACTCCTTTTTCTCAACTTCAACACACCGTTGTGATATCCTTATCAAAATAACCGGAACTAGCCTTAGTTGAGACCGGCTGGAGCGCCAGAGGAGAAGCCTTCAAGATGGTTAGGGAGAAATTTTCTAAAATTATAGAAACTCTGGAGACATTAACTAGCAGAGCTGAACGTTCATGGACTAGATATAAAGCAGGTGAATTATTAGTTGCTATTCCATCTTTTAATTTTCTCACCTATCTTGGATTTTGGGCTCCCGTATTAACTGAATTTAATGATGCGCAATTCTACCTTCGAAAACAAGGATTGTATATTCGAGACTGCTCACTCAAACTAAAAACATTAGAGACATTTTTAAGTAGTAATCGAGAAGACATCGCTGAAGCCAGCATTACCTTTGCCGAAAGCGTGTGCCCAGATCTGAGAATCAGTACAGAACCTCAAAAACGTATTGGCCATAAGAAAAAGATGCCTGGTGAGAAAAGTGACTACTCTCTACTTACACACAAAGAAGAGCTACGAAGGGAAATTAATTCTACCTTGGACAGGATAGTTCAAGAAATAATCACCCGATTCGAGCTACTTCATGTTGTAGCAGATAGATATGAATTTTAGCCGCCTTCCCAGCTATTAAATCCTCAGGTCGAAATCAATCTCGATAGTACTCCTAGCGACATTGATAAAAATGAATTTCTGCTGAAGCTAAAGAGGCTTCAACGGTTTGTCACAGTTTCATCAGAAGCTTCCGCACTTCCAAAACAAGGACCTGTTGAGCTCTTGAATTTCTGAAATATCAGCTAGATGATTCAGTCCCGAATATCGTCATCGTTGACTATTGCGGTAAGCGTCGCTACATGCGAGAAAAGTTTTTCCAAACTTAAACTGATCAAGAATTACTTGCGATCAAAAGGATTTCGATTAAAAAAAAGAAAGCGAGTAAAATTCACTTGTAATATGTTTATGTCAAAGTGATTTTTTTTTAATTAACAATATTTAATTAATGAATATATATTATATGAAGAAAAAAGTAAGGTTTTGCAATGTTATTAATTAGTTAGTTTATTGTTTTTTTTATTTGGGGGGGGGGGGGGCATGAAGATGAGGTACCGCACCAGGCTCTATACTCTAGCCACGCCACTGATTCACAATTACCAACAGTTTACATAAGCATGTATTAGCATTTTAAGAATTGTATTTATTTTTACAAGTTTATTTCACAATAGACACGAAAATCATGCTTGCATTGTAATATTATTTTTGTTTTGACTTTGATTGTATTGCAATATACTTTTGTTTTGACTTTGTATAAAGCAAATCCACATATCCAAATAACAAATACACTCATTTTGTTTACAATATAACTTTTTAAGTTCATCTTTTTACTTTCTTGATAAGAAACACGCTTGTTAAACAAAACAAATAAAAGATCAAATAGGTTAATACTCAAATCGAACATTTTCTATTCAGGCTCTCACTGATCATGCGGTAAACTCTTTGGACGTCGTTTGGTCGCGATAGTCCGGGGCTTCTGGGAATGAAGTACTAGATTATCTTGAACTCAAAAAGGATCATACGAAACATGTAAAATATTTTACACCCATTATTTTATATATATATTTTTTTCTTTAATTGATTCATATCTTGTATAGGTAAATGAATACTTGTGTGAAGTCTCAACTTGATCATGGGTATGGCAGAAATAAGGTGTGCACACTTTTTACCAGACAGACAGAGGGTGTTAATATAAGCTTTGTAAAAAAACTATTCCAGACAAAAAGACAGAATCCGTGTGTTTACAAACAAAAGAAAAAGTGACCGTAGCTAGATAGCCAAAGATGCGCGTTTACTATCTCTGTTATATATTTATTACGGTCGGCACCATTGTTCAAAAGCGATACGTGATTACAGCGAGGGATGGAGGGGTGTGAAGGCTTATTAAAAGACAAACATCGATTGCATTCCCATTATAGTTACTCAATATGTTACTAACCTGTTTATCTAGTAAGAAACATATTATATTACCAATGCTCCAGAAGTTCAATGATAGGAAGATGTATTGTCTTTTAATTATAACATTATTATATTTATATACAAGGCTTTTCTCAGAGTCAATAATTTTTTAGATAATGGCTGTATACAAAAAAAAAAAACAACATTTAATATAATGTAATTAATGGACCTCAATCACCAATCGTAAACAGACAACATTTTGCCACGCGGTTCTCTATACCTTCTATACAAATTACGCAATCCACAAAGGCTGTCACGTGATACGTAATTTTCATTGTTTTATCAATATTATTAAGTGGCTAAATGTAATTTTGAAAGTATGTTTTATGTATTTCACGTTACGTTTTATATATAGATCCGTTTAAATCCTATAGGCTATGATTAGAAGTGATGTATCATAGAGAACAAAACAACAACAACAGAAAGAGAAGAAAATATTAAATGACACGCTATGAGTGTATCTTGTGTGGTGCCCCAACAGAACCAACAGTCTACGGGACATGTACGGTGAAAGAGTGACAGAGGGTGCGTCTAACGAGTGGGTCTACTCGAGATAGCAGTACATATGCTGTAATTATTGGTCAAGTTTTAAAATATGATATACGTAGCAGAAGCTACACAAATTATTGAAAGCAGTCAACGGTGGGAACAAACACAGCTTGGGGGCTATTAAGTATTCGATACTAGTTTATGTCTTTTGCCAACTGTCTCGACTGGTCAAAAAGCTGTAGACTAGGCATCAGTCTGATGAAATATCACACAATCGAAGATGAAGACTAATGGTATTCCTGTAATAAGACTTACGCGAGCATTTGGAATAAAAATGTAAAGCTGAGCACTTATATAGTAGACATAGATATGTTGGCTTCTTTGGACAAAGCCAGTGGTATTGTGGATGTGATCGTTTCTTGTAGGAGAGTTTTACTTGTCTGAAGTGTGAGTTTCTTTAAGGACGAGGACTGGTCAATGATTACTATGAGGTCGGCCATGTAAGCACAAAGTCCAGATAATCCTGCAACGATAATTATACTTTTTTAAAAGAGTAGTCTCTCTTTGTTTCCCACTGAACAATTAAGTATCGCCAATGGTGAAAATGGTTTAATTGTTTCTGAGTGGAAAATAAAATACACTATGAGTGAATAAGTTAAATAAAAAAAATACTTTAAAAACAGCTTATATTAAGTGTTCCGCCACACAATTCGCTCAGGGCTCCGCCTGCCTACAAAAATCAATGTCTACCAGGCTCTGAGACATGGACACTATACAGAAAACAACTAAGATTTGTTGAGCGCTTCACCAAAGATGAATTATGGACATACTGTGATAAGACCGCACTACAAACAGCGATGTCCTTGCGAACACCGGTATGGACAGTATAGAGGGACTTCTTTTGGTCCGACAGTTACGCTAGGTAGGGCGAACGTATGGGAGACGAACGTATGCCAAAGGCAGTCTTGTTTGGTGAGCTAAAAGGTGGTCGACGTAAAAGAGACGCCCCACGGAAACGATTCAAAGACCAGCTTAGGCGTCAACTTTCCTTGGCTAACATAGAAGAGAGCACATGGTTGCGTGCGGCCTCAGAACGTGACAGCTGGAGGTCACTCACGAAGGCCGCGGGATACACATTTGAGAGCACAAAAAATCCGGTGCCTAAGAAAAACGGCAGTAAAGAAAATCTAAATAGACCACCTACGTACAATGGTTATGCTTGCCCTGGATGTAGCAAAATATGTAGGTCACCGCTGGGGTTGCGCAGCCACGGGAAATACTGCACTTCTTACTAATGTTTGGACTCGAAGACAAGCCTTATTATTATTATTATTATATTAAGTGTAGTTCATTAAACTAGATTGGATTATTCATGTAATTTAACTTGTTACAGCTCTAGACAAAAAAAAATCTGCGCGATTAGAAATATTTTTTTTAACTTAATTTCGTGTTTTTATCAATCTCACTATGATCCCATCACTTGTCTCACTACGTTATGATCCTATCACTTGTCTCACTACGCTATGATCCTATCACTTGTCTCACTACGTTATGATCATATCACTTGTCTCACTACGTTATGATCATATCACTTATCTCACTACGCTATGATCATATCACTTGTCTCACTACGTTATGATCATATCACTTGTCTCACTACGTTATGATCATAGCACTTGTCTCACTACGTTATGATCATATCACTCGTCTCCTATGCTATGATCATATCACTTGTCTCATGACCTATGCAATTCTACTAACCTTTTTCTTTTGCAAAATAAACACTCTCCTCCTACTTGTCTGCATGCTAGCAATGGTTCACTATCACGACCAGATCTTTCTTTAGTCTCTGCTAACTTGGAATCTGTCATAACGTATCAAGTACTAGGCGATATTGGTAGTGACCACCTTCCAATATTACTGACTGCCACTCTTTCTAAAATGAACACCAAGACCACTAAAGAACCACGAAAGTGGTGCTATGATAAGGCTAATTGGAAAGGATACGAGACAGCTGTTGACAATGCCCTTGAAAAAATCCATGTAGTCTAGCTCTGTCGACCTTGTGTACCGTCAAATAACAGAAGCTATCCTGGGCATGGCTAAAAAGTTTATTCCTCGAACTTACCCTTGTAAAAAATTCATAAACTTCTCGACGGCTGAAATCAACAAACTTGTTATGGCTCGGAGAAGGGCATACAAAAAGGTCCAAAAGAACCCAAACAATCCAACACTCAGGCAGAAATACAACAGACTCAGCCTACTAGTCAAAATGTCTGTGAACAGGGAAAAAGGAGAACGTTGGACCAACACCTGTGCAAGGCTAAACCTAAGGGATAGCTCTAAGGCTTGGAGTCTTTTGAGAAATCTCGAAAATGCTGGGCGTACGAAAACAGCAACCCCATTATCTTCACCCAGTGGGGTAACCATTTCATCGAAGAAGAAAATTGCCACCTTGTTGAACAAATATTTTGCTAAGATCAACAAGGCTGCCAAGAAGTCCCCAATGTCCAAAGCCATTGATAAAGCTCACAAAGCTAATGAAAAAAAAGACCGAAAGGAACCACAGGCCGAAAGTGCTGAGGGAACGATGAACTCCCCCTTCTCGATAGGTTAGCTTAATGCTGCCATAAGGAAATGACAGCTTAAAAAGGCTCCCTGGCCGGATGGTATCACCCCCGAAATGCTTAAGCATGTAGGGGGGAAAGGAAGGGCCGTGCTCTTGGCATTCGTAAATAGAACCTGGGCAGATGGCCATCTGCCCAGGGCCTGGAAACGTGTCACCATTATTCCTATACCAAAAAAGGGAAAAGATGCTTCCACTGCTGAGGGCTACAGGCCCATCTCACTCACATCTTGTGTAGGAAAGATGCCTAAGAAAATGGTAAATGAGCGTCTGGTTTGGTACCTTGAGAGTGCCCATCTTATAGCTCCAGAACAGGTTGGTTTTAGGCCTGGAATGTCCGCTATAGACCAAGTCAACATCTTTGTGCAGAGCGTAGCAGATGGATTCCAAAGGACCGAAAGCACATACGCAGTCTTCATTGACTTAAAACAGGCATATGATAAAGTATGGCGGCCTGGTTTGCTTCATAAGATAAGAGCCGTGGGGGTGCGGGGACGGATATATTACTGGATTAGAGACTTCCTACAATAAGAACCAGGATGTACGGAGAAGTCTAAAGGGAAATGACTCCGTCCTGTCATGCGCCCTTGTCACGGCCGTTATTAATGACCTACCGGCTCAACTAAAATGCCAAAAGCTGCTATAAGCTGGTGATATTGTCCTTTGGAAATCCGGAAGGAGCGCAACCTCTATACAAAAAGTGTTACAAGAAGATCTCCATACGCTCTGCTCATACACAAAAATGGAGGCTAGAAAAAAACACTTCCAAGACGGTCTATTCTCTGTTCACGCTCGAGACTGGCATTCTCAGGCAACCTTTCCAGCTCTCAGCATGGAAAAGCTACCCAAGTACCTTGGTGTAACTTTAGATCGCAAACTAAAAATGTGTGAGCACATCTAGGATGTTGTAAGAAAGGCCTCAGGGAAACTTTGCATTGTGCAAAAGCTGGCATCCACCAAGTGGGGAGCCCGAGCAGATATGCTCCGATCCCTGTATTTAGGAGCAGTCCGATCACAGATAAACTAAAGCCTACCTGTGCAAATTTATGGCTCTAGGACTGCTCTTAAACAACTTGATAAAATACAGTCTCAAGCACTAAGATTTGTCTGTGGAACCTTTAGGACAAGTCCAGTAAATGCGGCTAAAATAATGGCTAATATAGGTCCACTAAACCTTAGAAGGGAAAGGTCAGTACTGACCTGCTATGAGCGGTATAAAAGGCTGGATGAATACCTCCCAGCTAGAAAACTAGTGGATGGTTGGAGATGCAGAAGACGTATCCAGATGCAGTCTTTTCTGCATCATGTCACTAGACTATCTGATAAAGCTGACCATCAACCGACAAAACATTCAACGCTTTCATCCCCTTCCCCCTTGGTGTCGCCCAACGACCGCAGACATACCCTTGAAATTAGTAGACCCTAATGCCACTAAGCAAAGCCGTTCATCTAACGACCTTCAAATCCTAGCTCTGGAGACCATTAATACCTTCAAGCCCAGTTCTATTTTTGCATACACTGATGGGTCGGCATCAATAGATTCTGGAAGAGCAGGCTATGGAGCCTACATTAACTTTCTTGGCTCTTACACAGTCAAAATCTTTGGACCATGTGGTAGTGTTTGCAGTTTTGATGCGGAGACCATGGCAATCTGTGAAG
Organism: Biomphalaria pfeifferi; assembly: GCA_030265305.1. Lineage (NCBI taxonomy): Eukaryota > Metazoa > Mollusca > Gastropoda > Planorbidae > Biomphalaria > Biomphalaria pfeifferi. Next base: position 1,472,661 of record JASAOG010000139.1, read on the forward strand.
CCTTAAAAGTCAATGACTCTCAACTCGGCGAGGGACATTTGAGGGCAACACAGATTGTCGTGGTCACTGACTCAAAATCTATACTACAGGCTTTGCAAAGCCCCAGACCATGGCACCCCAATATCAACACTGTCATCATGGCTTCACATAACATTAAACAACGCTATGGCACCCTGTAATTATGCAGTGGGTACCGGGTCACATAGGTGTGACTGGCAACACAATTGCAGACTCTTTGACCCACCAGAGAGGGCAAATTCCACCCCCTGCTGAGGCTGTATGCTTTAATCAAGACCTGGCTATAATACAAAAAACAGAAATGGAAAAGTGGTTTGAGTGCTGGGACAAGTCCCAAAAAGCCCGTGGAGTCTGGGAGCGCATGAGGCGCCCTGACCGCACTTTCCCGTCTTGGAGTCTGTCCAGGCCTGAGCAAGCTATTATAGCACAGTGCAGAACAGGCTACTGTCCTGTTGGCTCATATTTCTCGCGGCTATGGCCGAATTTTGATTCACGGTGCCCCGCTGCGCGGAAGAAGAGGAAACCGTGCCTCAAATTCTGTTTGACTGCCCCAGACTTACTGATCTCCGTCTCGACGGGTCTGGAAAACCCAAAATTCTCGACCTGTATGGCGACATTTATGCACTACGCAAGACAGCAGGGTTTCTGTCCAGGGCTTTTGCAAGAGAGGATTTGAGCCTCTCAACCCCTCACTCTAATGGAGTTTGATGATGATGATGAACCTATCACTTGTCTCACTACGTTATGATCCTATCACTTGTCTCACTACGCTATGATCATATCACTTGTCTCACTACGTTATGATCCTATCACTTGTTTTACTACGCTATGATTATATCACTTGTCTCACTACGTTATGACCTTATCACTTGTCTTACTAAGCTATGATCATAGCACTTGTCTAGACCAGTTGGAAACGGGTCGGGGGGGAATAAAAAAAGGGGGGATATTTGGATCGTCGCCTCTTAAATGTATTTATTATAATAATAATAAATAGTGATTTGAATTTGAATTCGAAGGCAAGGCCCCCTCTCCCTCCTAAAGCTTATACTCTAGCCACTATGCCAAGGAGATGATATTAAATTTTTTTTATAGTTTGTTTTTTCTCTACAAACAATAAGGGGGAATAATTAAACGCATACCAATTTATCAGTCAATAAAAATTCCTTTCCCTTGTTCGAGATACAAAACAAATTAATTTATTACCAATAGTTAATTGTTTTTTTAAAATTAATTCTTGTGTTGCCAGGTGAAAGAAAAAATTGTTCAAAATTAGTAAAGCGTATCAGCTTTAGACATCTATGGACACCTGTAAAAATCTTTAGGTTTATGTAGACTTCAAAGGACATGTGTCAATACCTAGTATTACACATTGACATCTATTGATATCATTTGACGGCAGTAGACATAACTTATAATGTCTAGACACCTGGTGACATGTACTTGTATAACTTTTTTAAAAAATCGGACATAGATCTTCTATTTTAACCCTTCTGTTGAAAGACAGAGCATGGTGGCTAATTAGGTCAAATGAGACAATAGAGACAACGCTGACGAAATATCGTTGACATCTGCACATTAAACACAGATTACTTTGGTTATTAATTATGTACCTGTGATCACCATTGCCGAATGTGTACGTGGCTTACACTGGCCAAGACGCATTGGCAACTGTTTGTATCATGAAAAGTTTCAAGAAATATTGGTAACTGTTTGTATCATGAAAAGTTTGATATGTTTTGCATATATTTTTTCGCATCCCAACTTATTTTAGAATATTTAGTGACTAAATTGTAAAATTTTAGGTAATTTTTTTTATAATTTCCCCTTTCAGACCTCGTGCTTTTTAGGGCAGATGATGGAAAGGTCATATGTTTCTGTGGCCAACGGTTAACGAGGGTGTCATGTGGCCAGCACAACGACCAACCGCCTTTAATCAGCCTGTAATGTCAGCTACCCATTAGTGCTGGGTGGACACAGAGGCGCCCAGGGATCCCGAAATTAAAAATGCCAGTCTTTACTAGGATTCGAACCCTGGATCCCCGGTTTAGAAGCCAAGCGCTTTAGCAAACAGCAACCGCATTTTTAAAAATAAGGTGAAATCAAACTTACAGTCAATTTTCTAATGTCATAATAGGCAATAAAGAAAGCTATGTAGTATTTCTCATGATGTAGAAAATATTTTCATAAGCTCTATGTTCAGAGTTTGTTATATGTATATACTAGACATATATTACCCGCGGCCCGAGTGTTTTTTGTTTGCGTATAACTGTCGATGAGTCACTGAGAGTGGTTTGTAAACAATTAAACGAAATAATAATGTTATAAGTAAAGCGAATGCGTAAATGTATAAATTGTATGAATTGTGCTGTCAAAATAGCTAGTCGACTTAAATCCTTTTTTTTAAAATTAATGGCTTTGCTTGTAGGCCTACATATATTTGATTAACATTTTAAACGAATATACATAATTTTGTATGTTCACGTGTTAAAGAATAAAGTAGATCTTGAGTTAGACATAGATCTAGATCTAGAGTAATCTAGAGCTAAATATTGGCTTTGATAGGGTTCATTTTGCACGTGCGCATCGTAACCTTTTTAATTAGAAGGATGCAAATGAATGAAACTATTAGAATATATCTTACCACGGCTTCGCAGCTTTAGCGAACAAATGCATGAAAAATGCTTTAGAAAAATAATTTTGAATGTTAATTTGATTAAAATATGAAATGAATGGGCTATAATTAGTATGTTCCTGTGTCTAAGTATAAAACTATATTTGCGAAGAGAAGTTCTATTATCTTAAAGTTGAATTAGAGTTTTAGACGTAGGAATAGAAAGATGTGTAACAATACGGTATTGTCTAATGAAAGAATGCTCATCAGGAATTCTACATTCGCAGATATAAGGAACGAATTTATTATAAATTTTTTTTGAAACACAAGTTTGAAGGTTAATTTTATTAACTAATGAAATCAATAGACTATATTTTGTATTTTCATGTGTCAAAGTAAAAAACTATCTGCGCAAAGTGTAGTTCTTAAAATTAAATCTAGATCTACATCCTTTCGATCTTTATCCATGTAAACTAGATCGATGAAGTTATTATGCTTTCATAGAGCTGGTCAACTTTTTTTTTGAGGGTCTTAAGTTTGTTTTAGGGCTACAATACATACACTACGGTCTAAGTTTGTACCCAAGTAACATTTCTGCCAAGTTTTGTCAAGATCGGTGAAACGGTTTTGATTTCTATACGGGAACATAAATACATGCATATATACGCCTCACATTCAACTTTATATATTAGATATATATATATATATATTTATAAGATCTATGTATAGAGTTGGGTAGTTTAAAGTCCAAATAGCTTAAAGCTATTCCTTAAGTATTTGGAACTACTTCTCTTTCTATACTTTTTCTCTTTATCTCTCTCGTTCTTCCTCTTTGACATCTGTTGACATCTGTAACTATTTGTAGACATAGAATAACATTTGTAGACATCTGTCGCCATCTGTTGGTAGGTATCTCTTTTCTCTCTTTCTATCACTTCCCCCTTCTCTTTCTCCTTAACAATGTCTCTTTGTTTTCTCTCTCTCTTTTTCTCTGTCTCTCTCTCTGTCTCTCTGTCTCTCTCTCTCTCTCTCTCTCTTTGTCTCTCTCTCTGCACCTCTTGATGTCTCTTTCTGTATGTATGTCCTTTCCTTTTGTTTTCTATCTGTTGATCTCGCTGCCGCTTCAATGTATACAGTCAAGGGCAGTAGTCAGCAATATATTTCTAGGACAAGACAGGTTCAATAAATATTTGTTTAAAATGTAAACTTAATTAGAGAATGTGAGTGAGAGAAATAGAGTTAACAATTATTTAAGGGTACTAACCCCCTTCCCCAAATTAGTCTTTTCTGCGAATACTGAAGTAGTAATTTCCCTTGTTGCTATTAAATAAAATAATGAATTACCAGTAATTATTTTGTCTTATTGGTTAATTTTTACTATAGATTCATGTCTTGTCTAAGTCGAGAGGCTAAGTGCGCTTGAACTTGGCTTGGCTTGGCTACCTAGAAGGGGGCTAGAGGTTCGACACCCGACACGGGCAGAGTTGTGTTTAATGAGCGCCTTATGGCTGCACGGAAAACCAACTCCTAGATACCCCTCCCCCCACTGGTCCGCGAATGAGATTGGACCAAAGCGCTCTGAGCATGATATAAGCATAAAGGTAGCGCTGTATAAAAGCTTTATATATATATATATATAGTACAAAATAGCTTTAGCTTGATCTGAGAATTGGGTGTGGGAGATAGAACGTGTGCACACTATTTACGAGACAAAGTTGTTATAAAAATGAATATTGCTATTTAGACCTTGTGTTCTATAAGGCAGTGACATAAAAGCCATATCCTTCTACGATTAACAAGGGCGTCATGTGGCCAGCACAAAGACCAACCAATTATACCCTTCCACAACTAATGTCAGGTACCCATTAGAGCTGAATGGACTCAGAAGCGCCCAGAGATCCGAAATTAAATATCCAAGCCTTCTCCTGGATTCGAACCTGGGAACCTTGGTTTAAAAGCCAAACTCTTTACCGCTAAGCCATCGCGTCTCAGTTGATTTAAGATTTGTATAAAAAAAAAGTTATATTTTCTCACATATTATCGAAAAAAAACTGAATGTGTGTCGCAGTAAGACACGATATATCTACGTTAACCAAACAAGACCTCTTTGTCCTATTTTTTTAAAAACTTTAGAAAGAGTAAACTGAAAACCAAAAGTAGAACTAGTGGTCATTGATATTCCACTTCAGTAGGAGACAATCTGTCTAGTTTTCAAGTGTACACATAATGTTTCTCTTTACTCTATATCTCTACACCCTATATCATTAGACTGACAAGTTTTAAAACCTCAAGTTCCATTTTTTTTCGAAAATAAAAAAACGCATTTATTTCGCTTTTATTCACGTTGTTTCTATGTAATAGCAAAAATCTTATAGTCGACGGTCTAATTGAAGCTTTCAACAATTAAAGTCATTGTTCAACTGCCAAGACTTACTATTTTATATCTATTTGTAATGTATCAAACATTGTTCTTATACCGTTGTGTACAAGACCATGGAAAAAGTGTATCAGTTTAAATATAAATATATTTGTAAAATAATCATGTTTTGGTAAGAACAAATATTCGTTATGATGAAGAAAGTATCACTTCTTAGTGTCATGGTGTGTGGCCTACTACAATGTGGATGTGTTTATTTTAAAAGTGGTTCATTAGAAGACCGACACGATGATGTAGTGAAGGACTCTGAGAGCAATGATTATATTCTAAAAGGAAGAAAGGTTTGAAATTGTTTTGTCTTGAAAATATTCATGATAGTTGTTACCATTTTAACATACTTATAAAACTTAAAATCGTCCTATAATTTACCCTTAAAAAAATGCCCAAAATCCGATACTAGGAAAAGAATACACATGAGTTTGTATTTTAACAAGTCGACACTCTGGCTGGTAAGTGGACACACTGGGACCAGAGCTGGTCTGGCCACATTGTAAGACAAGACTCACTGTCAAAAGTCATTCGTAAAGGTCCAGTTGAGGGAGCATGAAGAAACGGACGTCTAAAGAAAAGCTTTCTCTCTTAATATCCTGTTAAGAACAGCTGCTGACTGGGAAAAAGGCGGGATTTCGTTACACGAATTCTCACAGCAATCCTACGACGAAAGTGAGGGGAGAGAGAATAATGGTGTTGAAAATAGTGTACTAACGACATTGCTAAAGTTATTGGTTTTGTCTTAAAGCTTATCCGTTTAAAGTTTCATCCTCAGTGTGTATAAGTTTTCCATACAATATTGTTGTCGTGAGTAAATCTGATGTGTGTAAATCTCAAATTTGGTTAATTAGATCTTGCATATTCTGGGTCTCACATAAACACAACAAAACACCGTACTAAAAATAAAATGATATAAAAAAAAATGACATTCACTTGGATGTTACGTTAGAATTGAAAATTATTATACTCAAGCCAAAACCTTCAACAAGACTGCAGTCTAAGGTAGTGGATAGGGTTCGGGCTTGGGTCCATCGAGAGAGCTTACCGCGCTGCTAGGCGACCATGTTTTTATTAACACTTTAAATAAATCTAAGAATAATAAACATGGCGGTCCTACAGATTGCGGAGCCCTAAGCAAAACGGATTGCGCGGGGCCTATTTTGGGTTGTGATAAGGATAATAAGTGAAAATGAAGATTTTGTATTCAAAATAATTCGTTTTTGCATTTTTTTCATACTTTACTAAGTACAAATTAGCTTTACGAGCCATCTACAGCAGATAGTAGTTTTTCAACAAAAGTCGATAAACATTCAGATCTGCCTTTTAGATTTACTATCGACAAGCAAAATATCGCATTTATTTTTATTTTTTTTCTGAGGTCAAGATAATTTAGATCTATATTTGTATGGAAATGACTATTTAACTAAATTAAGAATTTGAACTTCTTGTTTTGGTTTATATTCGCCTTATTATTACTTTTTTATTAAATGAAAGCTGACAAGGCCGTTTATTTATTGCTAGTTGGATTGGCGTTTTCCATATTGAATGACACCCAGAAATAACAATTTTGTCTGTTTTTAATTAGATTTTTATCAGTTTTCAGAAGATTGAAATAATTTCAGGAGATTTTCATGACTTATTCGTATATTCTACAATTTCAGGAGAATTCCAGAAACCCTTTAATACTAAGTTAAAATTTTTATTTTAATAATTTACACCTAGAATTCGCGCGGGGCTTTTCGACCCACCACCTAAAATTCACAAAGCCTTGGAGGAGTTACTGAAGAAGGAAAACTCGTTTTTTACAAACCCCAAATGTTTGACTTCATTCCTTGTTACAGAGATAGAGAAATGTGTGTGTCCGTACCTGAGTGTAGAGCTTGAACATTTGACTACCAACGTAAGTTTTCATTTATTAAGAGCTAATGTCTATATCTCCTTCTTTTTGCTGCAAAAGTAAGTTACACTAAGTTACAATTTGCTACTTACAACGCAACAAATATCTTTTTTTTTTTTTGTTACTTAAAAACCAATAAGAAAAATATTAAAATATATAGTTAAAAAAAAAATTATACAAATAAAAATGTAAAATATTACCTATGATTTTGACACTGTCAGCTTCGTGAACGTATGTCTTTAACAAATCGGCCAGCGGAAGGTTAAGGATAGGATGTAGATTTTATTCAACTATGAAGGAACATTCGAAAATAGAAGATAAAATCTTTAGCAAACAAAACAAATGTTTGAACTTTGTATTACATTCCACAATCTACACAGATTGACCGGTCAAACGGGTTTTATTTCTGTGCGATGCAAACATACATATATACGCCTTACATTCTGCTTTCTATATTAAATTTGTATTCAATTGATTAGTGCCAAGAGTCTAAAGAAATGCGGTTGATAGGAAAGTTTCAGCAGAGAGACGCAATAGTCAATGTTCTGAAAGACACTTTACCAGGTCAGGCGGGGTCTTCCTCCCATGCTTCCCGATCACAGTTTGCCAATATGATATGTCTGCACGGGCAACTCACACACGAGAACATCTTGAAACTATTTGCTTACCGTATCAATGGCACCCTTTAATTCTATATTACAGAGCATTACAAGACTTCACTACAGGTAAGTGGTTGTTTTAAATAGAAGAAGAAATGATTCATTTACAGAATACTTATTGTACAATTTAAGAATGCAACATTCATATAAAAGCAAACATTATAATTTTATAATTTCTTACTGCGTGACGGTCTTCGTTTCAAATTTTCTTTCTTTTATTCTTGCGAGTAAGTTGTTCATTTGTCTTAGATTGAAAAATTTATGCTTCTTCAGGGCCGGCATAAGGCATACACAGAGTAGGCTTAGATAATTGAATACGTTATTTTCCCCACATCCATTTTCCTGTCAAGTTGAAGCTTTAAACAATTATTTATTTTACCTATAAAAAAGATACATCAATTAAAAAATTAAACTATTAGTAAATTATTTATCGATAAATAGTCACATTGTTTAAAATCGAATAAGAGAAATAACGTTTACATTATTGATAGATATAATTGTAAAATGCAAAGTTATTTCCCATAGATAAACTTTGTTTTTAAACTTTGTTATATATATATATATTTATTTATTTATTTATTTATCTTATTTAGGGCCATATAATTTACTTCGCCAAGGCTTCCAATAATTGAAGGCCAGCCTTGGCTTTATTCATATTAAAGTATTTTGTGCTATGAATGGAAGAGCCTAAAAAACTTTCATTCTGTAGTTCTAAAAATGTGGGTAAAGAAAAGAACATATTTAACTTTAAAAACATTAACACCTCCATTATTTTGTAAACCGAATACTCCAAATAAAAACTTTCTTTCCCTACATGAATACAAACGTTCAAAACTTATTTAAATAGTTTTTTTTTAATGTGCACATTACAAAGCGTCACGTGCCCGAGTAAGAACTGAGCAGGTAATTTAACCTTGAGCCATGAAAATGGTGAAAGACGTTCAAAAGATTATGTGTGGTGCCCCAACAGTCCGTCATTCTAAGGGATAGGTGAAGGGAATATATTTTAAACTTTCACATTCACAATAGGTTCGGATCGAATGTTCTAGCCTCATTACCTTTATTCACACACACACATTACATAAAACGCAAGCGCTTCATGGCGACAAGGAAAAAATGTGATTAGCCATTGATTCTAAATAGAATGACGTCTGGTAGTATCTTTATTACTCACAAATAACTATAAATATTAAGATATGATCTTTTTATCTGTGCAGGAATACTTGGTCAATTAAAGCCTCAACAGAAAACTCTATCACGAGAAGACTTTACTGCTGTACCTACTTCAAGTGGCCTCAGCACTGGAATACTGTCACCAGGAAAATATAGTGCATTGTGATTTGACAGCTGCAAATATTTATGTCGACATTGAGGATAGAGTTAAATTTAGCAATTTTCATCTCGCACTGAAAGTGACCAACTATGCTGAAGCAAGATTAGGTATTAATTTTAATTGCAGTTTTAATACCTCATTCATTTATTTTATAGTAAAAGATTTCTTTCAATTCCCCCCCCCACACACACACACATTCGGTTACTTTCTCCTAGCTCCTGGTAAAAGTTTGGGCCATTTCTTCTGAAGAATCTTAAATTTATGGGCGCTATAAAACGTTTACATTGTTTATTTCGTATCAATTTGTATACTAATTTGCTATCTGAATATGTGTCATTATTACTAATACGATTTTTAAAAAATGCTTGGTTAGAAAAGGAAAACAAAGATCATTTATTGAACCATTTTTAAAAACGCAAATACCTACCAAAACTTGCAAAGTTGAAGAAGGCTAAAAGAACAACTTAATAATGAGAACTAGATGATATTCTATATGTGATTTTTTACGATATATTTATCGATGAAAATCAATCAAATCATTATTTAAATAAACCACACAGACTATTAGGATAGACTGCTACAGCACCACACTCCATCTTCCATGACGATAACAAGCGGGATGCCGTTTATGAATTCTGCTATCTTTGATCTATAATTCAAGACGATGTCTCTAGAGGAAGAGATCAAAAAATGGCAAAGGATAGGCTGCATCGTCCTTTTTAGACTCAGCAAAAACCAGAAGCTGACTACAGCGACCAAAATGGAGGTCTACAAGGCATGCATTCTTAGCAAGCTAGTGTACGGCAGTGAGTCGTGGGTTACCTACTCAATTCAATTGCACTGCCTCCAAAGAATTTTCTTTATAGTCCTCAGATAACGCCGTAGATTGGCTTACGAAAAGTCAATCATTACGGGCAACTCGCTTCTTGCTCAAGAAAAACTGGTTGGCCCCACCTTCGTTACGTGGATGTAATGAAACTAGACCTCAAAACAGTCAACATTGCTACTGACCATTGGGAAGACATAACGCTACACCGCACTACGTAGAGAGAGAGAGATGGTGAAAGCTGTATACAGTGAAAAAACAGGGGCCTCAGCTCTGAGAAATGCCCGGCTCCTCTACCACCAAAGCGAAAGCCACTTTGACCAGCAACATATGTGGACGGGAGGATCTCTCAAAAATAGTTAATGATTTAACTTTATAGAATTTAGCCCTTGTTATGTAGAGAGAGAGTAGTCCTTAAGGGAATGCAGGCACGACATGACCTAAATTGTGCCGATGTGCCTAAAATCAAAAATCAAATCAAATCAAATAAAAAATAGGGCTACAAAGCTGTGTCACCTGGTGCGGTTAGCTCAGGTTGTCACCCCCCCCCCTCAATCACCCTTTCCAAATATGTTCCAATAAACACAATTGTTGGTTAGTTCTTTTTATAGAATCAATACAATGAGCTGATTACCCACTTTATTAATAGTTACTCAAATGTAAAATGAGTGTCAATTCTATTATAAAATCGTACTGTTTATGACATTGATTCAATATTTATGGTACATTTTACAATTAGAAATAGATTTAACATCACCTGAACAGGTGTATGCAATTTTTCAAATTTTGGTGTACCCACAAAATGATGTCAACCGGTACTGACCTCTCCCCTTGCACCCCTTAGTGACGCCACTGCTCCACAGTCTCGAGATGAATCACAGTCGTCCTATAAATACGAATAACTTAGAGTAAAGCTAGAAGCCATTTTAAAATTCAAGGACATCTACTATCAGTAACAAGTATTTCTAACAATTTGAAACACTAAAAATTAAAAAAAGCAATGCAATCGTAGAACAATATAAAATGTTGTTTTTTTTCTTGAGCTTCTATTAAAGCAGTCCTTCTTAAATTTACTAGTTCAGTAGAAAGTAATGACAAATAGTAAAAATAGTTTACAGTTTTAAATTGAAATTAAGTATATATTTGTTCTCTTTGTATTAACAAAACTGTAATAGCAATTGTAAATTAGGTTATCCTTTATAATTTACTCAACATATCGCTTTTTTATTCTAGATATACAAACAACAGAAAAATGTAGTATTCATTTTAAAATCGGTTTTCAGTTTTAAATTGCTCGACATTTCGCTGTTTTATTTCCAGATGTTACAAAGGAAATAGCAGTACACTGGAGCTCTCCTGAGACTCTCAAGGACGAAAGTGTGTCAAAGAAATCAGATGTGTCGATGTTTGGTTGCTTGATGTATGAGGTTCTCTCTCATGGCGTGATGCCATACTCTCGTGAGAAGCTTTCAGTTCAAGAGTATATTCAGTTGGTGAGTACGCTTTTCTTAAAATAAATTACCGGTGCTATTTTACAATTGTGTCCTATGCTAATTTGACCACACAATTTAACTAATACTGATAAATTAATGAAAAATGAGACATACTAGCCAAAGTGAGAAAAATGATCAAACAAATGAAAAACCCTCTCTACTCCCAAAACCATCCTATAGAAGAAAAACTATATGGAGAACTACCTGATCTGGAAACCACTGCGCGATTCATCTCAGATATAGGATTATTGATCTGAACCCTCCGACATGCAAAATGAGATCGAAGAATAAGAAAGTAGAAGGTAAAGTAGTTGTATGGTATGAAAATTAATAGAGAAAAAGTTAAAAATAAACTATTTCAAGGACAGAGAAAGGAAACAAATCAAGAAAGCTAGTGTGGGTATGATAGTGAGTTTATAGAGTCTTAGAGCACGATTAGAAATTAGTGATTCGTTTCACAGAAAAGGAAAATTTCGACTTATAGACAATGTCGCGACTAGAAAATACAAAAATAGGATTTTAGAAAGAATAGCGAAACGCAAACAGACTACATTTGAAGGCTTTAGAGATAGGCAAGTTACATGGACGTTGAGATTTAGCTTGATGACATTCGACGGTTCCGTTCGTTATTACTAAACTTCGTGTTCGACATCCGCTATCAGCGTTGAATAACTTATATTGTTGGCCTTTTGCCTGTGTTATTTGATTTCGTTATTTGAGTTACCTACGTTTGACTTATCTGTATAAGAAAGCGCTAAATTGCATAATAAGAGAGAGAAAGAGAGACAGACAGAACTATGCACAAAAGCGTAGAGAGCTGCTAGAAGACAGAGACGGAAGAAGAAAGTGAGTGGAGAAAATGTTGGTGGTAGTTTCCTACAGTTCTAAATGAAATTTTAATGGTCACTTCATTGCAATTAAAATGGAAGGTTATTTGAGTGAGCTATACATTTAACAGTTGATGAATATCGCTGAGAAAATAATTACTAGCTCGTTGGCCACATTGAGAAAACTCTGACCGTTATGAGTACAAAATAAATAAATGTAAATTTGGCTAGAGACTAAATCTAGATATAGATCCAACATTGGTTTTGAAAGGACTATCACGTTTTTGAAAAGAATAACGAGTTCGGGAATTTCCGAATGTAACGCTTTATTGATTCAGAAGTTTGGTAAATTAATGTTCATAACAATGTTGCGTAGCATCTTGATTTAAAGACCTATCAATGGAATTATTAAGTCACTAAATTTAAAACCTTGGAGACGCACCCACTAAAAGCTAAAATCCACAAAACTGGAATAAAAACCGTCTCAAGAGGACTAATTTCATACATGAGTCTCTGGACCTAAAACAGAGACACCAACATGAAAAAATAACCCTGGAATCAACGACACATCATACAAAATCTCCACCTTGGGGCGAAAGCTATCTTCCTACTACAAGAGACCATATTAAAAAATATAACCAAAAAATCTGACTGCATTCCAACAGAACTCAAGGAAATAGTGAACTCATTTCTACAAACGCATTATCCTAGCATTCTGTGGATTAGAGTTTAAACGAATGGCTCATCTCATAAAGCCACCACAAAGGGAGAAGCTGGAATAGTCATCGAATGGCCCGATGGAGAAAAACTAGAAACAATCATTGCAACTGGAGAGCTCTCTGACAGCCACAGAGCAGAAAGGGAAGCACTAGAACTAGCTGCTACCATACTAGCAAATCATCCAAGTTCCCTTCACAGTCAGATTGTCTTTCTAACCGATGCGAAAACAATCACCCAAAAGCTTGGTAAACTCTGATTTCTCCAATTCAAAACGACTTAGGACAGCACTTACAAAGCTCCACAACAACAGCAAAACCAAAAAAACAAAACTGTCAATCAAAGGATACCAGCACATACAGAACTAGAAGGAAATGAGAAGGATGACACACTCGCCAAGAGTGGGAGAACAAACTCACAAATAAACACTGCACTCTATCCAGAAGAAATAAAGAAACTAATCGTAAATAAAATAAATGAGAAATGGACAAGCTCTCACCCGAATCACAAAAAAGATGATGCCAATTATAAGCTATCCCGACAAGATCAACGTCTAATCTTTGGACTCAGGACCGTGCTCAACCGAATGAGACAACATATGTTCAAAATTTAACCAGTGAAATCTGTCCATGAGGAGTGTCACCAGAGAATGCTGACCATGTCCTTCAAAACTTTTCTCTTTACTATGAGAGCCGTAAAAGACACTGGCCCCAAATCACACCAAAGAAAACTATATGGAGAGCTCTCTGATTTGGAAACAACTGCGCTGTTCGTCTAATTTATATATTGTTCTAGTCATCTGAACGCTCCAACAGTGAAATGAGATCGAGGAAGAAGAAGAAGAGGAATTATTTAAATTTTTGCGTACATCTAATATAGATTACATCTAGATTTTAGATATAGAAGTAGATGTAGACTAGATCTTACGAGTTGTAAATAAGAAATTCAGGTCTAGTGTTAGATCTAGATGTCCATAAATTGAACATACCAATATAATAATCGCACAAGTATGCCTAGCCCTCTGGCCGATTCAGAAAACGTGCGTTCAAGAAGCTGACGCTATTATGGGTTCGATACCCGAATTAATTCAATTTTTTTTTTACTTAAATTTAAAAAAAAAAGTGTTATTTAATTTTATAAATGCAGTGCACATTATAAGGTGACATTTGGGTTTTCTGTGTTTTAGGCTGTGTATTACTTGGTGAATCTTCACAGAGAATCTTGCTTCAAAGAAGATTATTACAATCTAATGTTATCCTGTACACATTATTGCCCGAAACAAAGACCGCGCATGACAGCAGTGAAGTCTCAGCTTCAACTCTTTCTTGATAGTAAGTTGTTTATAATTTGTTAGCGCTTATTTACAGGCGTAAACTGACAAAATGAAACTAAGCTACACATATATATGTCTTAGATAACTGTGGTCCTATATTCGTCCTAGACCGAAACAGGTCAGACTAGTAGGGAATGAGGATAAGCTCAGACTCAGTACCTTTGTAACGAATGTCTTAAAGGCTTAACATATTGTTATAACCCTGCCATGCACACCGCCATCCAAGCTAGTGCAGAAGGTGCCCACGGCCAGAAATCAGACTGAGAAGGATGTTGACACGAGAAGGAGAAGAACGATTGCCACCCAAGTCTAGAGCCAATGGAGATACTGTGTTCAAGGCAGACATTGTCTTATGTATATATGTAGTGTCGTGTAAATAAACATCCATGCCTCGTGGTGAGTTGCCTCCCTTCAATTATTACAATATGCTCAGACAGCAATGCATAGTTTTGATCTCATAGCATTTGAATGGGACTTGAATTTGACATTAGAAATTATATTGATCACTACTCTCTTAGCACAAGGTTTTTTTTCTTCGGTCCAAAGCTCGACTATGTGACATCCCTGTTCTATTTCCTTTTTCAATATAACATTTTAGTACGGGTTAAGGGGACATACGAGTCGAAAAATGACGAATTTTTTCTTTTTTTTTCTTTCAGATTTTGAAAATTTAACCTTTTTTTATATGAATCATATTTTATTTTAGCATAAAAATGTTTGTAAATATGTGTATTTTGACTTTGAACATGTACACCTTTTGGGGATTATTTACAAATTATCGAAATTTATCAATGTTTACACGTTGGATACGATATTACCTATCTAACAAAACTAGGACCATGATGCATCAAAAGAAAGGTCACGATTCGATTTATGTATTTATCTGGGGTTCAAACTAATGGATTTATATGTTTTTTTGTAATTCGTATTTTTCCGAGCTATATAAACTACGGAAATTTCCTTATATGGCACATCGGCAAAACTCGGAAAAAAGCGACTAATCAGAATGTGTCGTTTCATCCGGAAAAGGCGTTTCAAAATGGCCGACAGCGTAAACACATTCTTGTAGTGAAAGTCACTGAAAGCCTTGCATAAGACAGTTTCAGTTGTTTGGTATTTGTAAAATATTTTTTACATTAAAATGCCTCGACCAAAGGGACGAAGAATGCTAGAGAAGCTCAATAAAGCAAGAAATGTTAGGCTATCTGGCAAGCTGCGTGGAAATTCCTCTAGATCTAGTTTAGATCCAGCATCAGAAGGACAACGTGGTGCATCCAGATCGAAATTAGACCGTCTTTCAATAAATACTGATGTTCCAAGTGCCATAGATCTAGATCTACAAGAAACAGTGCAATTATGGACTATTGCTAATACTAATCAGCTTACTGATTTGATGTCGGATGCATTATGCCCAAATTGTTTTCAGTCAAGTTTGACTATTAGAGTTATAAAAGATGAAAACATGGGGTTCGCATCAAAGTTGAAGTTATGTTGTAGTAGTTGTGGATATACTAAATCAAAGTTTTCATCTCCAAGAATGGAGTGTAAATTCCTCTAGATCTAGTTTAGATCCAGCATCAGAAGGACAACGTGGTGCATCCAGATCGAAATTAGACCGTCTTTCAATAAATACTGATGTTCCAAGTGCCATAGATCTAGATCTACAAGAAACAGAGCAATTATGGACTATTGCTAATACTAATCAGCTTACTGATTTGATGTCGGATGCATTATGCCCAAATTGTTTTCAGTCATGTTTGACTATTAGAGTTATAAAAGATGAAAACATGGGGTTCGCATCAAAGTTGAAGTTATGTTGTAGTAGTTGTGGATATACTAAATCAAAGTTTTCATCTCCAAGAATACATAAAAGTAACTGTTCAAATGTTGCATTTGAAATAAACACCAAGATGGTTTTATACAGCCATGAGATAGGAAAGGGTTTCACTTCACTGCAGACATTTAGCAGCGTCCTAGGAATTTCTGGAATCAGCCAGAGAGCCTTTAAAGACCATGATAATAAAATCACAGGTATGTTAAATTACACATTAATCTACTATTAGAATTATTTCTTTAAAAATTTTAATCTTTACCAAATAAAAATTATAGATCTAGACCTAGTAACTATAGATCTAGAATCTAGTCAATCTTTACAAAGTTTTAACTTTTGATTAAAAATACATGGAGTATGATCACTATGATGTAGGCTCTCTAGAGATCTAAATCTTTTTTTTTAAAGTTTATATATATATATTATATAAATCATTTTAATTAATGTTTTTTGTTTTTTTCTTCAGACTGTGAAGTGGAATCTGGGGAAGACATGCTCTACCGCACAGCCAATGCCATACGTCAAGCTTATGCAGAGACAGATGATGACATTAGGTAAGCCATTGAACGAGGAGAAAACCCTTTGATTGACATTTCAGTCAGTTATGATGGGACCTGGCAAAAGCGAGGCTTTACATCGCTTTATGGTGTAGGTGTCTGCATCGATTTACTAACAGGTCTTGTTGTCGACTTCGATATTAGATCTAAGTACTGCCATGCATGCCACATACAGAAAGCTGAGAGCATGAATGCAACTGACCTCGCAGTTTGGAAAGAACAGCATGATTGCTGTACCAATCACCACAAATCCAGCAAGTCTATGGAACAGGACAGTGCTGTAATTCTGTGGAATCGTTCTGTGGCAAAATATAATTTTAGATATGTGGAGATGCTGAGTGATGGAGATTCTTCTGCTTTTAAAGCTGTGCTTGAGTCTAAGCCATATGCTGATAAAGCTGTTACTAAACTTGACTGTATCAACCATGCCCATAAACGTATGGGGACAGCGCTTCGAAAACTTGCCAAAGAAAGCCATCTTGGTGGCAGAGGAGTTGGCAGGTTAACAGAAAAAAAATGCGACAGTTTGCAAAATTTTTATCGTGGTGCTATAATAGACAATATTCCAAATTGTCCAAAATGAGGAATGCTGTTTGGGCAGGATTATACCACTCCATGTCTACAGATACTGAACACCATCATCGACAATGTCCATTAGGAGAAAATAGTTGGTGCTGGTACCAACAAGCTGTTTCGTTGGGACCCTGACAGCCACTCTAATCATAAGGCATCAACGTTTTTGTCTCTAGAGGTGGCTCACAAGCTTATTCCAATTTATCGGAGAATGTCAGATGAGTCCTTGCTTCAAAGAATGGCTCATGGTGGTACTCAAAACAACAACGAAAGCCTTAATGCTATGATTTGGGCGAGATGTCCTAAAACAAGTTTCATGGGACTTGGCAGAGTGAAAGGCAGTGCTGCTAGAGCTGTGTCAATATTTAATGCTGGCGCCAACGAATTAATTAACGTGATGAATAAGATGCATATTGATGTTTCTCATGTAACATTAAATAATTTTAAAAAGGTCAATGATAAAAGAATTATTCAGTCTGACACTACTAGCCAAGAGGATTATAGAAAAAGAAGAAAGACTGTTTCTTTAACTCGGTTTGAAAAAGTCAGAGGAATTGGCCAAAGAAGGGAATGTATATGGTTCTGGTGCTCATTAGCAATACTACTGTCAATATTTTTTGTATTATATAATTTTTTTTGTTTTTATTCATTATTGTTTGAGCATATTGACAGTTTAGCTGCTGTTTTAATTATTTGAAACAAAAATGTAATAACTAATTTGTAGCAAAATTTAAACAACACCATCTGATTATGTTTATGTAAATAATATAGATCAACAAACTTTTTCAAATATATTCTGATACCTTAACTCAAGAGAAAATGTTAGCAAGTTTTATCTAAACTGACAATTATATATATGCTATCTAAAGAACTCCCTAGATGAATAGTAAAGATATAACAGAACTACTGAACAGTCATCATGAGTTTCAGATTTTGAGTTTAGTGCTTTTTTCTTATTTGACATTGTTATATATATGACATTTTTGTTCATTTAAATCTTCTGTGAACTTCAAGCAAGCTCTTTTCTTTAATATTTATTGTTGCAAATTGTTTGGGTTTTTAGATTGCACACCGGTACATCCCACATTCTTATCAAGTTTTTTCTTTATGGTTGCTAAATGTTATACGCGGTATATAATATATTATTTTATAATGTAATCTGGATGGAATATACTAAATAGCTATTTTTAAAAGCTGCTATACTAAAGTGTAAATAACATATATTTGCTATTCAGTGATTCTATTTACAATAAGAAAATAAAAATAAAAATTCACAAAACATTACATTAAATACATAGCTACCAGTTGCGAAATTCATTTTATGAATAAAAAAATCTCTGGCTAAATTTTTCGGCTTAAGTAACGTAGTAATAATAATGATGATCTTTATTGTTCGTAAAAATTGTGTTACAATTTGTGCATTACACCAAACAAAACATTGCAACTATAAAAAAAATGTGCATTCACACCAGACTCACTCATAAAGTTTATATCAGATTGTTTCTATTTAATGATTTGATTACCAGGAGAACAAAAGAGTTTTTGTGTTTGTTTGTCTTTGCTATCTGTGTCTTGTATCTCTATTGTGATGGTACAATCCCAAAGTCATGACTAAAAGTATGCATTTATTTATTTTTTTATTTTTTTGTAATTTGTTATTAAATAGGTACATCGCTTTAAAAAAAATAATGATTTAGAATTAACTATAAAAACTATAAATATTTGGAGCAAGAGCTTACGAATTTAACTATTTAACAAATCTATAGCTATTACTTACTAATTACATTGTACAATATATTTGTGTCACGATTTTATTTTGGAAATAGCTTTCATATCAATAAATTAAAATTCACATATAGTTTACATTTTTATTTGGATATTCTGATTTTGTTAATTATTTGCTATCTTTATATCTCAAGTAAATGTTGTTGTTTTTCAGGCAGCTCCACGACTTGAAAGTAAGTGTGTTATCTATTCAAATAGGGTTCACCATTCATTATGCGCTCAGAATTGTGTGTGAATATATGTAAATACGAATAAAAGCGTCTTCCAAAAGAAATATACATTCTCTATTTTCCAAACCGTAGGTCTCAGGTTCCAACCTTGGTGAAGACTAGGATTTTTAATTTCGTGATTTTCAAGAGCCCCTGATTTAACTCATCTCTTAATGTGTACTTGACATTAGTTCGGGTACAGTAAAGGCGGTTGTGCTGGCCTCATGACACCATCGTTACTGTCGCCCATATAAACATATGACCTAGACATCATTTGCCCTATCTATTGCTAGGTCTGAAAAGTGGTTACTCTTTGTTTACTAAATATCCATAGGTTAGTTTCATAAACTCCACTGTTTGCACATGTAACAAGAAGTATGTCTTTGTCTTCTTCGTGGCAATTTGACAGCTATTTTATTTAATGTTATCAATTATCTCTAAGCCTTATTTGTATTCATTTTTAGCGCCCTCGTAAGGAGAAAAGCCGCTATTAGGTTGGTGCAAAATGTCCGTCTGTCACACTTAGATCTCAAAAGCTGGAAGATAAGTGAAAAATAGTATTTCACCTTGCGATGCGGCTTGCGCGGTTTAGCGCAACGGCTACTTTTGTTTTCAAAAAAACAACCCGTTTAGTTTATAAAATTAATTACAAGCTATTTCTTTCATTAAAATACACCAATTCTAAAGAAATACATAAATGTAAGAGAGATAATGTTAAAAATATTTTAACAAATACTGTTACATCAGCATTTACTAACACTAAACTTAACATTCTCCGTGTAGTGAGGGCGTCAATAAGGAGTTTTCTTCTCCAATGAATGTCGTAGGTTCAATTCCAAGATTTTGTCTTTTTAAGTGTTAAGCAAGAAAATTTCTGGGAACATGATAATTTAAAATTATCAATGTATAAACTTTAAAATTTAAAAAAATGACTATATTAATTTATTCAAAACACAAAAAAAAACTAAACTTCACTTTTATTCGAAAAGATTTTTGTTTTTTCAATAAACAAATTGAACACTCAAAAAAAGAGTCACCTGCTTACTATAAAGAAACACCACGTGTAGAATGTTAATGATAAAACCCAATGTATGAGGGCAAAAAGTGTTTTAAAATTTAACTATTATATAAAAAAAAAGACAAGATAATTATTATTTTTTTTTTTTTGCAAATCTTACATCAATTCACTGTCTGTCTGGCCAAAAGATGTACATGTTATTTCTCCCACACCCAATATCTGATCCAGCAGAAATTTTGCACAATTATTTCTTTTACATGAGAACACACGAAACAATTTTAAAAAATTAACCAATTAGTTATTTAACTATTAGTAATAAATTATTTGGTTTGGTATTTCAAACGAGGAAAAGAAGTAATACTTTATTGGAGTGGTGGTAGAAGCTGAGTTAGTCCCATTCATAGATTGCAGTCTGAGGCTAATTACAAATCTTATTACATGACTAATTTAAACTAATCAATACACTTAATATATTTTTTGGCTGTATTCATAGCCTGTTTCAAATTATACATTAAACAGTAATCAATGCTTTCCATTTCTAATAATATAAATAGTTCATTAATTTTGCTACATACTTTTTCTTTTTGCATTTATTAAAATTTTTCTAATCCTTTATTTTAGAAAACAAAATTCTCGTTCTGCCTAGAAAGAAGAGCAGTATAGATGAATATAAATTGGTAATATTTGTTTGATTCTAGAAAATTCTTGTTCAATTTGAAAATTAGATTTTCTTGTAGCAATTCAATTATCCCTCAAAATTAGTGCGGTCATTATTTTTGTGATTTTCTTTAACATAATGTATCATCAAATCTTCTTTGACAAGTAATCATATTTTCTAATTAATTATGAAAAGAATCTCTTTGTTTAACTAAGTGCTCTATCAATGTCAAACACTATATTTCCATGTTTAAATAACTTATACTCAGATAAACTAGAAGTTCGTTAAATCTTTTAATTAATTTTCACATTGCAATGTTTGAAATTTACTAGTTCGAAGTTTGTAAATATCCTTTTAGCTTTTGTAATAGAATTTGTATTTTGTATACATTGACAAAACTGTGCACGAAATTCTACAATCCTAAAGAGCTACTGTTTTACTCATGTCCTATTGTATATTGTAAACCTGAGTATATTTAAATTTCAATCTACATCTAAACTTCTCACGTTCTGTGAGACCCAGTGATATTAATCACTTTATTACCTCCAGTGGCTTGATATATTCCCCAAGCCCACTCGTGAGAGCTTAAAGGCAGCTATGAAACTTTCTGTAAAATCCCCCTGCCTTGACATGCCTACTAAAGAGATTGGACAATAGCACACAAAGCCTAAACATATATATATATATATTTTAACTCTTTGGGGAAAAGTAAAGGCGGTTGGTCGTTGTGCTGGCCACATGACACCCTTGTTAACCGTAGGCTACAGAATCAGATGACCTTCACATCATCTGCCCTATTGACCACAAGTGGAGAATTTTATTTTTATTTTTTTTTACTCTTCTAATGGACAATGCCAGCGTTGAAACTAAATTGGTTTTTGGATTTATAAACATTATTTGTTGCGTACAAAGAGCATACATTCTCCTATAATTCAATACCATTTATAGCATTTTTTTTTTATTTCGAATAAAAAAATTATTGAAGTTTATTTATTAAAGGAAAGTGAAATATAAATGAGCAAGACGAATAACACTATAGGAACGAGACAAATAATTACGGAGCGAAAGAGTTAATACAAAAAATAAAGCAGAAGTCTTTCTAAAACATTTTATATAATAAAAGTAGCAGAGAATTTTTTTATTTTGTATTTTGTTTAGTTAAGCAGCTATAACTTTAAATCATCTACATATTTTATTTGCTCTAAGGGCCAGTATTTGCTGTTTAAGGAAAAACACTACAATGTAGTCTCTAAGACGTTAATCAGAAAGTTACAAAATGGAGCACTGGATCGTGTCGTATCCAAAGTGAATGTTATCAGTGTTGGGAATACTCAGAGGACCGAGTTTGTAATAGTAAGTTATCTTTAGGCATATTTGTAATTGTTATATATACGAAGGTAATTGTTCGGGCCTCAATGTGAAAGCGTTCGTTAGCAGAGTCAATGTAAGATATCCTTCAGTTGTCTTTCACAACACATTCAGACTGGAGAGGATGAAAACAAGGCTCAGCTTCAGAGTCAAATCCGCCACACATCAAATTTAGTGGTGGTACATTGTCGGAATAAGGAGTAATCTTTAGCGAGCTTGGTATATTGTTTTTTTCCTTTGAGGGCCAGTATTTGTTGTTTAAAGGAACATTTCAATTTGCAAGCTCCAAGAAATTAAGCAGCATGTTACAAACGTGAGACCTTAGTAGTGTCGTAGTCAATACTCTCTCTCTCTCTCTCTCTTTCTCTCTCTCTCTCTCTCTCTCTATATATATATATATATATATATAGTGCTTTTATTTGTAAAAAAAATAGGTGGTGAATTGCCTAACTTTTAACTACTAATGAAATAATAATAGGGTTTAAATACAAGATAAGTAAGATTTTTTTCCCCACATTAAAAAGGTGCCGGTACGCCGTATCGTGTGTACCGTCAGAAAACAGCAGTTTATATATATATTGATATATATATATATATGTATGTTAGTGTGTGGTGTGTGTGTGTGTGGTTCTCTTTGTGTGTATGTGTGTATGTTGGTGTCTTTAAAAATAAGGTTTTAACAAGATTGTTAATAAAAAATATGTCATTATTTAATTCAGGATGTTTTGATACCTTCTTCTTGTACTGGGAGCTTGATGTCACTGATGGTGAACAGAAAGATAGAACAGACCACAGAGATCTGCATTGCACTGACTCTTGCAGTAGCAGAAATGCTTGGAAAAATCCATGACTCTGAATTTGTTTACGGAGAATTGAAGCTATCAAATCTGTTTCTGGACAAAACCAATGGAATCACAAAGGTCAATCTCACCTAGTAATAAAAACATTAAAACTGTTAGAAGGGATCTGCTTTACCTTAATTTTCAACTAATGTTATACATGTAACTTATAATTAATTTTCTACATTGTATCAAAATTAATAAGTAATTGGCTATAATTTATCTTAATCTCTAAATATTTTTTTTTTGCTTTAAGTTATCGTAACTAGAAAGTTAATTGATGTATTATATTTTAATTTATTTCTTAATTTATAGGTAATGTTTTATATTATATTTATTTATAAAAGTAAATAGTTATATCTTATCTTAATTTACAAATATCTTGCTATGGAATACCATAATTAATAAGTTATTATCTATAATTTATCAATATTTCTAACCAATCAATCACTTAAAAATGCTTTTCTCCTCTTTGACTTAGAAATCTCTTTTTTAAACAAATACCCTTGCGATGAGAAAAAAAAATACTATTCCAAAAATTAATCAGAATAATCCTAGTGTTGTGAAAAGTGTATATAAAACAAAATATTGTTGCGAGACATCGAAGTTTATTATCTGGAGAACACAGACATCTTTATAAGAGACGTCTTTATTACTGGATTGGCTTCCAACAACATAAGGATACGACTTCTAGACAGTTCTACTTTATTTTTACAATACGCTTATGAAGTGGCCAGGCAATTTGAGTGCGTCCATTACCATGCCATAGCGTATAAAATGTGCACTAAAACTCCATGCAGATCAAGTGCTGATAGGCGCAGGCTTTCTCCAACGCTAAAATTGGATCTAGTCAAAGAACACGAGGTGAGTGCGTTGACTGGTAGAAGATGGTTCTTTTGTGGCAAAACTCAAAATAAACTGTAAAGATCTTATAATAGCCGTGAACACTAAAATCTATCCAATGCGCTCCTTAGCCATTGCACCATTCTTGCATGCTTGCAAATTAAGTTCAGAACTATACAGGAGGATTTTAGCAAAGAAATTGAAATGTAACAGAAAGATCCGAGGTATCACCAATAAAGTAGATTAGAAACACGATTAAATTGGCATAGTTGGGCATTTGATGAGCTGCTTAACACTCAAAAACGCAAACGAAAATTCAGGGCTTGAAGGAACAGTACCAGGAAAAAAATATGGTAGACAGAGAACGCGATGGGAAGACAACTTTAAAGAATGTACGGGCCTATCATAGAAAAATATTCTATCCAAGTTAAAAGACAGAGAGAAATGGAGAAAGACAGTCGATAGATCGTGTGTTGTGCCCAAAAGGTTTAACAGACTTATGAATAGGTGCAGGTAAACACTTTATTGTATTAATATCTATACACATTACAAATGCAATTTTATATTCTGAAATTTACTTTATTTCTGTGATGGATCTTAAGGCATTGTAACCGTACGAACTGGACAGCACCATATGGCAACTGTATCTTAACTATATTACTTTGATAAGCAAAATTATAAAAAAATAAATTCAATAATTCAATGCCAAAAAATTAGCTCAATTTAAATAAAATAAATTTACATCCTTTTCAGGTTTACCCAATATCGCTAAACAATTTAGGCCTGGCAAACAGTGTGTCTAGCAGAGGGTAAGACACTTAGAAGTTTTTTTTTTGTTTTTTTTTTGGGGGGGGTGGTCAATTAAATGAATATTAAAGTATATAGTTTAGTTTTTAAAAAAATGTTATTCATATATGCGATGTTTGATGTAGGATTACATGAATAGTTGATATCATTATTACAGGCGAGACAAGAGCAAGGAAATAGTTGGCAGCAAAGAAAGAGACATTTTTT